>CM039669.1:9684643-10028073 GCA_022405105.1 Aristolochia contorta | reverse complement strand
GAGAGAGAAAGAGAGAGATCACAGAGAGAGAGAGAAAGAGATCATAGAGAGAGAGAGAGATCACTGAGAGAGAGACAGAGGTCAGAGAGAGAGAGAGAGATTGAGAGAGAGAGATGAGAAGGAGAGAGATCAGCTATAGAGAGAGAGAGAGAGACAGAGATCGGAGAGAAAGAGGGAGAGATTAGAGAGATATCAGAGGGAGAGTGATGAGAGAGAGAGATATCAATGAGAGAGATTGGGAGAGAGAGAGAGAGACAGAGAGAGAGAGAGAGAAGAGTGGAATAGAGAGAGATAGAGATAGATAGAGAGAGAGAGAGATTGATAGAGAGAGAGCGGGAGAGAGAGATAAGTGAGAGATCATAGAGAGATCAGATAGAGATCTTAGAGAGATCTGAGAGAGAGAGAGACCAGAGAGAGAGAGAGAGAGCGAAAGAGGGAGAGAGGAGGAGAGGGGAGGAGGAGAGAGAGAGAGAGAGAGAGAGAGAGAGAGAGAGAGAGCTATTGAGAGCGATTGAGAGCGAGAGAGAGAGAGAGAGAGAGAGCTATTGAGAGCGATTGAGAGCGAGAGAGAGAGAGAGAGAGAGAGAGAGAGAGAGAGAGAGAGAGAGAGAGAGAGAGAGAGGAGAGAGGAGGGAGGGAGGGAGGAGGGAGGAGGAGGAGAGAGAGAGGAGAGAGGGAGGAGGAGGGAGGAGGAGGAGGGAGGAGGAGGAGGAGGAGGAGGGAGGAGAGGAGGAGGAGGGAGGAGGAGGAGGAGGGAGGGAGGAGGAGGAGGGAGGAGGAGGGAGGAGGAGGAGGAGGAGGAGGGAGGAGGAGGAGGAGGAGGGAGGAGGAGGAGGAGGAGGAGGAGGAGGGAGGAGGAGGGAGGAGGAGGAGGGGAGGAGGAGGGAGGAGGAGGAGGAGGAGGGAGGAGGAGGAGGAGGAGGAGGAGGAGGGGGAGGGAGGAGGAGGAGGGAGGAGGAGGAGGAGGAGGGAGGAGGAGGGAGGGAGGAGGGAGGAGGGAGGGAGGAGGGAGGGGGAGGGAGGAGGGGAGGGAGGGAGGAGGGAGGGGAGGGGAGGGTGGGTGGGAGGGAGGGAGGAGGAGGGTGGGAGGGGGAGGAGGGAGAGAGAGAGAGGGAGAGAGGAGAGGAGGGAGGAGGGAGGAGGAGGGAGGGAGGGGGAGGAGGGAGGGAGGAGGGAGGAGGAGGGGGGAGGGAGGGAGGAGGAGGGAGGAGGGAGGAGGAGGAGGAGGAGGAGGGAGGAGGGGGGGAGGAGGGAGGAGGAGGGAGGAGGAGGGAGGAGGGAGGGAGGGAGGAGGAGGGAGGAGGAGGGAGGAGGGAGGAGAGGAGGGAGGGGGAGGAGGGAGGAGGGAGGGAGGGAGGGAGAGAGGAGGAGAGAGAGAGAGAGAGAGAGAGAGAGAGAGAGAGAGAGAGAGAGAGAGAGAGAGAGAGAGAGAGAGAGAGAGAGAGAGAGAGAGAGAGAGAGAGAGAGAGAGAGAGAGAGAGAGAGAGAGAGAGAGAGAGAGAGAGAGAGAGAGAGAGAGAGAGAGAGAGAGAGAGAGAGAGAGAGAGAGAGAGATCGGAGAGAAAGAGGGAGAGATCAGAGAGATATCAGAGGGAGAGTGATGAGAGAGAGATATCAAAGTGAGAGATTGGGAGAGAGAGAGAGAGAGAGAGAGAGAGAGAGAGAGAGAAGAGTGGGATAGAGAGAGATAGAGAGATAGACAGAGAGAGAGGGAGAGAGAGATTGATAGAGAGAGAGCTGGAGAGAGATAAGAGAGAGATCATAGAGAGATAATAGACAGATCTTAGAGAGATCAGAGAGAGAGAGAGGCCAAAGAGAGAGAGAGAGAGAGGAGAGCGAGAGAGGAAGAGAGGGCGAGAGAGAGGAGAGGAGAGAGAGAGAGAGAGAGAGAGAGAGAGAGAGAGAGAGAGAGAGAGGAGAGAGAGAGAGAGAGAGAGAGGGAGGGAGGAGGAGAGGGAGGAGGGATGGATGGATGGAGGAGGGAGGGAGGAGAGAGGGAGGGAGGAGGAGGAGGAGGAGGAGGGAGGGGAGGGAGGGAGGGAGGAGGGGAGGAGGGGAGGAGGAGGAGGAGGAGGAGGAGGGAGGAGGAGGAGGAGGAGGAGGGAGGAGGAGGAGGAGGAGGAGGAGGAGGAGGAGGGAGGGAGGGAGGAGGGGAGGAGGAGGGAGGAGGAGGAGGAGGAGGGGGGGTGGGGGGGAGGGAGGGGTGGGTGGGAGGGAGGAGGGATGGAGGAGCGGGTGGGTGGGAGGAGGAGCGTGGGTGGGTGGGAGGGAGGGAGAGAGAGAGAGAGAGAGAGAGAGAGAGAGAGAGAGAGAGAGAGAGAGAGAGAGAGAGAGAGAGAGAGAGAGAGAGAGAGAGAGAGAGAGAGAGAGAGAGAGAGAGAGAGAGAGAGAGAGAGAGAGAGAGAGAGAGAGAGAGAGAGAGAGAGAGAGAGAGAGAGAGAGAGAGAGAGAGAGAGAGAGAGAGAGATCGCTTGGAATTACCCAATATATCTGAATTGCCTGAATAATCCACTAATTACATGAAATCGCTTCCCCAAATCCACTCTTCAAGCTTTCGTCACGTGTGTGTGTGTATCTATTCTTTACATAACTTCGATAGTAATAGGATTTTAGTACCTTTTTGTAAATAGTGTTATTAGGTCTTAGTGACATTTCTTCTTGTTGACAGTAATTATATATTGGTGTTGAGTACTTAATTATGAGTACGTAGTTACAAGTCCCTGAGGCGAACTGGACTCACCGGATTATTATTTGTGATGATGCGTGCACTTGTGTATGGCCATTTATTATAAAATAATTTTGTGCCCAACTAGTTTTTTGTGCTACTGTTGGGGACTTGTCTTAACTTGAATTGTTACCGTGCTTGACAGCCGTAATCTAGCTGTAGAGTAGTTGCTTGTGGGTTTGCTTTATATAGTTGCATGGTTAGTTGTAGTTTCGTTTAACTTGTTTTGCTTTTGTGTGTTTTTTTTGATAATTCAAATGTATTTGTGTTCGTGCATGTTTTGTTCTTGTTTAGCAAGTTGTTGGTGTTTAGTCTGTGTTGATTGTTAGTATAATAGATTGGTTGAACTTATCTCTTATCGCTTTTTTGGTGTATTAAAAATGATAGAGGGATAGCCTAGTTGCCTTTCGATCCAGATATATAGAGGACTGTAAGAGCCGATTTTAAGCAGCAGAGTTTATCTTGAAGTGAGAGAATTATGGCTGAAGAAATAGAGGCACGATTTTTGTTGGAGACCATGGAAGCCAATAGATACCAATGGCAGTCTGAAATGTCAAGAAAGACAGTTGGGATTTATGAAGTGGATTTGTCCACTGCAATTCTAGCCTAAATAGAGGGATTTATGTGGCGATGTTGGTCATGGGAGTAATATTTGTATATCTATAGTGGGAAGTGTCCACTATGCCAGAAATAGATATGGACAAATTAACCTCTGCTCCAACATCTATAACCCAGGCTGGAGAAACCATCCGAATTTTGGATGCTGAAATGATCAAGGGGTTGCATCAGCTAAGAAGAAAAACGACTTAGAAACTTTTGGGCAGTAAAACAAGTTTCAGTCTCAGCCTCAAGCTGTGAAGATAAGTCTGATTAAGGAAATATTGCCCAAAATGGTGCAGAGCCATGATGCTTCCCTCCGGAACATTGAAGTACAGCTGGGACAGCATTCCTTTGAAGTGACACAGTCGATAATCCGAATAAGGAAGGAAGAGAAAGACAAAATCATTGTAAATCAATGCTCAGGAAAGAGTATCAACAAGCTCAACAGTGTTAACAAGTTGGAAGAATTCAGTGAAAAGTACTCCCTAGTAGAAGATCAACTTCAGTATGATTCCAGCTCAATAGAAAAGAGCCAAGTCCCACCATCTCTTGAGAAGATCAAAGTGAATCAGGCTAATTTAGCTCCCTTTGAGTGGGTTGAGGTTGAGAATCCTTACATAGATAATGAGAAGAGTAAGGTGGAAGAAAAGAAAAAATGGATCCAGCCACCACCCATAGAGAGGCTAAGGGAGCAAGCACAATCTCCTCTTATCTTTGAGTTCAAAGATGAAGAGCATGTGAATCAGATCAGTAAATAGGAGTTAGTAGACAAAGATGTTTGGCTTCCACCCATACTTGAAAATGGATGGAAAAACCAGAGCAAGAATTAAGTAGTGGAGGATCACATAGATGGGGAAGCTTGAGAGGTCAAAGGTAAACCTCCCGAAAAATCCTTACATGGCATGAGTTTGCTGAAATTTTCAAAAACTCATTATGCTTGAAAATTGGAGTATGAAGGGTGATGCCGGGGCAGTAATCTGGCGCTGCGCGGCATCAAGTTGATGCCATGGCTAAATATCGAAGTCGCACGGTGCCGTGCATCGAGGAAGAACTTCAAGTGCCATGGTGCAGTGCGTTAGGCTAGGCGCCATGGGGCCGAAGTTTAGGAGAGGTCTGTATTGGTGTTAATTCAGTGCCATTTATATGCCATTTGTGTTCTATCTCCAAGTACATTTTGGTACTAGCTTTTAGTTAGTATTTGATCTTTTGAATGAAGGATTTTAATGAATCTTTCTGTTTTGCACTACAAAAATCACACAGAGCCCCAAGGAGCATAAAGAAGAGCCAAATGCGAAGCACAAATTGGGAGTCCCATTACCCCTTTAATATTTAAATTTATCAATTTAAACATTGGTAACAATGTTTAATTTAAGTATCGGGGTGGGAAGAGCAAGCTTAGCCTTAAGTGATTCTATTCTATCTTGCATGATTGAGCTTATGTCAATGTGAAGTGACGATTTTAAAATTACAATTCTCTTTTAAATTGCCAAAATTAACTATTCCACTAGATGGTCATTAGTTTTATGGTTGTATGAAAGTTTCTAGCAAGCCTCAAAATTTTTTATCAAGACACACACTAATATGCTAATAAAGCTATTTCATTAGTGTTGGGTTGGTGGATTGAATGGTGGATATGGACATAGTATTTACTCTTTCATACTAGAATTAACTTTAAATGAAGCTCAAGGTCAAATAGATAGATAATTGAATCCAAAGATCAAATAGATAGATAATTGAATCCAAAGAGATGAATTAGGCCATGTTTGGACTATTTGGGCCTTTTGAAGCCAACCAATGTATATTCCCTAGTCACGCAAATTTTTAACGATTGCAAACTAATTGTTTTTCATTCAAATCTTTTTCCAATTCACCTACTTAGCTGTTTTTGTTTTTAACTTTATTATTGTAATACCCATCGTCGAAATTGCATGACTAGATTAGGTTGGAGTTGAAACTCCCATGGAGAAATGAGTGAAAATAATTGTAGGTGGCAAACAATAAAAAACGCAGTTGCAAGGCAAGTTTAGTGCTTAAAATCTGTCAAACATGAAGCGTTTGACTGATCCAATACCAAAATAAGGGTGATGTGAAAAATTGGCCAACGATTGGCCAAATCTGAAATTTGAAGTAGTCTTTTATCAATAGGGGAGATTCAACTAACTCAATCTGGTTAAGTTTTGCATGCTGAATGATTAAACCTTCATGTTTAACCCTTTTTTGACTTCCCATTGTCCCTAGGGTCATTACAACTGATAAAATACCTAATGATCTTAGGATCATCTCTCTATGATTAGGGGAGAGTGAATTTTGAAATTAGCTTATGGAATCTTAGAAGTGAATTCGAAAGTGCATAGAAAGTGGACTGATGGAAAGAAATTTTAATAAAAGAAACTATAGAAGTAGTTAAGTTGTGAGTAAAAAATTTTAAGAAGACTATAAAAATAACTGAACCATTAGTCATAATTTTAATTTTTCCTTAGTGAATTTGAATGGCATGAACTATTGATCACATTTTGATCTACAAGACTGAATAATTTGCTTTCTGTATTAAGGCCTTTGTTCGACGACGAGCAAATACATAAGTGGCAGGGTATTTGATGAGTGTAAAATATTCTTTATTTCTTTGCAAATGAATTATTATAAGTTGAGTCTTCTTTTAGTTACTTTTGATGTTTATTTCTAGGTTGAAGTGTGAAAACGATGAAAACACCAAGAGGAGGAAGGAGTTTAACTATGTGATTTCATGCCAAAACATCCCAATTCAAAGTAATACAGAAGCCGGCAGAACATGTCACCAAAAAGAAGAGAACTTCAGTGAAGCCGTCACCATGTGGCGCCGAGATGGATGCCACAGCGCCAAAGTAAAAAGGAGGGCACTGTGAGTGGCACCACATGGTGCTCGGGTTGATGCCACGCCCCCACAATTATCAATGCTTGAAGCATTGTTGTCAGCGCCACACGACGCCACCACTAGTGCCACGGCGTGGGACAAACAAGGTTTTCTACCGATAAAAAATGCTAAGGGTCAGGAGTCCATTCCCCCGGATCAGTGCAGGCCCATTGGGAGCCGAAACTGATTTCTGGGGTGAGCGCCCTGGCCCCAAAAAATTGGGTGCCCCCGCAAGACAGGTCCCAGCCCACGGCCTCTGGCAGCCATGAATAGCATAAGACGCGGCACCACAGCATCGGGAAACACACAGACTTGGTGGCACAACACGTTTCTGATGCTACACGGCGCTTGACCACTTAGGACACAAGAAATAGGGTAATCTCCTGGACTCCGCTATAAATAGGCGTTATGAATCCATGTTGAGCATCGTGCCTCCATGCCTTGGAGTCGATGCAAGAAGTGGAGTAAGGTTACAATATATTTGGTACTCAAAGGCATGAAGGAGGAGATTAAGACTAGAAGGGAAGCTTTCTACTCCTTTTTTTCCTCTATATTTCTGTATTGTTGTGTTTTCTTAGTTTGCTATGCATTGTAAAGGTTTTAGATAGGGATTTATCCCAAAGCCCAATTTTGTTTAGCAAAGTACCCTTAGGGGTATTGTAATGTAATGTGATTTGGTAAAAGGATTCATGTAATTTCAGATTATTATAGTGCAATCAATCTTTAATTTAGTGTAATTAATGTGGGGTTTGCATGTTGATTTATTGACGACTAATCAGCATCTATCTTGATGTTCTAGTTGAACCCGGGGATTGGCAGATTAGAATCGAAACTCATTAATTAGGATGTAATTTCCTAACCGAGACGGGTCGGTTTAAGATTTATTTCTTGTTTCTATGATTTTTAATTGTTTGATTAACTGTGCATCCTAACATGGCTCATTAGAATAACTCTGCTTCTGAGAGTTTGGTTCATGAAGAAATATAAGTGTGTATATATATATATATATATATATATATTGTAGCACTGCTGATTGGTATAAAACCTTAGAGCCTGATGAACTGGACCAGTCCTGGTTGGAAAACAAATTCTCCTCCTGTTCCCCAAGTTTTCAAGAGACCTTCATTCAGTGTTTAATAGATAGTTAAAATTCTATAGATAGAATGCGGGCTCAATTAAATTAAAAGGTGGGTGCTTTGGAAGCAGCTAATAGAGGGAATGAAGAAATCCTGGTCAAAGAAGGTCTACAAGATGAAGCTGGTGGAAACACGAGTGAATAACTGAGTAGACCAACATTGGTACTGGAAACAAATCAATGGAAAGCAGCAAAAACATAATGTACAATGGGAGACAGATAAAAAAAATCAGAGGATAATAGCCCTAGCTCCACAAGTGAAATTTTGAGTCAATGACTTATTTGCTGCAGCACGCATACACCAAATAGATGGCTAATTGGTTGTGATCAATTGCCATACACCGCCCCACATTAATAAGCTATAATATGACAGATTACTCAAAACATGTTTAGCTACACTACAAGCATATACATATATAGAAGATGAACTAAGAAGTGAAAAGATTCCCTTTTCACTTCGATTCTACACTAAATTCTTACTTTAAGCCCAATGCAGTAGTTTCCTCTGGCTCCTACATAGGCACAGACCCCACGGTGTGGGGGATCGATCCCAAAAAGGATTACACACTTATATTTATAGGGGAAACCAGGAATCACCAATTCTTTCACTTAAGTGGCCCGATGTCGTGCTGCGTCGGGCCCTCACCATGGGGTCAAGTATTGGCGCCTGTGATGCCAGGTAATGGTCAAGGCATCACGTCTGCCTTCTTGCTCATAGCCGGAGCGTTGGTTCCCAGGCCGTGGGGTGGGATACTTAGGCACTCGCTTCTTGGCCCTTATCCTCAATTCAGCACTCATGCGCTGTGGAGTTTGTTTTGGGGGCGCTGGAGTTTGAGATCCAGTACCTCTGAGCTGGGGGTGAAAGCTGGAGTTTGTATCCTCTAGTTAAAGTTGTTTGCTCGGAATCCTCACACCAGCCCTGGGAGATTACTCAGACTCCACACCGACTCTTCTGATTTAATCAAAATTTAGACAAAATCATTCTGTTTTAGGCTTTTTAACTATATTTTCTTTATCTTCGCTCTATAGGACTGTTTGGTGCTTATCCTACATTAGAAAGAAAAAGGGTTCCAATTAGCGAAACTCTGTCGAAATACAATGAAAATATATGGGTAAAAATAGACATGAATTTGAGCAATCAGATTTAAGTCGTGCCTGTTGGGTTTATCTAATATAAACATAAAATAGAAGTTTGTAACATTTTCAGCAATTTTATAGTAAAATAAAAACTAAGTTTAGTTGCTCTATTAAAATTCTACACAATGAAAATGGTATAGAGTATGTTTTTCTCGAGCTTTTAACTTTTTGTGTTGAAAATAGCATCCTCTATCATTTTTCTTGCCCAAACACACCACTACAAAACGAGTTGCTAAACGCAAAAATAGACACCTATTAGACACCAAACAATCTTTGCTACTCCATATGTCAGTCCCTCATTATCTCAGGTGTGATCTCATCGCAAGCATCCTAATCAATAGAATTCCATCTTTGGTCTAAGAAGGTCAACTTCCACCCCAAGTCAAATCCCCCGGTTCTCCAATGTACTCTATCAAACCACGTCTTTGGTTGTGTCTGTTATGTCCAGAACACCTCACCTGAAAAACATAAGTTGTCACCACGGTCCATAAGTTGTGTTTTTCTAGGGTACTCGAAAAAATCAAAAGGATACAGATGTTATCACCCACCTCATGCCACTGGTTCACATCCATTAATGTATCCTTTTATTTATATTGTGCCTTACTTTGGTGGTGGTCCAATTCTCCATCAATGTTCATTCAAGATCGGTTGCAAAGTCAACAAAATCCTCCAAAACCATAACATACAACTGCCTATTCTCTCACACATGTTAAACTACCGTACAGGTCAGATTCCTCTCTTTCTCCTTCTTCTGAATTTACCAATTCACAATTACAAATTTCTATCTGGAAACGGGTTCGTTTTTGTACTCGACACCCAATTTCCAACTTTGTTTCACTGTCACGGTCATCTCCTCCATATAAGTTGTTTGTTTCTATTGTCGACTCTTTTGTTCCTCAATTTGTGTTGGAGGTCCTGTCAAGGCCAGAGTGGCATAAGACTATGCTATATGTGATGCATGCACTGAAAAACCAATACATTTGGGACTTATACTTTGCCCCAGTAGGTTGCAAGTGCGTTTTCACTGTAATGTACAATGAAAAGGGAGAAGTTACAAGATTTAGAGCACGCCTTGTAACTAAAGGATATAATCTTGGGATTGATTTTGGTGAGACTTTTTCTATTGTTATTCGTTTAAAATATAGTTTGAATCTTATTATCTATTGCAGTGAACCGCAGATGGTCACTCCACCAGTTAAATGTGAAGAATGATTTCTTGTATGGAGATCTCCAAGAGGAGGTATAAATTAAGCAACATCCAAGGTTTGTTTCTCAGGGGGAGGAAAGCAAGGCGTGTAAATTACGAAAATCATTGTTTGGACTAAAATAGAGTCCTAATTCAAGGTTTGAAAAGTTGAGTCCTCTAATGCTTTTGTTTGGCTTTTCACCGTAGTGGATCTGATCCGATCGTTTTTATTCTGAAATGATATAGTGAAATAGTTCTTTTACTAGTACATGTTTATGACATTATTATCTCGGGTGATGATCATGCTTGTATAATAGAACCCAAAAAAGTATCTTTCATCCATGTTTCAGACTAAAGGTCTTGGTCCTTTAAAATAGTTTTTGGGTATTGAGGTAGAATGAAGTATTTCTGGCTTATTTTTCACCCAAGGAAAATATGTGCTTGACATGTTGATAGAAACAAGTTTGTCAAGTACATCCATGCATCTGAATTTTTCATTGTTCAACATAGACTCTCTAGCACTAGAAGACAAAACACCATATAAAAGATTAGTTGGAAAATTATTATATGCACTAATCACAAGGTCAGATATTACGTTCATTATCAGCTTTGTAAGCACATTTATGAATTTACCAAGGAAAATCCATTTGGAAGCAGTTTACAGAATTCTCAGATATTTTAAGAAGGCACCAGGAGACGGAATTCTATTTTGTAATCTTGGGCATACAAATATTAGTGGTGGTTCAAATGCAGACTGTACAAGGTCCAAGACTTACAAAAAATCAACCAGTGGATACTGTGTATTTGTGGGAGAAAATCTTGTAACGTGGAAGACCAACAAACATTCTGTGGTAGCAAGATCAGCTGTTGAAGCAGAATACAAAGTTATGGCCCACACTGTTTGTGAACTTATGTGGATTAAGTCTTTGACTACTGAATTTGGCCGATGGAGTGTGAAAATAAAGCTGAAATCTTCATTGCCAACTATCGAGTTCTTAAAAAACGAACCAAACACATTGAGTAAAAAATAATTTTTCTTAAGAACAAGTTATGTCTAGAATTATCTCATGAGAAGTGAAGACCAAAAGGTAGACTTGTTTACCAAAACTCCGATAGGAATCGGATTTGAAATACTATGCAACAAGTTGAAGCCATATGATATATATGGCCCAACTTGAGGTGGAGTGTTAAGACTGATGAGGCTCATTCCCACATAGCAGATTGGTGACCGAGTTAAGATACACGAGTCCTATTACGAATTTGACACTGATTTTAAGTGGTGAAATCATATTAGGAATGGAGTTAGACTAATGTTAAGATTTTAATTCTCCACGTAAAAGATTATAAATAGTATTAAACATCTACACTGTATATAAGCAATTCAGATAAGAAAATTTCTTTTTTATTTTATTATTCTCTGTCTGCACTCTATTTTTGACAGAAATCGGAAGAGAGTTTCAGTGGTTCACTCAGTCTCCGTACACTTGCACACATAGCGAAACCTTTAAAGTTTAATTTAATTTAATTATTGTGTTGTTGACAAACCCACTGCACATAGCGGCTATTGTCCACACACGACTGTGTGCTCTTCCGAGTAATGTACAAAAAATGTCGCAAATCTTCTCTGCTCATGGGCCAAAATCGTGTGCTGCCTAACGGTAGTCCACACTACAATTTCTTTGCCGTCTCTTCTAGGGTTATTAGATATGATTAATTGTTGATCAGACACTTAAAAATGGAATTAAGACACATTATACACAAGTACCAAAATGTCTCTCAGCCAAATCAATATAATAGACTTCAAATCAACATATATATATATATATATATATATATATATATATATATATATAAATCACACCCCCCTAAAAGGGCGTTTAGCCACTCATATTCAGAAACACAAAATAAAAGTTGTGATACATGTTCCCTAGAACAGTAAGAGTCAAATACACACCACAATACATGGTATAATAAAGGAAAAAGTTTCCCTTGGCACCGGATTTCCACCTCTCATGCAGAAATCTTGACTTCAAAGCTCCAAAATCTCCTTCTCCCCTTCTCTGGTGCTGGACCCGAGGTTGGCTCTCTCCTCCGGCGCCCTTCCGTAGAAAATGCTTCCCCTATTTATACGCGTGACCGGAAGATTCATTTATTGTTTCAGCTTAATTGATTTAATGCAGTAGGCGTCGAACCTGTGGTGTGGCATCATGAAACTCTTTCCCCCAGATTTCGCACGGTTGCCATAAATTTTTTCGGGAGCGCCATGTACTTCAGGGGTGAAACGGCGCTGACACTAGGGTGTCATTTACCAATTTGGGTGCCATAGCACTCAACTCTGGTGCTGCTGCGATCGGGGCAGGGCAGCCACGCTTTAAAAGGTCTTTTTTATCTTTCTAATGTCACGTCCTCGGTAGACCTTCTACAGTGTCGGTGGAATTCCAAATTCGCATGTAACAGCGCTAGCTTTGTACGCTGCTATGCTCGCTCCCCACTAGTCCTCTACGATGATCTGGTTCCACGTCTTACCTTCCTCTCCACAGTGTCCAATTGGAGTTGCTTCTCTTTTTCAAGTGTTATTCTGTCTCTAATGCATAGTTAATGTTTGACTTCACAACGTGTGGGTGAATGATCAACATCCTTTGGTTATCATGGAACTACACTCGATCTGATCTCGATAGAGTAGAGGGTTTATGACAGGCATTAGCTTGCATCAGTTCACTTATTCCTAATGGTGGGAAAGGCGATGAGTTAGTATTGGTATAGTGAGTTACTATGTGGCGTTGTCTGTGGGCCATGTACAAAGGGTTGGGCATCCTAACTCTCAAGGAATTGTAAGATACTTGCAATAAGAAAGATGGCTTGGTTTTAATGTGACCCTCAACCGGTTACACGTATGTTTACCCTAGGATCCGCTGGTGATTAGAACTGGCTTGAGACATAAATCGGATTATAGATGCATAATGCATAGATCTACACCTTTCTTCGCTTAAGGATAGTAAAGCTCCTAGTTCGGTTTCAAGTCTGTTTGTCCTATCTTAGCAGATATTTGAAGTAAACTTGACAACTCTACTTCAAATCACCTAGGATCAAGATATATATGAATATTATTGGTGTGCTCGATAGTTCATTCATTTTTCTGTGGGATCGACCTAGAATCTCCAAAACATTATTGCTTGATGATGTGTGTACTTGCACAAAGCCGGTGCAATGTTGTTTTGTATCTATGTTATTTTTGCCATTGCGATAAGGGAGTCTTAGACTTATTTGTTGCACCGCGCATACCCCAATCAAGTGTTTTGCATTTTTGCCGGGGAACTTTGAGAAATATTCACAATTATCCTTAATCTGTACTCTAGACTTATCTTTTATTAGGATTGTATAGGATTTAATTTGTAGGAGTTGTGATTTATTTGATTGATTTTGTATGCTTACGTAGTTTATTGCACTAACTCTGTTTCTGGTAGTTTGTTGCACGAGCTTTTTGAACTTATGCCGCAATATACCAGGAAGTTTTAGGTAAGTTATAATTAACATAAGTAGAAGAAAAATAAAAAAATAGCTTCGTAAAAGCTTTTAAAAAATAAATATATAGAGATGAGGAAAGTGTAATTGTTGGAGTTAAATTGGAATTCGTGCGGGTGCAGCAGCAACATTAAAATATGGAGTAAAGGACTACACCATGTGTGAGAGGTTAATGAATATGCTTACTCAAGTTCATTCGATATCAGCCATTGACCTCATATGAGATTCGATCCATGGGAATGTGATGTAAAAGATTGAGATTACGACCCAAAGAGATTTAATCAATACTGATGTATAGCACACACAGGGGAAGGATGTAGCATCAATGCCGAGAGGTACACAGCGTTAGAAACTGATGAATTCGACAAGTCCTGGTTGGAAGACGAATTCTCCTCATGTTCCACAGTTGTTCAAGAGACCCTCGTTCAATGTTTAATAGATAGTCAAAATTCTGTTGACTGAATGCAGGCTAACTCGAATTAAATGATAGGTGCAGCTGAAGCAGCTAAAAGAGGGAATGGAGAAACCCCTGGTCAAGGAAGGTCAACAAGAGGAAGCTGGTGGAAACACCAGTGAAGAATTAAATAGTCCAGCATTGGCAGACGAGGAAAATAGCGGGATCAGCAAGAAAGGCATATCTACACGTGGAGGTAGAAAATCAAGAAAAATGAGAGGATAATAGCCTTAGCTCCACCGAAGAATTAGTAACCATACTAACCACAGAACCAATTCCAGAAAAACAAGGGTGGAAAAACTTAGGTCATTAAAATCTATTTACCCTACCATTTCAACCTCACAACCCAGCTATCAAACTAAGGTATTTTTTGGAATAGCTGAGGAAAAGTAGCACATTTGGTAAGTACCTCAAGGATCCATATTCTCCAACCAAAATGTACGCCTTAGTCACTTTCGCCAAGAGAGTCACCTGGTAGACATGTGAACAACACAGAAAGGAAAGACAAGATGTGGCTCAAATTTCGTTTTGACCCAGGTGGAGCAAATGGTTTTTATTAAGAATATTCAATAAAGAAGGATAAGAAAAATAAGTAACAAAAGGTTTTCCGGGAACCAGTGAACTGAAGCGGAGAGACGAAGCAAAATTATGGCTCAGTTTCATTAACACTAGCATTGCACCTACTTCAAACTATTCAGAGATAACCAAAGACAGAGCTTATCTTCCTTATGCCATCCTCACTGGGCAAGAACTCAATGTTGGAATGATAATGAATGAGGAAATGCTTCAGTCAAATCGGTCTAGAAGACTAACCCTTTCTTTCCCTGATCTCATTACTGCCCTATGCCTACGGGCACACTTCATCTGAAGAAGAAAAAGTCAGAAGAATTTAATCAACGGAGAATGCATAATAAAGATGGAAAAGGAAGGGAAGAATTCTATGGAAAAGAGGAAACACTCATAGTTGAGCCATCTTGGGTAAGTCTTCTAGCTAATATGAAAGAAATAATGGGTCATCAAGAGAGAATACTAAAAGAATATGGGGTAAAAATTGTGTATCATAACGCGTACATCAGAAATATCGAAAGATGGGGTGTAAACCACCCATCACCTGATCTGTTCGATTTTCCGAGGTTCAACCCAACTCCAATGGAGAGGAAAGAAGATGAGGGAACAAAATTAATGGAATATAACGATGAAAGATCTGAAAGGTGTGAAGTCCTTGAAGAAACTAAAGAGAAAGAAATATCCCTCACCAATCGTGTGTGTCAAGACGCTTCCCTCAAAGTCCACTGGCGCATCCCTCACCAACCACTTAGCGAAGCACAACCTATTTGGGAATCACACAGTGACTAATGGGTGTCATGCTTAGTGCATATTAAGCTTTGCTTTTAGGCCATGAATTGCTATAAGTTGAGTCTCTTTTTAAATACTTTCGGTGTTTATGTGTAGGTTCAAGTGCAAAAATGATGAAAACAACAAGTAAAAAGAAGAAGGTGATCAACTATGCGATTTCAGGCCAAAAACACCACAATGAAGAGCAAAACAAAAGCTAGTGCCAACGAGGAAACCATGGTGCTAAGAAGAAGAGAACAACACTGAGCGACACCACATGACACCAGAGTCGAGGCCATGGTGTCACAATGATCGTTGTAGAAGAAATGTGGTCGACGACAAAAGGTGCCCGCATTGAAGCCATGGCATCAGAGGACCGGGTTGTCTACCGAGGAATAGATAGCCAAGTATCGGTTGCCCACACACATAGATTGGCGAAGGGGCACTGGTAGGAAAACGACGTTTCTGGGTTGATAACCCTTGTGCCCAGCTCAGCGCAGTGGTGCCCATCTTCGAACTCGAGCGCCCCGGCATCCAGAACAAATGCAGGGGTGCTGGCGTCAACTAAAGAGCACAAAGTGTGGCACCACAGTTTTGTACGGCACCATGCTTGACCCCAAGACTTTGCGCCACAGAACACATCCGATGCCGCTTGGTGCCGGATCACTAAGGGCACAAAAAAAAAAACAATAGGGTAATCTCCTGAATTTTCCTATAATTGGGGAATCTCCAGAACACTCGGAGGTCGTGCAAACTTTTAGGTAAGGGAGAAATACTTCTTCGAAGCAAAGGAAGAAAGAAGGAGTAGATTGGGAGTTGAAGGGAAGCTTCTTCTCCCTCTTTTATCTCTTTATTTCTGTATATGTGTGTTTGCCTAGCTTTTTGTGCTTGTATGGATTTGGATTTGGATTTTTCCCAAATCCACACTATGTCTAGCTAAGTACCTTGGGGGGTTGTGATGTAATGTAATATTTATGAAGGGATTTATGCATTTTCATATTATTAGAGATTAATTTTTTTCTTTATTTTAGTGCGATTAAATTTGAAGATGTGTTGGGAGATTGACGACCTCATAGCGTAAATCTGATGTCCCCGTTGAGACCAAAAGGGTATACAGGAACAGACGCCCATTAATCAGTGTGTGATCCCTAAATTTACTGTAATGCTCTGTGGACGGATAAGAGGTGCACAAGTAGACTTCAAGAGAAGCGTCCTGACACACGTGGTTATGGTACTTGTGGTGATGTACCCTTGAATTAGTGTCCTTGACTACGAGAGACAATAGGACTAAGGAGGGGGTATGGTCGTAGGTACTGGTTTCCCAATCCACTCACGTGCAAGGAGTTACCCAATCAATCTGAATTGAATGAACCCCCCATTTATTACATGAATTCACTCCCTTGACTCCACTCTTCTAGCTCCCATCGCGTGTGCGTGTATCAATCTAAGAAGATTTCATTTTTTGTATGATTTATAATTGTGTTGTAGTTAATGCGATTGGGTACTTAAGACACTTCATGCCAATTTTCGTAAATACATATAGCAATAGAGAACATTTGTATTTGTACGTAGTACTAGTCCCTGTGGAGACGAACTGGTCTTACCGGATTTTTTCTATAGGCGACACATGCACTTGTGTACGGGCGATTTATATATATATATATATATATATATATATATATATATATATATATATATATTGTGCCCAATCATGTCATTTCAGTATACCCTCTCCGTCTCAACTGGGACAACAACTTTATGTTAAGAGGTCATGAATCCCTTTACATACTACACAACCCAATTAATCACACTAAATTGAAGATAGATTACTCTCAAATAATCTGAAATTACATGAATCAAAATAACATTATATCACAACTCTCCTAAGGGTACTCAGCTAGACATAATTAGGATTTGGGATGAATCCCAATCCAAAACCATCCTATGCATAGCAAACTAAGAAAAAACCAAAATATAGAAATAGAAAATAAGAAGAGGAGTAGAAAGCTTCCCTAAACCTTACACCCTCGCCTAAGGTAATCACTTCTCGCTTGCCCTATTGGGCCTCTTGTGGAAAGGCACTTTATAGGCAGGCTTTTCGCTCTATTGCATACAAGGGCCATGCACAAAGTCGCAAGAGGGGCACACTCGAGGAATAAGTCGTGAAAAAGCTTCTTAGAGAGAAAAAATGTCTGTTGATGCTTTGAGGTCGAAAGAGAAAAAAATGCTTCTTAATTTTGGTGTTTTTAGCCTGAAGTTACATAGTTGATCACCTTCTTCCACTTTGTGTCTTCATCATTTTCACATTTGAACTTACAAATAAGAACCATAGGTTAGTAAAAATAGACTCAACTTACAATAATTCATGGGCTAAAAATAAAACATATTTTGCACTCATCAAATTCCCCCAAACTTAATTATTTGCTCGTCCTCGAGCAAAAGCCTTAATAAAGAAAGTAAAAATGTGATCTGTAGTTCATGTAATAGAAATTTACTAAGGAAAATTTAAAATTCTAACTACTGGTTCATTTAATTTATATTCTTCTTAAAGGTGTTTAATCACCTAAAAATTTTTAAGTGCGCCACACAACTTGAAAACTTCTTTTAGCTTCTGTCATTTAATGTTCTTTCCATCAGTCTACTTTCCATGCACTTTAAAATTCACTAATAATAGTCTACAAGCTAATTTCAAAATTCACTCTCCACTAGTCTTAGAGAGATGATCCTAAGATCATTAGGACTTTTATCGGTAGTTATGCGGCTAGGGACCAGGGTAAGTCAAATGAGTTTAAACCTGAAGGTTTAATCATTCAGCATTCCAAAATTTTCCAGATTGAGTTAGATGAAGCTCCCCTATCGATACAAGACTACACCCAAAATTTAAGCTTTGGCTAATTGTAAGCCAATCTTTCACATCACCCTTTATTTTAAGAATTCAATGTATTTGTGACATTGGGCCAGTCATTGTTTTATGTTTGACTGATTTTATGTACTTAACTTGCTTAGCAAGAGTTTTTTTTTAACAGCGTTCCTCCCACAAATTGTTGCACTCATTGCTCCTTAGGAGTTTTAACTTCAGCCTGATTTAGTCATGCAATTTGAATGATGTGCCAAGCAAGAAGAAAGTCAAAAAAAAAAAAAAAGAGGTGAATTGAAAATGGTTTGATTGGAAACATTGTAGTTTTGCATAAGCTCAAAATTATGGTGACTAGGAATATATATGGGTTGGCTTCAAAATGCCCAAATGGTCCAAACATGGCCTAATTCATCTCTTTGGATTCACGCTCCATCCATTTCGCCTTGAGCTTTATTCAAAATTAATTCTAGTATCAAAGAGTAATTACTAAGTGCATACTTCCATTCAATCAACACACCCAACACTAATGAAATAGATATATTAGCAGGTTAGTGTGTGGCTTATTAAAAATTTTTGAGGCTTGCTAACTCTTTCGTACAACCATAAAACTAATAACCATCAAGTGGAATAGTTAATTTTGGCAATGCCAAAGAGAAATGAAATTTTTAAATCGTCGCTTCACGTTGACATAAGCTGAATCATGAATGATAAAATATAATCACCTAAGGCTATTCATGCTATTCCCACCCTCCAAACTTAAATTCAACATTGTCCCCAATGTTTTAATTGAAAAAAATGAAATATGAAGGGGTTAAGGTGACTCACTGGTTGTGCTTTGCATTTGGCTCTTCTTTATGCGCTGCGGTGCTCTCAGTGTGATATTTGCAATGCAAACCCGAAAGGTTCTGTAAAAGCATTTATTCAAAAGTTAGAGACAAATGCTAAGTTAAATAAAAAAATTGAATTGGCGATAGGAATTTTCAAACCAATTGAAGAATAAAGCACTTTTCATTCATACCATAATTGAGTGATTACAAAAGCCTAGAGAGTTCATCAAGTAAGATCACATCATCATATAGATGAAGCTTTTGGGTACAAAATCTTTGAACTTACATACACTTGTAGGATTAGGACAAAAAAAGTGCTATCCTAAGCATCTCAAAAGTTATGTCTCCCTACAACGAATTACACTTCATGTATAGGACATTCTTCATAGATAACAAATGTGAACAATAAACTCATCCCCCATCTAGAACGGTCGTTGGATATATATATATATATATATATAAATATATATATATATATATATATATATATATATTGTGCCCAATCATGTCATTTCAGTATACCCTCTCCGTCTCAACTGGGACAACAACTTTATGTTAAGAGGTCATGAATCCCTTTACATACTACACAACCCAATTAATCACACTAAATTGAAGATAGATTACTCTCAAATAATCTGAAATTACATGAATCAAAATAACATTATATCACAACTCTCCTAAGGGTACTCAGCTAGACATAATTAGGATTTGGGATGAATCCCAATCCAAAACCATCCTATGCATAGCAAACTAAGAAAAACCAAAATATAGAAATAGAAAATAAGAAGAGGAGTAGAAAGCTTCCTAAACCTTACACCCTCGCCTAAGGTAATCACTTCTAAACTTGCCCTATTGGGCCTCTTGTGGAAAGGCACTTTATAGGCAGGCTTTTCGCTCTATTGCATACAAGGGCCATGCACAAAGTCGCAAGAGGGGCACACTCGAGGAATAAGTCGTGAAAAGCTTCTTAGAGAGAAAAATGTCTGTTGATGCTTTGAGGTCGAAAGAGAAAAAATGCTTCTTAATTTTGGTGTTTTAGCCTGAAGTTACATAGTTGATCACCTTCTTCCACTTTGTGTCTTCATCATTTTCACATTTGAACTTACAAATAAGAACCATAGGTTAGTAAAATAGACTCAACTTACAATAATTCATGGGCTAAAAATAAAACATATTTTGCACTCATCAAATTCCCCCAAACTTAATTATTTGCTCGTCCTCGAGCAAAAGCCTTAATAAAGAAAGTAAAAATGTGATCTGTAGTTCATGTAATAGAAATTTACTAAGGAAAATTTAAAATTCTAACTACTGGTTCATTTAATTTATATTCTTCTTAAAGGTGTTTAATCACCTAAAAATTTTTAAGTCGCCACACAACTTGAAAACTTCTTTTAGCTTCTGTCATTTAATGTTCTTTCCATCAGTCTACTTTCCATGCACTTTAAAATTCACTAATAATAGTCTACAAGCTAATTTCAAAATTCACTCTCCACTAGTCTTAGAGAGATGATCCTAAGATCATTAGGACTTTTATCGGTAGTTATGCGGCTAGGGACCAGGGTAAGTCAAATGAGTTTAAACCTGAAGGTTTAATCATTCAGCATTCCAAAATTTTCCAGATTGAGTTAGATGAAGCTCCCCTATCGATACAAGACTACACCCAAAATTTAAGCTTTGGCTAATTGTAAGCCAATCTTTCACATCACCCTTTATTTTAAGAATTCAATGTATTTGTGACATTGGGCCAGTCATTGTTTTATGTTTGACTGATTTTATGTACTTAACTTGCTTAGCAAGAGTTTTTTTTTAACAGCGTTCCTTCCACAAATTGTTGCACTCATTGCTCCTTAGGAGTTTTAACTTCAGCCTGATTTAGTCATGCAATTTGAATGATGTGCCAAGCAAGAAGAAAGTCAAAAAAAAAAAAGGCTAAAGAGGTGAATTGAAAATGGTTTGATTGGAAACATTGTAGTTTTGCATAAGCTCAAAATTATGGTGACTAGGGAATATATATGGGTTGGCTTCAAAATGCCCAAATGGTCCAAACATGGCCTAATTCATCTCTTTGGATTCACGTCTCCATCCATTTCGCCTTGAGCTTTATTCAAAATTAATTCTAGTATCAAAGAGTAATTACTAAGTGCATACTTCCATTCAATCAACACACCCAACACTAATGAAATAGATATATTAGCAGGTTAGTGTGTGGCTTATTAAAAATTTTTGAGGCTTGCTAACTCTTTCGTACAACCATAAAACTAATAACCATCAAGTGGAATAGTTAATTTTGGCAATGCCAAAGAGAAATGAAATTTTTAAATCGTCGCTTCACGTTGACATAAGCTGAATCATGAATGATAAAATATAATCACCTAAGGCTATTCATGCTATTCCCACCCTCCAAACTTAAATTCAACATTGTCCCCAATGTTTTAATTGAAAAAAATGAAATATGAAGGGGTTAAGGTGACTCACTGGTTGTGCTTTGCATTTGGCTCTTCTTTATGCGCTTGCGCTGCGTGCTCTCAGTGTGATATTTGCAATGCAAACCCGAAAAAGGTTCTGTAAAAGCATTTATTCAAAAGTTAGAGACAAATGCTAAGTTAAATAAAAAAATTGAATTGGCGATAGGAATTTTCAAACCAATTGAAGAATAAAGCACTTTTCATTCATACCATAATTGAGTGATTACAAAAGCCTAGAGAGTTCATCAAGTAAGATCACATCATCATATAGATGAAGCTTTTGGGTACAAAATCTTTGAACTTACATACACTTGTAGGATTAGGACAAAAAAAGTGCTATCCTAAGCATCTCAAAAGTTATGTCTCCTACAACGAATTACACTTCATGTATAGGACATTCTTCATAGATAACAAATGTGAACAATAAACTCATCCCCATCTAGAACGGTCGTTGGATATATATATATATATATATATATATATATATATATATATATATATATATATTGTGCCCAATCATGTCATTTCAGTATACCCTCTCCGTCTCAACTGGGACAACAACTTTATGTTAAGAGGTCATGAATCCTTTACATACTACACAACCCAATTAATCACACTAAATTGAAGATAGATTACTCTCAAATAATCTGAAATTACATGAATCAAAATAACATTATATCACAACTCTCCTAAGGGTACTCAGCTAGACATAATTAGGATTTGGGATGAATCCCAATCCAAAACCATCCTATGCATAGCAAACTAAGAAAAACCAAAATATAGAAATAGAAAATAAGAAGAGGAGTAGAAAGCTTCCTAAACCTTACACCCCTCGCCTAAGGTAATCACTTCTCGCTTGCCCTATTGGGCCTCTTGTGGAAAGGCACTTTATAGGCAGGCTTTTAGCTCTATTGCATACAAGGGCCATGCACAAAGTCGCAAGAGGGGCACACTCGAGGAATAAGTCGTGAAAAAGCTTCTTAGAGAGAAAAATGTCTGTTGATGCTTTGAGGTCGAAAGAGAAAAAAATGCTTCTTAATTTTGGTGTTTTTAGCCTGAAGTTACATAGTTGATCACCTTCTTCCACTTTGTGTCTTCATCATTTTCACATTTGAACTTACAAATAAGAACCATAGGTTAGTAAAAATAGACTCAACTTACAATAATTCATGGGCTAAAATAAAAACATATTTTGCACTCATCAAATTCCCCAAACTTAATTATTTGCTCGTCCTCGAGCAAAAGCCTTAATAAAGAAAGTAAAAATGTGATCTGTAGTTCATGTAATAGAAATTTACTAAGGAAAATTTAAAATTCTAACTACTGGTTCATTTAATTTATATTCTTCTTAAAGGTGTTTAATCACCTAAAAATTTTAAGTGCGCCACACAACTTGAAAACTTCTTTTAGCTTCTGTCATTTAATGTTCTTTCCATCAGTCTACTTTCCATGCACTTTAAAATTCACTAATAATAGTCTACAAGCTAATTTCAAAATTCACTCTCCACTAGTCTTAGAGAGATGATCCTAAGATCATTAGGACTTTTATCGGTAGTTATGCGGCTAGGGACCAGGGTAAGTCAAATGAGTTTAAACCTGAAGGTTTAATCATTCAGCATTCCAAAATTTTCCAGATTGAGTTAGATGAAGCTCCCTATCGATACAAGACTACACCCAAAATTTAAGCTTTGGCTAATTGTAAGCCAATCTTTCACATCACCCTTTATTTTAAGAATTCAATGTATTTGTGACATTGGGCCAGTCATTGTTTTATGTTTGACTGATTTTATGTACTTAACTTGCTTAGCAAGAGTTTTTTTTTTTAACAGCGTTCCTCCCACAAATTGTTGCACTCATTGCTCCTTAGGAGTTTTAACTTCAGCCTGATTTAGTCATGCAATTTGAATGATGTGCCAAGCAAGAAGAAAGTCAAAAAAAAAAAAGGCTAAAGAGGTGAATTGAAAATGGTTTGATTGGAAACATTGTAGTTTTGCATAAGCTCAAAATTATGGTGACTAGGGAATATATATGGGTTGGCTTCAAAATGCCCAAATGGTCCAAACATGGCCTAATTCATCTCTTTGGATTCACGTCTCCATCCATTTCGCCTTGAGCTTTATTCAAAATTAATTCTAGTATCAAAGAGTAATTACTAAGTGCATACTTCCATTCAATCAACACACCCAACACTAATGAAATAGATATATTAGCAGGTTAGTGTGTGGCTTATTAAAAATTTTGAGAGGCTTGCTAACTCTTTCGTACAACCATAAAACTAATAACCATCAAGTGGAATAGTTAATTTTGGCAATGCCAAAGAGAAATGAAATTTTAAATCGTCGCTTCGTTGACATAAGCTGAATCATGAATGATAAAATATAATCACCTAAGGCTATTCATGCTATTCCCACCCTCCAAACTTAAATTCAACATTGTCCCCAATGTTTTAATTGAAAAAAATGAAATATGAAGGGGTTAAGGTGACTCACTGGTTGTGCTTTGCATTTGGCTCTTCTTTATGCGCTGCGGTGCTCTCAGTGTGATATTTGCAATGCAAACCCGAAAGGTTCTGTAAAAGCATTTATTCAAAAGTTAGAGACAAATGCTAAGTTAAATAAAAAAATTGAATTGGCGATAGGAATTTTCAAACCAATTGAAGAATAAAGCACTTTTCATTCATACCATAATTGAGTGATTACAAAAGCCTAGAGAGTTCATCAAGTAAGATCACATCATCATATAGATGAAGCTTTTGGGTACAAAATCTTTGAACTTACATACACTTGTAGGATTAGGACAAAAAAAGTGCTATCCTAAGCATCTCAAAAGTTATGTCTCCCTACAACGAATTACACTTCATGTATAGGACATTCTTCATAGATAACAAATGTGAACAATAAACTCATCCCCCATCTAGAACGGTCGTTGGATGGATAATCTCCATGGATTATAGAAAACTCGAGAAGGCAACCAGGAAGGATCACTTCCCACTCCCTTTCATTGATCAAATCCTAGACAGACTAGCTGGAAAAGAGTTCTTTTTTTTGTTTTGTTTTCTGGATGGCTATTCTGGTTACAACCAAATACCACATTATCTTGTCCCTATGGCACATTTGCTTTACAAAGAAATCCTTTTGGATTATGCAATGCTCCAGCCACTTTCCAAAGATGCATGATGTCCATCTTCTAAGATATGTTGGAAGAAAGCATGGAGATATTCATGGATGACTTTTTGGCCATCGGGAAGTCATATGATGCATGCCTCCAAACATTGGAGAAGGTGCTCAAAAGATGTGAAGAAACAAACCTTGTACTGAACTGGGAAAAGTGTCATTTCATGGTGTAGGAAGGTATAGTTCTAGGCAATAAGTTATTGAGCAAGGGCATAGAGGTGGACAAAGGAAAAATTGAGGGACAGAAAAATGGGCTCCTCCAACTACAGTGAGAGGGGGCGCAGTTTCCTAGGACATGCTGGTTCTATAGGAGGTTCATTAAATATTTGTCAAAAACCAGGAAACCTCTCAGCGCACTGTTAGAGAAAGATAAAAAGTGTCTGAAATTATTTAAAGAACTGAAGGAGAGGTTAGTCCAGGCTCCCTTTATAGTTGCTCCAGATTGGAACAAGCCATTCGATCTAATGTGTGATGCTAGCGACTATGCAGTGGTAGCGACTATGCAGTGGTAGCAGTTCTGTGTCAGACTAAAGATTGGGCCTTTAGATCGATCTACTATGCTAGTAAGACTGTTAATGAAGCCCAAATGAACTACACAACTACTTTGAAGGAGCTTTTAGCAGTGGTCTATGCATTCGATAAATGCAGGTCATATCTCATAGGAACAAAAGTCATTGTGTATGCCGACCATGCAGCAATCAGATATCTTTTCTCAAAGAAGATGCCAAACCAAGGCTCATTAGGTGGATTCTCATTCTGCAGGAGTTCAATCTAGAAATATGAGACAAAAATGGCAAAGAAAATATAGTGGCCGACCATCTTTCCAGAATAGAAAATAGTGAGCATAAGAAAAAGAACCACTTATAAATGAAAAACTCTCCAAGGAGCAGCTCTTCTATGATAAGGAAGTAAAAATCCCTTGGTATGCTGACTATGTTAATTAAATAGTCAACAAAATATTACCAAAAAGACTAAATGGTCTGCAACAAAAGAGATTTTATCATGACCTGAAATCTTTCGTATGGGATGAGCCATATTTATTCAACAGAGGAGTGGATCAGATTTTTCGAGGTTGTGTTTAGCATGAAGAAACAAAAGATATTTTGAGAGCCTGCCACGATTCCGGGTTTGGTGGTCACTTCGGGGAACAGAACTGCAGCAAAATTTCTCAAATCTAGATTCTATTGGCCAACCATGTTCAAGAATGCTAATACATATGTGGCATCATGCACTCTCTATCAAAGAACCGGGAACATATCTGGGGGATAGATTGTTTGGGCCATTTTCCATCCTCGTTCGGGAAACAGTATATCTTAGTAGCAGTTGACTACGTGTCAAAATGGGTTGAGGAAATTGCCTCCCCTACAAATGACTCAAAAGTAGTGACCATATTTCTACAAAAGAACATCTACGCACGTTTTGGAACACCTAGAGTGTTAATTAGTGATGAAGGTTGTCACTTTTGTAACAAGTATCTCGATGAGGTTTTGGTTAAATACGGGGTCACCCATAAAAAAGCTACAGCCTATCTTCCACAGTCAAATGGCCGCGTAGTGGTGTCAAAGAAGGACATCAAGAGAATTTTGGAGAAGACAGCAGAACCAAGTAGGTGAGATTGGGCTTCTAAACTATATGAGGCCTTAAGGGCTTATCGAACAGCCTACAAAACTCCTATTGGGATGTCACCCTTCGTACTTGTGTATGGTAAAGCATGCCACCAGCAAGTAGAATTGGAACATTATGCGTACTGGGCAATAAAATAATTGAATATGGATAACAAGCAGGTGAATCAAAAAAGAATTCTCCAAATTAATGAATCGGAAGAGATGCGCTTAAGCTCCTATGAGAACAAAAAAATATTCAAGTAAACAATAAAGTGATGGCATGATTGAAAGATAAAGTCAAGAAGGATTGAGGTTGGTCAACTTGTGATGCTATTCAATTCTACACTTAAACTATTCTCGGGAAAGTTAAGATCCAGATAGTCTGGACCTATTCGAGTGTACAAGGTATACCCTCATGGAGTGGTTGAACTAGAAAATTCAGAAAATGGGACCATATTCCAAGTTAACGGTCAAATAGTAAATCACTTCTGGGGTGGGGCGGGGATGGAGTTTTTCTTGCTGATACTCAAGTGGAAGCAACAGAACCACCATAGAAAAAGGCAGTCTTGCGAAAGACTCTAAACATTGGCCCTGCTTGGGAGGTAATCCACCATGCTAAATTTCTTTCTCCAAAATTATTTTGTCATAATTTTAGTAGTTAGCTTTTATCTTTTGAATAAAATTTTTAATGAACCTTTCAGTTTTGATTCATACTGAGAACCCAATGGAGCAGCAAAGAAGAGCCGACTGCAAGCACAAGCAACAATCAAACACCCCCCCCCCCCCCCTCCCCACTTTTCAATATTTTCATTTGAAAAATTGAGGACAATGTTTCATTTAAGGTTAGGGGTAAGGAATAGCATGCTCAGCATTAAGTGATCCTATTCTATCTTGCTTGATCAAGTTCTATGCCAATGTGAAATGATGAAATAGCTCGTAATGCTATCTCTTACTTCACTAAAATTAAGCATTCTCTTGGATAAGCATTGTTATATAGTTGGTATGAGGGGGTCTAACAAACCTTAGAAATTTATTTCTATCAAACCACTCACTAGTAATTGTTATAACTATCTCATTAGTGTTGGGTTTGTGGCTTTATTGGTGGTTATGCACTTATATTTTACTCTAAGATGCTTGAACTAGTATCAGTAGAATCGAGAGTTGATTCCAAAGAAATGACTTAGGCAATCTTTTGACCATTTGGGCCTTTCTTAAATTATACCATGTAAATTCCCTACTTTACCCAAACTTTGAGCCAATGATTAACAAACTTTTTCAAGAGAACCAATTTTCAACTCACTCATTTAGCTTATTTGTATTTTGTTGCTTTCTTAATTAAATCAGATTGCGGTTGAGATTCCCAGAGGACGATGAGTGAAAGCAAATTGTAGAGAGAAAGAAATCAAAATGAAAAAAAGAGAAAAAAAGCTCTCGCTTAGTAAGGTTTGTCTAAATACTCGGTCACACCTTTAAGACATGACCGGACAGCTGTACAGAAGTTCTGATTTTCAAACAAAAAGTGAGGCAAAAAAAAGGTCTATCAATTGGCCAATGCTTAAGTTTCGGGGTGTAGCTTTAGATTAAGAGGGGATCTCAATTAATCATTCTGGTTAAGTCTAACACCATGAAAGGTTTGTACCTTTATTATTAACCTTTTTTTACCTACCAATGTCCCTATCCCCATTACAACCTAATGAAGTCCAAAGAATCTTAGGATCACTTCTCTGGAATTAGTGGAGCGTTCAGACTGAAAGGTAATCTAAAAGGATACCACCACTGTGCATGTGATCCCCAAATCGCGGCATGACCAGCAAGGTCTGGGGAGGAGTGTGCCGGAGGACTTCAAAAGAAGTGTCCGGACACGCGTGGTCGGTTTAGGCTGAGCATCTTTCGTAGGCCCATGAGTTGGATCTGTGACATCAAAAGACAATCAGGCAAAGGACGGGGGAATGGTCGTTGCCCCTAGAAAGAGGGTTACGCATCGGGAATTCCGGACCCACTAACAAGCTGTGAAATGCACACTTAGTTAAATTGCATGAATCCTACCCTTAATTGCATGAAATCACCCCCTACTCCTAATCTACATAACCTACAGCTTGGGCGTGTATCATTTACAACATTGTAATTAGATAGTACTCTTTTGTAGTTTATTACATTAGGTACTGTGACAATTCTTTTTAATTTTGGTAGTTAGATATAGATGTAGAGAATTCATCGGCTAGTACATAGTTAGTCCTCGTGAGATGGATCTGGACTCGTCCTGTATATACTTGGTACGACGCGTGCACTTGCACACGGGCATAATTTTTTAAAAGTGTCGTTTTAACCCAACCAAGGTTTTGGCGCTGTTGCCAGGGACTATTACTTCTATTAGCCTTGGGCTCTATAGCTGTAATCTATCAGAGTAGTTAGTGTAATCAGACTAACATAGTTGCATGCCCAGTATAGTTTAATTTGATTAGTCTTGCATGTTATAATAATTAATTCTGTTAGTTAGTATAATAGATTGTTTGAAAATTCTGTTTGCATATGTGTGTTTGTGTGTTTGTGTTTTTGTTTGTTTTTCAGTGTTTGTAGTTAAAGTTTTTTGTTGTTGTGAAGTTTGGTTGTTGAGACGAATTGCTATACTTGCTCTCTCTTATGTATGCAAGAAGGTACAAGCCTTGCTCTGATCCCATTCGATCCTGAAATTGAGAGGACAGCAAGAGCCAAACTTTGATAGCAAAGGTTTTCAGGAATAGAGGAAGAAATTGCTGAAGAAGAGCCCACAGGTTTGACTGAGTTTGTTGTGCCTCAAGCTGGAGGTACACACTCTAGCATCCGAAGACAGGCTATTCTTGCAAGCAATTTTGAAATCAAGCCGACAATCATTCAAATGATACAAGCTTCAGTACAATTCAGTGGATTGCTTAATGATGATCCAAGTTTACAGCTAGAAGATTTCTAGGAACTCTGTCATACTTTCAAGAATAATGGTGTGTCGGATGTTGCTATAAGGTTGAGATTATTCCCATTTTTTCTGAGGGATATGGGAAAGCATTGGTTGAATTTGCTGCCTTCAGGTTCTATCACCACCTGGATGGATCTCGAGCAGATATATTGGGTTAAGTTCATCCCTCCAGACAAAACAGTAAAGCTGAGAAATGGCATCAACCTGTTCATGCAGTTGGATCAAGAATCTCTTTATGAATCTTGGTATAGTTTCAAGGAGCTATTAAAGACATGCCCTCAACATTCAATTCTAAAATGGTAACAAGTGCTCACGTTTTACAATGGGCTGCGTAATCAGACACGAACAATTATTGATGCAGCAGTAGATGGTGCACTCATGAAAAAAATCCATTGATGAGGTTTATGATTTATTGGAAAATATGGCAGCCAAATGCTACCAATGGAACACTTAAAGACCAAGGAACTTGCGTGAGCAAAATCAAAGCTCTAGAAAGGCAATGGGAGTTTACAAAGTTGACACTCAAACAACCATCCGAATTCAGATGGATGTCTATAAGAAGAAGATAGTAGCCTTGGAAGCAAAGCCTACACAGAGTCCATTTGTACGTTGTGAATTATGTGGTGGTGCTGGACACAGAGTTGAAGTATGGACATCCACTGTGGAAAGTGTGCAATATGCTCAGAACAGAAACAATTTGTACTCCAATACCTACAATCTAGGTCAGAGAAATCACCCAAAATGTTTATGGAGAAACGAGCAAGAGAGTGCTTCTGCCCCAACTCAAGGAAATTATAAAACTTTTGGAAAGCAAGGAAGGTTTCCAAATAGCATCAAGCTGAGAAATCAAATTCCAATTATAAATTGCTGCTTAAGTTGGTGCAAAGCCATGATTCATCCCTAGGAAATATCGAAATTCAAAATGGATATTTGGCTAAGGCCATTAATGAAAGATTAAAAGGATCTCTCCCTAGTGATATGTGGAGAATCCGAAGCAAGAAGAAAGGGAAGATGTAGAGAGCTGCAATGCAGTGTTGGCTAAGGAAACTCTAGCCCGAATGGAGATGGAATAAGTGAATCAAGAGTTCACTCCAGAAGCAAAACATGAGTATGATTCCCTCACCATGGAGCAAGGTCAAATCCTTTTCTTCAATGCATTAAATGAGGCAGGGGAGTCTCACGTATCTCCTTCTGAATGGGTTGAGATTGATGAGATTAACCTGTATGAAGGAGAAGAAAAGGAGGAAGATTTGGCTTGTGAGTCCCAAATGACACCAATCTGGAGACTTGAGGATAAGCTCCAGAATTAGTTGAAGTTAGAAGAGTCAAACACTAATTCTCTCATCCTACAAGCTGAGGAAGATGGTAATCTGAGTTGTTAATGTGAAAATGATGGGGGAGAGAAGAAGGTTTTGGCCACCACCACAAAGTGTGATCCCTAGGCAAGAGCGTCACATGAGAGCTTCTAAAACCCTAACAGCCTAAATCAAAGGGAAGTCGGTCTGCAAATAACATCTAAGTGGAAAAATCTCTTTGCCTCGAAGAGAAACTTTCTCACTATTGGGTTCGGCTGAAGTCTGTTTCAAGCTCAAGAGCGTTATTTAAGGTAGGCGTCCTTTCTCTCTTCTCGTCTCATCACTTACTCCTGAGCTCAATAGTCATGACGGTGAGAGAAATGAAGCTCGCTTACAAGAACAAAGGAAAGAGACCCAGGGGAGAGGTAGGTGAACGATATGTCTCCGCTGCCTCAGCCAAGAGCGGGATACAAAATGAAGTGAGGAGGGGGTTAATCCTAGAAAGAAGATTTAGAGTATATGGAAAGGATACTATATTCACCCCAACAATGTTGGCTCAGAGATGGGAGACGTTCTGTGCTCACCCATCACCCCCCATAATTGGCATGGTGCAGGAATTCTATGCCAATGTGGCTGAAGCACAAGAAGAAGAGTTTGAAGGAAAAATACACAAGACATGCAAGATACGCCAAACATCGGTGCCGTATAGTAGAGAGGTCATAAACACCTATTTTGGTACACCTAACATTGATGATGGGTTGGCTCGAATGAGGGCAGAAACGTCAGTAGAGGAGGCCATAGATACAATCTGTGACTTCCCAATCAAATGCATACAGGCAGAAAACGGGATGTATACGCACCTCAAAAAGGCAGGACTTTTGTCAAAGGCCAAAGCTTGGTTCTACTTCCTCTGCACCCATTAAATTCCAGCGACGCACACCTCTCATGTTACTATTGACAGGGTATATCTGTTCTATGCAAATCTAAAAGGTGTTTCGATTGACATCGGGAGGTTAATCCATAGCGAGATAGACAGATGTGGAACAATTTTCAGGTCAGTTCTCAACTTGCTCTCATTGATCACTGAATTATGCAGGTTAGCACAAGAGCCATATCTCTCACATGCCCCACGGGCAGAACCATTGAAGCCCATCCAGCGGCAACTCATCGATCGACTATGGCACCAATATGATATGAGACATCCTTCAGCCCAGGAAACCACCCAAAATTTGAGACAGCCGCCACAGATCTCATATGCACAAAAAATGGAGCAAATGCAATGTCAGCTGAACAACCTGACACAGGTTGTCAAACATAAGGTTGACTATATTACTAAATTGCATGGATGGTGTGCAGAGTAGCATTCCTCCCACTTAAGAGGATTCCAGGTGTAACAAACACAGGAAATGGAGTTCGAGCAGCCAGAAGAACACGTCAATATAGAAGAGAGTGATGGTGATTGTTAGAATGAGAATGTTCCTTAAGAATTATTGCCAATGTATAGCTCAATTCACTACAGAAAATGACTCTTGAATGTTGCTTGTAGTAACTTATCTTCATCTCTTTATGATTGAAATACTTGAACTGGCTGTTTTGTTATGAATGTGAATGCAAATTTCTATCTCCGAAATTTTTTCTGCCATTATTCTCTTACTTAGTTATTATTTCAATAATTCCTGTAATGAACCTTTCAGTTTTGTATTGCACTCACAATCTGAGAATCCCATGGAGCAGCAAAGAAGAGCCGCTACCAGGCATACCCAGGGAGTCCCTCACCACCCTTTCTTTTAAATTTTTAAAATTTGAACATGGACGACAATGTTTCATTTAGGTTGGGGGGTAGGGAATAGCATTCCTTAAGCCATAACTAATTCTATTCTATGTTGATGATCAAGTTATCTGTCAAAGTGAAATGATGAAATAGCTTGTAACGCTTACTCTTACATTGCTTAAAATCAAGAATTCTCTTTGATGGGCATTGTGTTATAGTTGGTATGAAGAGAGTATAGAAAGCCATATAAACTTTTTTCTTATCAAGCCACGCACTAATTATGACCTTAACTATCTCATTGATGCTGGTTTTGTGGCTTGATTGGTGGTTATGCACTTAGAGTTTACACTAAGAAGATTAGAACTAGTTTCAAAAGAAACTCAAGGAGAGAAAGAATACAGAATTAACTCCAAGGAAATGACTTAGGTGATCTTTTGACTGATTGGGTATTTCTTAAGCTATCTGATTTAATTTCCCTAGTTCAATCAAAAGTTTGAGCTTATGGTTAACCATTTTTTTTTCAAAGAAAACTGTCTTTCAACTCACCCATCTATCTTATTTGTATTCAAAATTTTCTTCTTGTATTAAACCGCATTGAAACTACTTGACTTAAAAATATTGGGAATGAGAGTCCAAAAGATCTACAAGTGAAAGCAAAGGGGGGAGAATAAAAAAACAGCTCTTGCAAAGCAAGACTAAAGTAAATATCCAATCTCATATCTTTAGAGATAACATAACCGATGTACAGAGTTTAGAATTGAAAATAAGGAGTGAAATGTAAAGTGGTCTAACTATTGGCCAAAGTTTATGATTGGGGAAATAGCTTTAGATCAAAAGGTTATCTCAATTAATCAATTTGGTTTAGTCTTGCATGCTGAATGGTTTATACTTTGATGATTAACCTTTTTGACTATGTCCCTAGTCCCATTACAACCTAATGAATTCCTAAAGATCTGAGGATCATTTCTTTGCAATTAGTGGAAAGTGGACTTTGAAATTAGCATCTGAGAATTTAGCAGTAAAGTTCAAAGTGCATAGAATGGGAATTAATGGAAAGATCACCTAATGAGAAACATCATAGTAATGATTAAGAAGTAGGGTAAGATACAAAATCTCTCTTAGGCAAGCAAACACTCTTAAAGAAGACAATGAAAGGAATACACCATCAATCGAAAAAATAATTTATCTTTTGTAGAAAAGTGTTGCATGATCTACTGATCACATTCTGATCAGCAAGATCGAATGTTTGACTATCTGTATTAAGGCCTTTGCTTGAGGACAAGAAAATGTTTAAGTTTGGGGGTATTTAGTTAGTAGAAATTATGTAACAGTTTTAGGCCAAGTTTGGATATAATAGTGTTGGAATTTCACTAACTTTTGGTGTTTATTTTGTTGGAAAGTGCCTCATATTCACTGAATGCCAACTAGAAGGAGAAAGTGGCAACTTAGACATTTTTGGCCCACAAACACCTCATTTTGGAGCAATACAGAGAGCGGCTCCACATGGCGTTAGACGGAAAGTCATGGCGCAACATTGAAGAGAAGGGATGCACATCATGCCTCTTGCTGCCAGGTTTGAAACTACGGGGCTGCGTCAACGTGGGCTGCAAGCAGTGGAAAAATGATTAAGTGTTAAATGCCTCGGTGCTGGACTCAGCGCAGGAGCGCTGGATGCAGCAGAACGTTTATGGGCACAGTGCCTTGGCTTCAGGATCAAACGCTGGAGCGATGATCCTTGCTCATACAGCGCCGCGGAGACAAATGGCAATGTCGCAGCTCTGACCCTCACAATTGCAGCACCGCAGCGACAGAGGCCAGTGGCCGATCAACACCGTTTACTAGCAAGGTGGCAGACTCGGCACCAAGACCTAGCACCATCAAATGAGCTCCACGATGTGTAGCACCATGTTATTTAGGGCACCTTATAAAAGAGGAATCTTTCCGGCTTCCCCATAAATATGTGCTTTAACCATACTTTGGGAATTGCGCCTCCTCACCTCGGAGGCGGAGTTAGCTTTAGGAGAGAAGCTGAGCTACTTTGGGCATTGAAGGAGGAAGAAGGAGAAGGTCAAGGGCAACAGGGAAGTCTTTTGCAACTGTTTTATCTTTGTTCTTCTTGTGTATCATGTCTTTACTGTCAATGGGTAGGGATTCTTCCCAATTCCAAGGTATAGCTAAACTTCTTTTGGGGGTGAGTGATGTAGTGTGATTTTGGGTTTTAGATTCCTGTAATCTTAGTGATTTAAGTTTATTTATGTGTAGTATATCTTTGATTTAGTGTGAGTGGCCGTTGGGGAGCTTTAACATGAAACAATTGACGGCCTCTACATGTTCATCTTATTGTTTCGTTGAGACTGAAAGGTAATACGAAAAGATACCACCACTCTGTGTCTGGATAAGTGTGGTCGCTTTAGGCCGACCATCCTTCGTGCGCCCATAATTTAGACCTTTGACCTCAAAAGACAATCTGGCTAAGGATGGGGGCCCGATTGAAGCGCCTCGAAAGAGGGTTATGCGTAGGGAATTCCAGACCCACTAAAGAGTTGTGAATTGCACCCTTAGCTAAATTGCATGAATCCTGCCCTTAATTGCTTCAAATCACTCCCTCCTACTGCTAATCTACTTAGCCTCTAGCATGGCCGTGTGTCACTTAGTACTATTGTAATTAGGTGGTTTGTATTCTTTTGTAGTTTTTAACATTAGCGTACTATGACAATTCACTTTAATTTCGGTAGTTAGATATAGCTATAGGGAATTCAATGCAAGTAAGAAGTTAGTCCTTGTAGGATCGATCTGGACTTGTCCAGTATATTACTCTGTTCGACGTGTGCACTTGCGCACGAGCATAATTTTATATGTGTCGTTTGAGGCCAACCAAAGAGAAGCGTCCAGACACACGTGGTCATTTAGGCAGAGCTACATGGGCCCTTGATTTAGTTCCTGTGACCTTGAGAGACATTCAGGTTATGGAGGGTGGCACTGTTGAAGCGCCTCAAGTGAGGGTTATGCGTAGGGGATTCCGGACCCACTAATAGGCAATAGGTTGCACACTTAGCTTAAATTACATGAATCCTGCCCTTAATAACAAGAATCACTTCACCCATATCTTAATCTGCATAGTCTCTAGTGTGTGAGCGTGTCTTACTTTAGGCAACTGTTGTAGTTTATTAGTTAGTATCTTTTTGTAGGGTTTATATTAGAATACATGTGACAACTCTCTTTAATTGCAGTAGTTTGATATAGCTATAGAGAATTCAGTGGTTAGTAAGCAGTACTAGTCCTCGTGGGATCGATTGAGAAACGTCTAACATATGGCTTCCCTTTTGAAATTTCATGTTTTCTCTGCATGAGACCAACAAACCGAAGGTAAATATGGTAAAATTGCTACTCAAATATTCTCTAAAGTATATGGAGTTGAGAGTTTTAAAGTTTGAGAGCTCCAGAGAGGTCCAAAGAGCCAGAGACAGTGTAATCTCTAAAACTTGCAGAACAATCCAGAAGAGGAAAAAGTGATATCAATCAGCCAAGGGAAATAGAGATCACATCTTGGTTGGGCTCAAATGACACTTCTAAAATTATGCTTGTGCGCCAATGCACGCGTTGTAACAAGTAATATACAGGACGAGTCCAAATCGATCCATGAGGACTATACAACTAACTAACTAATGAATTCTCGACAGCTATATCCAACTACTGCAATTAAAGAGAATTGTCATAGTATCCTAATGTAAAACTACACATGAATACTAACTATCTAATTATAGTAGTCCTAAATGATACATGCTCACAGGCTGGAGATGAAGTAGATTAGAAGTAGGGGGAAGTGATTTCATGTGATGAACGGTAGGATTCATGTAATTTAGCTAAGAGTACAATTCTATGGTTCGTTAGTCGGTCTAGAATTTCGTACACATACCCCTCTCTCGAGGCAATACGACCGTGGCCCCCACCTTAGCCTGATTTGTCTCTCGAGGTCACAGGTCCAAATCAAGGGTTCATGATTTCTCATCCTAAAGCGACCACGCGTGTCTAAACGTGTCTCAAATTTCTTCTGGGGCACCTTTCACCAGCCATAGCTGGTCTTGCTGCGATTTGGAGATCACACGCAGAGTGGTAGTATCCTTTCTTATTATCTCTCAGTCTGAACGTAACGATAAGATGAAGATGTGGAGGTCATCAATATCCTCATATTAATAGTTCCCCAATGGCCACTCAAAGTAAATTAAAGATTGATTGCTTCATATTAAGTAATATAGCTGAAATTACATAAATCCAAAACCAAAATCATATTACATCACTCAACCCCTAATGAAGCTTGCTACACATATTCTAGAATCGGGAAACCCCTATCCATTAACATTAAATACATGATACGTTGGGATAATGAAGGTAAAACAAATGCAAATGACTTCCCTTTTTCTCTTCAACTCCTTCCTCCTTGAACGCCAAATGTGTCTCTGTTTCCCTTTTGCCCTAAGTAAAATGGCACCATGCAACATGGGACTCCTCTGATGGCGAGTGAGGTGCCATACGATTCTGTGGCATCGTGTTATGTTGACTCTCTCATTGCCAGTATTCGAGCTCTGGCTCAATCGCCGAGGAGCTGTGGATCCGAGGTTGAGCGCATTGATCGCCGAGGTGCTGGATGAGCAAGGATGAGTGCTCTGGTGTTTGATTCTGATTCTGGGGCACTGCACCCATAATAGTTCTTCTGCTTCCAACGCTCCTATGCCGAGTCGGGTGGTGAGGCGTTAGACACTCAGCCATTTCTTGACTTCGATCGTTGCGCCAGCCACTCTGCTTCTACATTTGTCTTTCTGATGTTGTGGCTTCTGTTCTTGCACCTTCTTGTATTATGTGCACTACTCCTACTTTACGTAGCACCATTGCTTCGATGTGGTGCCACCTTCCGTATTGCTCCAAATAGGGGTGTTTTTAGGCTAAAAAGATCAAAATTTCCATTTTCTTCTTCCATTTGGTGTTTAGTGAATATGAAGCACATTCCTACAAAATCATCACCAAAAGTTAGTGAAATTGCAGCACAATTATATCATAAGTTGCCCTAAAAACGCAGCATAATTTCCACTAATTAAATACCCCCAAATATAAACATATGCTCATCCTTGATAAAAGGCCTTAATAAAATGAGTCAAACATTCGATCTTTATGGTCATTATATCATGCAATACTTATTAGCAAAAGAAAAACTTTAAATTCCGATTGATGGTTCATTCCTCCTATAGTCTTCTTTAAGAGCATTTGCTTGCCTAAGAGAAACTTTCTATCTTGCCCCACTACTAAATTATTACTAAAGTGTCTCTCATTAGGTGCTCTGTCCATCAATCCACATTCTATGCTCTTTTAATTTTACCGTGAAAATCCCACATGGTAATTTCAATGTCCACTCTCCACTAATTGTAGAGAAGTGATCCTTGGATCTTTAGGACTTCATTAAGCTGTAATAGGGCTAGGGACATGGGTAGGTTAAAAAGGATAAACATCAGTGTCTAAACCATTCAGCATGCTTGACTTAACCAGATTGATAGATTGAGATCCCATAATGATCTAAAGCTACTCCCCCAAACTTAAATTTTGCCAATTGATAGACCAATTTTTACCTCACTCCTTATTTTCAACTTAGAGCTCTGTACAGTGGTTCCGTTATCTCTTAGATGTGTGATTGAATATTTACACTAGTCTTGCTTTACTAGAGATTTTTTTTTCTGAGTATTCTCCCCCATTTACTTTCACTTGTAGATCTCTGACACTGTCAATCCCAATCTGTTTTAGTCAAGCATTTTCAATGGGATTTCATATAAGAAGAAGGTTAAACATACCAATACGGTATATAGGTGAGTTGAAGACTTGCTTAATTCAAAACTGATGACTCTCCCTTGAGTTCTAATTTATACACTCTAGCTTTCTTCCATTGGTTCTTCTTCTGCAGTGTTACTTGGCCCAGCTTCCCATGTTGGATTGGGTAAGATTTCCATTCGACGCACCCCTTGGATGTGACCTATGTGGTTTATGGCCGAGGCTACACTCTCAAACCTTTTCTTCGTGTATTTCCCATGCTGAACCTGCCATTTTATTATTTGATCCAGTTTTTCTTCTATCTTTGAGGAGGCTGGTGGTTTGGTTGCGCCTTTCTTCTCCGGTTCCCCGTACTTTTTTTGCATGAACCCTTCATAAAAATCACTCCATGCATAGATGTTTTCTTCAGATTCCTCAACCTTCACTCCTGCCTTGATGCACATATCTGTGATCAGTGAGGGGAAACAGAAACTGATTCTTGGTTTTGTTGCTGCCTCTAACATCTTCCTCTCTATTCCTCTGCCGACATCAATCCTTTTTCCTTTCATCATAAACCTTGTATACTCTTGGTCTTGTGACATCTGAGTAATGCTAGGATTGATTTTTGCACAAACGTAGTATAACCACAACCGTGCTTCACTGATGAAATTATTTTTGGGGAAAGACTTGTACTCACTTTCCACCATTTTCCAGGTCGTTCCACTAGGACATAAGAAGTTAGAGACCACCTCGGGTTCCACAGTATTCTGCAGCATAAATAAAATTTCACAGTTGATGGTGGGGAGTCTAAAAATTCTAATTTTTTGTTCCCTTTCAAATCTGAGCTGCTTACCTCAAAGAGTAACCACAATGTCTGGATATCGACCGATAATGGCATAAACCTCTCTAACTAGTTGAATGGAAGCCACTGTGTGTTTGCTACAGAATAATTCCCACTTGCAATAATTTGCATATCATGCATAATTACTATTCCTCTTTCTTGAATTAGAGACTTCTTCTTAATGTCTCTTACATATTTCTCGTATGCCTCTTCACTGAGAAACTTGCTTTGGTCGAAACTTGTTTTCTTGTTCTTTCTCTTGATAACTATTTTCTTTCCCTTCATCATCTCTCTTAAGCTCAGATGTGTATACAAGATGAGGAAAATCAGAGAGCCTACCTCAAATATGTCTCTTGAGCTTCAAGAAGACTTCCACCAAGCCCAATATCAGCAAAAAGTTCTCTTCGAGGCACGGAAATCTTGCAAAGGAAGACTGGATGAATGCGAACGAACTTGAATCTCAGAGAAATGGCAGAGAAATCACGTGTTTTCTGCTCGGAAGTGGTTTGGAAATTAATTTCCCTTTGATTTTGGCCGTTAGTGTTTTAGAACAAGAAAATCAGAGAAATCGAGTGTTTTCTGCTTGCGTGTTTTTTGCTCGTATGTGCTTGGATGCCTCTAGGGTTGATTCTTTGCGGCATTAGGTGTCTGACATATTTATACTTCCAGTGTAATTCACTCGGCGCCACGTGGCAGGTCACTTAAAAATATCTTCCAAAAATTGGCGCGAGGTGGCTTCACCTACCCCTCCTGCGGCATTGCTGTGATGTCGTATGGTGCCATCAACCTCTTCGTGGTGTTGTATTAACGCCATGTGCCGCCAACTTAGCTGCCGCAGCGCCACTCCTTGGACATGCAGATTTTCACGAGGAGTGCGATGTGACTTAATGGCATGTTCTTTTCAAGCTTAGCTTTATTCTTTCTCCTAGAGTGACTTAATGGCATGTTCACAATTCTCCATGCACGCACTCAAGTCTATCGAAATCTAAATTTCATGTACATGCAGACTTCATTAAATGACTCAACTCATTTTAACCACTGGCTTTTGACTCACACATGGTTCCTATAAGTGATTTAATATTGAATCATTCAACTACCAAAATTGCGTCTCCTCTAACTTAACACTATCTAAACTTCTACTTTCCAAAATTTGTATTCACAAAATAGGGTTACCTCCCAAACAGGAATTTTTAAAGTCTTTGGAAAGACTTTCAAGATGTCTTCCTACCTATCACGGATCCAAAATTAAATTTGAAGGGACATTGTTACCTACAACTTGCTCCCTTGAACTCAAGTTCTTTCCATTGACATTAATCTCTCCCATAGACATTTTACACAGGTTTACTTAAACTCTTTGGAGGTGAAGGCTCCTTCTTCTTCATTTTTGGTGGGGTACTTAACTCCCCTTCCACCATCCTTCTAAGCTCCTACAGCTTCTCTTCCTTGAGCTCGTAAACCTCAACTAAGTATGGGTCCGAACTTGCTTCAGCCTTTCAAGTGGGTTTAAACCACTCATCCATTTTTAACCACACCTTTTCTTCATATGGGGAGTTGGCCTCACCCTAGCAAGGGTCTAATCCGCTAGATGGGGGTCTTTCTTTCAAGGCATCTCTAGCTGCTTTAAAAGGGTTCTTCACCCTCTTATTTCCATTCCCTCTCTTCTTCCTGGTTTGAGGCATAAAGAAGTTGACTTCTTCATTGCTTACTGAGTTCATGGTGATATTCCCCTCTTCTACATCGATGATAGCTCGAGTTGTAGCATCCTAAAATAAGAAGCATTTTTGTACCTTCTTCCACGTCCATCACCAAAAAATCAGTTGGAAAGAGGAGTCCATTCACTTTCACCATTACATTTTTGTAGGGGGTGGCTCGCTGAGACCCAGCTCCTTGAATATGCCAAAAGGCATAATTTTTACACTTGCTCCCGAGTCACACAGAGAGTCCTTGATTGTGTGGGTCCCAATGATGCATGGTATGGACAAGCTTCCAAAATCTTTGACCTTCGGGGAGCACCTCTCTCTCCATTTGCTGTAGTCTTCTTCTTTACACTCCTTCCAATCCGAATTATCTGACTAATACTCATTGGATTCCACATGGGATGGAATTTTAACTTGAAGCTTCTTGAAAGATTCATGTGGCTTATGCTTGACCTCATCTACTTCCCAAATTTCTTGTGTGATCATAAGGTGATGGCAGAACCTCCTTTTTTCCCCTCTCCATTTTACTTGACCAATTCAGATGGCCTTCTTCTTCGCTTGTAGGAGGAGTGAATTTGTACTTGACTCTTCTAGCTTCAAATGAGTCAGGGGGCTCATCATCAACACTGCAGTTTAGTGTTGGTTAGGATCACAACCCAACTTTTCCTCCTTTTCTTCTAATTTACACAGCTCAATCTCAACCCATTCAATAGGAGATACGTGAGACTGTCTTGCCTCATTCACTTTATTGAAAGATGGGTGTTTTCCATGGAGAAGGAATCATTCTCTTATTCTTCCTATGGAGTGAACTCTTGATTCACTTCTTCCCTCTCCATTTGCGCAAGAGTTTCCCTAGCCAATACTGCATTGCAGCACTTGATTTCGTCCCTTTCGTCTTGCTTCGGATTCTCCACCGTGTCACTGCGGAGAGATCCTTTCAACCTTTCATTAATGTCCTTAGCCAAGGGTCCCATTTTGGACTTCAAAATTTCTCATGGTTGTAACTTGGCTTTGCGCCAACTTAAGCAGCAGTTCATGATTAGAATTTGGCTTCTCAGCTTGATGCTGATTTTGGAAGCCTGCCTGCTGTCCAGAATTTTAATAATTTTCTCGAATAGGTGTTGACAGATTCCCCTGCTCATTTCTCCATCCATAATTTGGATGGTTTCTCCAACCAGTACTGTACGTATTGGAGTACAGGTTCTTTCTGAATTCTGAGCATATTGCACACCTTACTCTATGGATGTGCATACCTGATAAGTGCATATAGCACACCTTAAACTTCTTTACTTTGGTTACATTTTGGGCATTAGTTTTTTCATAGATTTAACTAACTTTCGTATTTTGATCATAACGTTTTTGTATACGATCAGATGCTAAAGATTGAAGATGCACCGGAAAGCTAACAAAGAAACCTACAAATTTTGTCTTTTGTGTTTTCTCAAAATTGGAAATAGTTGTGGTCTAAATTGAGCTAAAAGTTAATGCTTTCTTGTTTGGTCTTTCACTTGAACAAGCCGAAAAGTTGCATAGTACATACAAGAGCAAGATAATAAAGCCAATCCTTTGCTAAATCCTGCAATGAAAAAGCAAAAATATGAAAATTCACTTGTTCTTCTTCAATACCTTCTGGGCTAATGGTAAAACAAACAACTAAAAATTCTTTTAAATGTCTATGGGGGTCCTTACCTGCATGGCCATAGAATTTAGGAAGGAAGTTAAGAAAACCTGAATTAAGATTGAGTGGATGTGCTAATTCTGGAAGAACTATGCTAAGAGGTTGATCATCTAGATTGGGATGTTAAAGTTTCTTAAGAGGTTGATCAGCCATGACTTGGTCAGCCTTCAATTTCAAATACTTCATCAATTATCCTCCAACTTCGCAGTCTCATTCATTGTACAACAGAACAAAATATTTTAATAAAATGCAAGAAATAGCTTCACTACTAAAATATGTATTCTTAAAGATAAGAAAACAATTCTCTCCACAACGGCACTAATACGTAAATCTCACACGGTTTATGGGGGATTGGGCAAAACTTGAAAAATCCAAAAAGAAACTATTTATCTACTATATACTATTTACCCGCCCCTTTTCACTCCCATATCCTTAGCTAAGTATGTAGTAACTAAAATTTATATCCGGTGCTATACTTTTGATAGGTTGACAAAGAAATGTTCAATCTGGACTCCCCCCCTTTTTTATGAAACTAAAATCAATTGAGCTATAATTCCTATTAATTCTGATTTTAACCTTAAATTCTATCAACCCAAACTAAAATAAAAATATCAGCATGTTCAAATAATTGGTCTAAATCACACATTAGTTGAAATTAAGATAGTTATGACCTCTCCAAACCCAATTATCTGCTTCTTTTAACAGTTTTGTTTACCTTTTGCATAACAAAATGTAAAGCCATAAATTTAATCAACACACCTGAAATGAAAATTTCATGCATAAGGATAAAAATTTTAAGCACTACACATAAGTGTGATTTAAATACCAAAAAAACCAACACTAAATTTGTCAAAATGAAGTCCAAACAATCTAAATAATAGCCAAACCATTAGAAAAGCTAAGGTACAAAAGAAATTCGAAAGACATATAGAGAACACAGCAAAAAACAAAGCATTAGAAGTTAGAAATAAGATAAAGAACAGGAAATTTCACCTTTCGAGAGCTTGCTGTGACACATCCCCTGAAGAGTTTCTCCACCACGAACAACAAATCAGCTTGCTTCCTCTGGGTTCTTCAACTCCTACCACATATTTCAGCCTTGTCTCTATTGCCTTTCTCACTCTTTTGCTAGGGAGTGATAAGGGCAACATAAATCTTTCTCTTTGTCTACTGTCAAAAGAAAATTTCGTGCTCCAAGTCTTTGCTTCAAACATATCACACAAAATAACAGACCAGATTGAGGCATTTCATTCTTTCTAGAAAAATTACCAAATCTTTGGCTCTCTTCACATTACTTGACAAAAACATATGCATCTCTATTCAAGGTAGGCCAATAAAATCCGCACTAAAGAATGTTGGGTACTGTCCCTCTCGGTCTGAATGTCCTACAACTTCAGAACTATGACAAAAAAGTCAGAACAGATAAGAATTCAGATTCATTGGCACATCTCACAATTACCTGATCAGAATAAGATTTCCACAAATAAGGATCTTCCATAAAATAATATTCAGAATCAGACTTAATTTTTTCCTTCTGAGCATGTTCCAAGTCATTGGGAAAAGTCTTGGTCACTAAATAATTGACAATATCAACATACCAAGGACTTTCCAAAATTAAGTATACAATTGCTCATCTGGAAAAAAGTAAGAAATCATACACCAATATTCTCTAGGGACAATCCTACAGATGTGATCAGCCTCTAAATTCTCAGCCCCTTTATTATCTTTGTTTCTAATAAAAATTTTGCAACAAAAGCTTCCACCTCAACAATCTAGGTTTTGATTCTTTCTTCTTCAGCAACCACTTTAGAGCAGTATGACCAGAAAAGACAATTACCTTCAACCTATGTAAATAAAAATGAAACTTCTCTAAAGCAAACACAACAGCAAACATTTCCTTTTCAGTAACTGTGTAATTACATTGGGCAGGATCAAGTATTTAAGAAGCATAACAAATCACATAAGGTTCTTTGTCTCTTCTTTGCCCTATCACAACACCCACTGCTTTGTCGTTTACATCACACATAATTTCAAAAGGTAAAGTCAAATCAGGAGGTCGAACAATAGGAGTTGTAGTTAACTTGATTTTCAAATCATGAAATGGCTAGTTGCACTCATCATTGAAATTGAATGAAACATCTTTTCCATGTAAGGCACATAAAGGAGATGCAACCTTTGAGAAATCTTTGACAAAACGTCGATAGAAGCCTTCATTCCATAAAAAATGTATAAATTTCATGAACACATGTGGGATATGGCAGCGAGCTAATCACTTCTATTTGAGCTTTATCAACTTCTAAATTCACAATATGTCCAAGGACAACTCCATGCTCAACCATGAAATGACATTTTCTAGTAGCTTGGTTAACTTACTATAATCAATGCATACTCTCCACTTATTGGAAATTGTTGAAGGAATAGATTCCCCTTTTTCATTTTCTATAATAGTCATTCTTGTCTTCTTGGGTACCATGGGGACAGGACTTACCCATTTGGAACCAGAGATTGGGTATATTCCCCTTGCATCTAAGCACTTTAAATTTTTTTTTCACTACCTCCAACATGGGAGGATTCAATCAACGTTGAACATCTCTGAATGGTTTGACATTATGCTCTAAATGTATCCTATGCATTCATAAAGTGGGACTTATACCTCTAATATCTGCAATAGTACAACATATGGCCTCCTTATGTTCCTTTAACACATTCACAATTTCTCTTCTTAAGATGAAACCAATGAACCAGAAATAATTACTGGAAGAGGGTTTTCATCACCAAGGAAGGCATATTTCAGATTAGATGAAAGGGATTTCAGTTTCAGCTCGGGAGCCTGAAACATTTTAGAAAAATATAACAATAAAGCCACAGAAGTTGAAGAAATCTTTAAAACTCTCCATGTGGTGAATGTTTGTGTTGCAACCATATCTTCCTAGAATGAAGATTCCAATCTTTCATATTCCTGGAGCCACTTATTCAAATTTTCAATTTCAAAAAACTGTTGCACAATCAAATCAATAATATCAAGAGTCTCAACAGAGTACACACTATTAAAGTCACAAGGGTATTTCATGCCATCAAAGATATTGAACTTAATTACTTCACCATCAAATTCCATGGTCAAATTACCCTCATGAACATCAATTTTAGTTTTAGTCTTAGACGTTTTCAAGAATGGTTGTCCCAATAGCAATGGCAGGTTATCAGAAGAACCCCCCACCCCCCCTTGTCCAGTTAATAAATATGAGCTAGAAAAATCAATTCATCAACTTGAACTAAGACATCATCAAGTACACCTATTGGGTATGCATCCGATCTGTCGGCTAATTCAATCACAATAATAGTTTTAGATAACAGTCCCAGATTCAAAGAATCATAGACAGATCTTGGCATAACATTAATTGAAGCACCTAAGTCCAACATGTATCTTTCAAACTTTAAATTTCCAATCTTACCAAGAATAGTAAACATATCTGGATCTTTCCATTTTGGGGGAATTTGATTTTGTATCATAGCAGAAATGTTCTCCCCCATGCGTACCTTACATGTGCTCTAGAACTTCTTTTTGTTGGTGCAAAGTTCTTACAAGATCTTGGCATATCTGGGCACTTATTTTATAGCATCTAAGAGAGGTATGCTTACTTCCACCTTCCTGAAAGTTTCTAAAATTTCATGGTCAACAACTTCTTTTTTTGATTTTATAAACATAAAAGGAAAAGGTGGTGGTTCTTTCACACAAGGGAGAGTCCTAGGACTGAGATCCTCTTTCCCAAGATTCACAACATGTCCCTTTCTCGCGATAGTCTCACTGTTATCTAGACCTCTTGATTTTATCTCTAACTCTTTCTCAATTTTCCTCCCCTTACCTTTTTGTTCCTCTAATTCTTTTCCACTCCTAAGTGTTCATGCCTTATCATTCTTTTGGGGATTAGAAATTGGCTGAGCTGGGAGGTTACAAGAAAGGTGAGCATCAATGTTACTCAATCAGGTGGCAATATGCCCAATTTGGGTATCTAGGTGCTGCAAAGGAATGTCAGTTGTCTTTTGATATTGAACATCTTCAGAATATACCTGACCAATTTGAATTGTGAGTTACTTAACCAAATCTTCTAAGGATGAGTTGGAGGTTTCAGTTTGAGGTGCATTGGATAAATATCACAAGTTGGGATGGATTCTCCAACCCACATTATAAGTGCTGGAAACGGGTCATATCTCCTTTGGGATTGACATTGAAATTCTCCTATAGCATTGACATCTTCAACCTATAAAAAGGAACACAAATCAATGCAATGGGACAAGTCAGTGCAAATTCCACAAGCACGTGGTTGCTCATTTCCATTCATAACAAACTTTGAGATAAGTATAGTTAAATTAGCAATTTATTGTGCATTCTCTTTCAATGTCTCTTGAACAATACTAGCATTTATCTCATTCACCTTCCTAACTTGTCCTACATCATTTTTTGTTCCAAAGTATTGAGTGTTTTGATCCATGTTAGATATCAATTGTCTAGCTTGTGTGGGTGTTTTGTACACTAAAGCACCTCGAATAGCAGTATCAATCATTCCCCTATCATGTGGTAAAAGACCATCACCAAAATATTGAATTGAGAATTGCTTACAGCTTTAGTATTGAGCACAGCTAAGACACAGTCATTAGGATTTCGCCTAATTCCACAAATTTCCTTCTTTATAGATCCAATTATTTTAGCTGGAAAAAACTTCTCAAGAAAAGCCTTGTTCAAATCAGTCCAAGTAGTTATAGATCTAGGAGCAAGATTATAAAGCCAATCCTTTGCTAAATCCTTTAATGAAAAAAGAAAAACACGTAATTTCACTTGTTCTTGTTCAAGACCTTTTGGTCTCATGGTAGAACATACAACTAAAAATTCTTTTAAATGTCAATGGGGGTCCTCATCTGCACGGCCATAGAATTTAGGAAGTAACTTAAGAAAGCCTGAATTAAGCTTGAGTGGACTTGCTAATTCTGGAAGAACTATGCTAAGAGGTTGATCGTCTAGATTGGGCGGAGAAATTTGCTTAAGAATTTGATCAGCAATGACTTGGTCAGCCACAAATTCTCTTTGATCTTGTTGTGGTACCCCTTCACCAATTATCCTCCCTCTTCGCAGTCTCATTCACTGTACAAGAGAAAAAAATATTTTAATTAAACGAAAAGATAGGTTCACTACTAAAACATGTATTCTTAAAGTTAAGCAAACAATTCTCACTCGCAACCCAAATTTTTCACGGCAGGTCGTTGCTGCCGTAAAATTAAATCAATTCTTAACCTCCTAAAATAATTCACAACCAAGTATTGGGCCAGAAAGGTCCGATTCCAGGAGGATTTTTGTTCATAACATTTAAGATTTATTACTATAGGAATACATAAATCTTACATGGTTTTGGGGGATTGTAAAAAACTTGACAAATAAAACAAGAAATTATTTATCTACTACATACTATTAACCTGCCCCTTTTCACTCATAATTCGTTAGCCAAGAATGTAGCAACTAAAATTTAGATCTGGTGTTATAATTTTGATAGGTTGAGGGAAAAAAAACTCATTAGCTCGACTACCCCTTGTTTTAATATAACGAAAACCAATTATCTTAATTAATTCATATTTTACGCTCAAATTCAATCAAACCCAACTAAACTAAAAATACCAGCATGTTCAAAATAATTGCTTCTTTTAACTGTTGTGTTTACCTTGTGCATAACAAAATGAAAAGCTGTAAATTTAATCAACATATATTAAATGAACAATTTCGTGCATAAAAAAGAAAACTTTAAGCACTACAAATCAGTGAGATTTAAATATAAAAAATACCTACACTAAATTTACATAAATGAAGTCCAAACAATCTAGATAATAGCCAAACTATTAGAAAAGCCAAGGTACAAAAGAAATTTGAAAGATATATAGAGAACAAAGCTAAAAACAGAGCATAAGAAGTAGGAAATAAGATAAAGATCAGGAACTTTATCCTTTTGAGAGCTTGTTGTGACACATCAATCAAAAGAGAATTGTTTCTCCACCACGGACAACAAACCAGCTTGCTTACATTGGGTTCTTCCACTTCTACAGTATAAGGGCAAGATAAATCTCTCTCTTTCTTTGCTCCCCAAAGAAAATTTTGTGCTCCAAGTCTCTGCTTCAAACAGGTCAGACAAAATAACATACCAAATTGTGGAATTTCATTCTCTCTAGAAAAATTACCAAATATTTGGCACTCTTCACATTACTTCCAAAACAAATATGCATCTCAATTCAAGATAGGCCAATAAAATCCACACTCAAGAACTTTGTGTGCTGACATTCTCGGTCCGAAATGTCCTCCAGGATTAGAACTATGATAAAAAGTCAAAATAGATAAGAATTCAGATTCATTGACACATCTCCTAATTACCTGATTAGAACAAGATTTCCACAAATAAGGATCTTCCTAAAAACAACATTTAGAGTCAGCCTTGATTTTTTTCCTTCTGAGCATGTGTCAAGTCATTGGGAAAATTCCAGGTCACTAAATAATTGACAATATCAACATACCAAGAAGTTGCCAAAATTAAAGAATACAATTACTCATCTGGAAAAAATTCAGAAATCATAGGCCAATCTTCTCTAGGGACTATCCTATTGAGGTGATCAGCCACTAAATTCTCAGCCCCGTTATTATCTCTGATTTCTAAATCAAATATTTACAGTAAAAGCGTTCACCTCAACAAACAAGGCTTTGATTCTTTCTTTTTTTTCAAAAACTACTTTAGAGCAGCATGATTAGAAACGACAATAACCTCCGTCTTAAGTAAATAAGAACGAAAATTCTCTACAGAAACACAATAGAAAGTGTTTCTTTTTCTGTGACTGTGTAATTGCATTGGGATGAGTCAAGTGTTTAAGAAGCATAACAAATCACATATGGTTCCTTGTCTCTTCTTTGCCCTAACACAGCTCCCACTGCTTTGTCGCTTGAATCGCACAAAATTTCATAAGGTTAAGTCCAATCAGGAGGTCGAACAATAGGATCTGTGGTTAACATGATTTTCAAATTACCAAAATCCTTTTTGCACCCATCGTTGAAATTATAAGAAACATCTTTTGTACGTAAGGCACATAAAGGAGATGCAACTTTTGTGAGATCTTTGATGTGTGGGGTATTGATATCTTCGGACCTTTTCCATCATCTTTTGGTTATACTTACATCATTTTGGCTATGGATTATGTATCGAAGTGGGTAGATACCAAAGCTATTAAGAAGGATGATGCAAAATCTGTTGTTAAATTTGTATAGACTAACATCTGTAACAGGTTTCGAGTGCCTAAGGCAATCATTAGTCATCGTGGTACTCATTTCTGTAATAGAATTTTTGGTGCCCTTCTTCAGAAGTACCATGTCACACATCACACCTCCACTGCGTATCATCCCCAGACAAGTGGACAAAGATGGTCAATCCATCTAGGAGACATTGGAGACTTCGTTTGGAGGTCGCTCTCTAGGCTTATAGGATAGTATTCAAAACTCCTAGGTATGCCTCCTTATAGGTTGCTATAAGGTAAATCTTTTCACTTGCCAGTTGAGAATGAGCATAAGTCATATTGGGTAGTGAAGCAATGTAACTTAGATTATGTTCAATCTGGTGTTGAAAGAAAGCTACAATTGGAAGAGTTACAGGAATTAAGGAAAAGGAGAAGACCAAAGTGTTTCATGATAAAATGATTACCAGGAAATCCTTTTGCACTGGGAAAAATGTTTTTCTCTTAAATTCTAGACTAAAATTATTCCTGGTAAGCTTCAGTCTCGTTGGATTGGTCCCTTCGTTATTACTAATACCTTTCCTCATGGTGCAGTGTAAATGAAGAGCCTTGACACAGGTAAGACTTTCAAAGTGAATGGCTAGAGGTTGAAGGAATTCCATAAACCTGATCCGTTGCAATTTTTTGAGCATATCCATTTGGAAGTTCCCGTGAACAAGATAAGGGAAGAGCTAACCACAGATATTAGACTATTTTTCTTTTAAAATTGTTTTTTTATTTGTTTTAGATTTGTTTTTGTTTTAAGTTTTTAATTACTGAATAAAATTTGAAAAAGTGTCTTCCATGTGCTTAGACTTGTTTTAATTCAAGATTTGGTCTTACATTGGGGATAATTTAAGGTTTAAGTGAGGGAATGAATGCTTACCCTTTTAATTGAATTTATTTTTGCAAAAAAATCTTTGAATTTTTTTGTCTTGTTGTGTTTCGTAAATGGTTTTAGGTTGTATAGCCAAAAGTGTGGAATAGTTTGTTTGACAGCTTCATAGGATGATTGAATGAATGAACCTTCTACTTGTGACTGGTTGGTATGATGTTTCACTTAGAAATATGGTGTCTAAGTATGGTAAAAAAAAAACCAGTGAGATATTTGAGCCTATATGACTGATACTTTAATTTCAGTCTCATATTTCTTTTCATGTGCAATTTCTTTCATGATTTTGTATATCTAGAACTTGCATTGATATACTTGTTGAGACTACATCGATAAATACATACGCAAAGATGATAAAGACAGGAATATCAACCCCACATTGCCATATTAGCCTACCCTTGAATATTGTGACTTTAGCGAGCCAATTTTGAGCCTTCATGTTACCTTTTCTTCGATTTACTAACTCAGAAAAATGAACTTAAGCCTGAAAAACAAATATTTCTTCCCAATCATAGGACTAGTAGAGCATTTGGATGTTGTTAAGGATGGGTTAATGTTTCATTTTTCTTGTTATGTGTAAGTGGTGTGGTGTATGGGTATGATGCTTATAATGTATTCATCATTCCAAGTTTTCTAGTCACTGGTTACAGTTCAAACAAAAAGAGAACCAAAAAAAGGGAACAAAAAAATGGAAAGAAAAAAAGGTTCTACAAAAAATACTAGAGGAGAATATTTCTATTTGTGTCTGATGAATATAACTCATTCTATATTTCTTATCATGGAGATGAGTTGGGAGAAGCAAATTCTTGGTGTTATGCTCTACTAGATTTTATGATTCAGCTCCACTTTATCAAACATTCTCCATACCTTTTGTCCCTAGACCCTTTACATCCCAATGAAAGACCTTATGATTTATGGTAGCATTATTCTATGTAGTGGAAACAGGATTGACAAGCAAGCTTATGGCAGAACAAGTTCATGGAAGAGAGTTGAGCGAAACACATAACCCTTTTTAAACACATAAGAGCTGTGTGTCTTATAACTTGGTTTGTTCTATGTATGAGTAGAAATGATTGCCAATCGGTTATGAATAAGGTGAGTTTGTCGTTCAAGAATGGTTATGACTTTTGATGGTTAATTGTTTATTTCACTTGTAAGCTATATTTCTTATGGACTTTGTTTCAAACAATGGTTGGGTACTGCTTTGTTCGATGGCGACCAATACCTCAACTCCGTATCCAGTACCAGCACATAAATCACAACACATGAATGGACTCTGTGTAGGTTTGGCTCCCAAGGCTGCTATCTTCTTTTTCATGGCTTCCATCTAAATTCGGATGGCTCTTTGAGTGTCTACTTCGTAGACTCCAACTGCTTTTCTTGAACTTTGTCTATGCAAAGGCAAGCTCCTTGGCCTTTCAGCTTTCCATTGGCAACTGTTGGTTGCCATGTTCTCTAACAAATCATATTCCTGATCAATTGATTTGTTCATAAGTACACCAACTGCTACTGTATAAATAATCGTCCTTGTCTGATTTTGCAGCCTAATGTAGAATGTATGCACGTGTGACCTCTTAGGAATTGAATGATGAGGGCATTTCCTTAATAGCTCCTTAAAATGATCTCAAGCTTCATAAAGGGTTTTCTAATCCAATTGAGTAAACAGGTTGATATCATTCCTCATCTTTACTGTTTTGGTTGGAGGGAAACACTTAGCCAAAACTTTATGTTCAAGGCGCTGCACCAAGAAGAGTTCTGCTGCTTCCAAAGCTACTGCACCAGGTCGGGTGTCGAGGCGTTCGACACTTAGCTATTATTTCACTATTCATAGGCCCTGTTAATGCGACGTTGTCGCTTCGAATGTGGCACCATTTGGTGCCAGCCACTCTGCTTCTGCATTTGTCATTCTGATGCAGTGTCTTCTGCTCTTGAACCAAGTGGCGTTTTGTGCACTGCTGCTCTACTACGTAGGGCTATGGGATCCCATCAGACACCAAGGGGTGCCACCCTCTGTATTAGTCCAACTTGGGGTGTTTTTAGGATAGAAGCGACAAAATTACATTTTTCTTCTTCCAGTTGGTGTTTAGTGAATATGAAGTGCATTCCTACAAAGTCAACACCAACAATTAGTGAAATTGCAATATAATTATATCAAAAGTTGGCATAAAAACGCAGCATAATTTCCACTAACCACTCCGACGCTAGATCGAAAATTGGGGGTGATATCTGTCTTGTTACTTTTTATTTTCATTTATCATTATTTGTGTGTTATTTAGACATGGATCTTGTAATTGTAAAGAGGGATTCTTCCTCGATGTCTATCTAAACCGCTATTTTTGGGTGAATATATTGTGTATGTACATCTTTAGTTCAACTTATGTTACTATTCGAGCATAAGTTCTTCATTGTAGTATAATTAGTTTTGGCATCAAGAGTGCTCGGGTGGTTGATCACCATTTGAGTGTCTTCAAGGAATTCCTGCCAATTCAAAAGAGTAGAGAGCAGTAGACAAACATTAGCTAACGCAAGTCTCCCTTTTCCTATTGGCATAAAAAGAGGATTCATGAGTAGACCATGTGTGGGCTGCTACCTTATGTGGTCCGTAGGGCTGAGTGCAAGCCGTCAGGCATCCTAACTCTCAGGCACTGTATGCCACCTGAGAAAAGAAAGAAGATGTGGATGTATCACGAGCAACAGCCGTTTACATGTGCATTTACCTCAAGATCCGCAGATGAGAGAACATGATTGACCAGTAACCGAAGTGAAGATGCATTACATTTACATACACGTCGCTCAACCATTCCAGCTTTCATATCCAAGTTTTGGATTCTACGTATTAGGGCTTGAGGTTAATTTCAGTAGTTCATGCATTCCTTGCGGGATGGATCCGGCCATACTAGAATTTATTAATTGATGATGCATGCACTTCCGCAGCTGGGGAAATTTTGATTGATGTTTTAATATATTTTAAGATGTACCAGTAGTAGCGAGATTTTGAGCTTAATTGGTACACCACTCTTGTAGCCAGTGACCATCTTGTAATTGGCGTAGATAGCAGCTCCCAAGACATATAGAAGGATGACCCAGGGTGATTAAGGAGGATAAGGCATTGACTTCATGTATAAACGAACTACCCACACTGGCCAACCCAGAAGATGGTGAAGTTTGCCAGGAGGCGCTTGAAGGCCAACAATAAGAAGGTGGCCAAGAACTTCGGGTGGGCGAACCAGGGTCCAAGGCCATTCGGCGAAATGTACACAAAGCCTTGGAGACATCTGACTTCACTTAACCAGCCACGTCTGGACATATTGAATGTCCAGCATGAGACCACAGTCCGGGGACCAAAAGCTGCACTCCGCTAGAAGCCTAGGCTTAGGCCTACCAGGCAATCATAGCGCCTAAGTACAGTTATGAACCCGAACCAGTGCGTTAGGCCCATGGGCCATGATGCGGCAGGTAAGGACGGTTTTGTAAGGACCAGGGCCCACCTTGACAATCCGCGAAGCAGTTGAATATGGGACCCAATAGCCACATGCTATCGTACAGGGATTGACAAATCTTAGAGACCAAGGAGAAGCACTACATGTGGTTTTTTAACCGGCTTAGAAAACTGGGGTCCATGCCAACTCTTGAGTGAGGCAGCATAGTTTTTATGGAAACTACCAGAGTGGAAAGTCGGAGTCTTATTAGATTTAGAATATCTTTCTCACAGAAGCCATAGGGTTTTTTTATGTGATGTCATTTCTGTCACAAAATTAAATTAATTATTATGCCCCCAAATTAGTTAATAACAAAGTGCAAGACAAGAAATGTTCGATCCCATGAGGAGGTTTGCGCTTAATTTTTAATATTTATTCGTATAAGAAAACATAAATCTTACACGGTTTATGCATACTGTAGTAAAACTTGAAACATTAAATGAGAAACTACTTATCTGACACTACTATATAGTTTCTATCTTCCCCTTTTCAGTCCCAATTAAGCATGTGCTAACTAACGTTTAGACGTTGTATTATACTTTTGATAGCTTGACAAGAAAAACTTCATAAGTTGGACTCCCTTTTTGATTCATATAATTACAATGAATAGAAGCAATGGTTCCAATTAATTACATTTTAAATTCAAATTCAATCAACCCAAACTAAATTAAACATACCAGAATGTTCAAAATAGTAAGATTAGATTACACTTTAGTTGAAATTAAGATAGATGTGACTTCTCTAATCCTAACTATTTGCTTCTTTTATCCATTTTGTTTACAATGTGCACAACAAAATGAAAAAGATGTAACTTTCATAAACACACATGAAGTAATCAATTTCATGCATAAAGATGAAACTTTTAAGCATTACAAATAAACCTGATTTAATTATTAAGTGTAACAACAATAAAATTTAAAATTGAAGTCTAAATTATCGAAATAGTAGCCAATCCAATACAAAAGCGCACATACTAGAGAAATTTTAAAACCATACAGCGAAGAATACTAGAACAATATGAGCCATTATTGGGCTTTATTGTGGGATTTCTAGATTGGGGGTCTATTTCTTATTAGTCTTTCCGTAAGTCCATGTTGGAGTAGACTAGCTTTCAATTTTGTAATTTTTCATTACTACAAATGAGGGGTTCTCCCCAGGACCGAGAAGCCCAGAATTATTTAACTAAACCCTAGTCTTTCTTCTTCTCTTTTCGTCTCTTCTTCTCTTTTCGTCTCTTCTTCCCTTTTTTTATTGCTCTAAACCCTAATTGTCTTTCTTCTTCCCTATTTTCCCTCTTTTAAACCCAAATTCTTCTAGATTTCTAGCCGTTACGAATTAGAATTGTAAACAGGTGGTATCAGACCCTCTCATTCATTGGATTTATGCAAAAATGATTTTTTTTTCGGACTACAAAGGAAGCTTGCTCATTGCTCTGTATTTTTGGCTTAAAGTGATCCCAGAGTTATCTTCCAGCAACACTTTCCGGCGACTTTGGTTGTCACCCGGAAGCAAAGCCCATCATGATGTAGGGGACTTGTTGTCTTTCGTTTGGACCCCCTTCTATAACAAAACTCTCCAGGAACAGATTCCCTGAAGCATCGCAAGTAGGACAGTCAGCCATCTTCAGAATATACCAGTGCAGAGAGTTATCCAAGAGTTAATTTCTCATAATACTTTCTGGCAACGACAGAAGGCCCTAGGAAGGAGAAGCCAATCATGATGTAGAACATAATGCCCTCTATCTATTACATTCCCTCTCATAGCAAGAAATACCAGGAAATAGAATATGAAGGCCTCTATCTTGCACTCTTGGCCATCTTCAACAGATTCCTGTGTCAACTTTGAACGGGAAGCCATATTATAGGTACGTTTTTGGCGATTGCAGCCGCCCCTTCCCAAGACAAGGCCATCGAAGTGTAGGAGGAGCAGCTCTCTTTTGATTCCATAACCGTTCGTATACACACCAAGAGGGAGAATATTTTTGCAAGCCTCGCAAGTTGTGACCTCGATAATCTTTTTAATTGAATACTGGGTTGTGGCCTTACCATGATGTCAAACCGAACTTTGGGTTCCTTTTTCTGGTAATTGAGGAGCCCGTCCTCCAATTATTCATAGGCCTATTAATATTTTCAATAAGATGAATGTTCACCTTTTTTACATTTTGAAAATTGACCAATCAAAGCCTTGGAAAAAAGTCCCAAAACAGAGCTTTACTCTCATTTCCGACCAAACACGAAAACACCCATGTTCAAAATTCGGCTCCAATCCGCAACCTTTACTTTCTATTTCAAACGGATTATTTCCGTAAGAATCTCGGGGGCACTCGCCAACCAATTCTCATCCGTTAAATGACCCGAATTGCCCCTTCACGAACCTGGCATAGGCTTTTTTTCAGGTATTCTTTTATTTTCTTTGATAAGAAAGTAACAAAAAATAAAAAAGGAAAAAACAGAAAAGGAAAAAGATAAAAGATAAAAAATACAAAATTTTAAAAAGAATATTTTATTTGATTTTGTTTATTTCGTTGTTATTGTGTTCATTTTCCTCAATATTAGTCTCAGTTTGAGTTGAAATAGAAATAAAAAATGCAAGAAAAAAATCCTTTGTTGGAAAATATGTCAAACCTCACACCTCATGAAGCGGTTGGACAAATTAGAACATACTTAGGATGTCATAAAAGCCACAACTTCTAAACAAAGATTCTTATCTCTTCAGGCATTCAAACGTTTCCATGTGGCCGCTTATGCTAATGTAGAGTTGAAGGATCTTCTTCCATCTCTATATATGGTCGAGTCAGTGGTGCAGGCTCCTTTACAAGATGTACCGCCACTTTTTTTCAGTTCAAAGGCCCATGTTCACCGCATAAGCCTCCACAATTATCAGATTTTATGCTTTACAAACTACTACCATCTCCAACCCTTCCACCTACCCCTCCCCATGGGCATTCTACTACACCAGAGCCAGTAGTGCTGCTTGATCTCATGGATGATCCTGCACCAGCTCTAGTCAATGATCCACCTCTGACTGAAGATTCATTACCTCCAGACCAGCTTGATTTGTCCATCAGGTTCCTCAGACAGAGTTAGTTTCACTTTATAGGGTCTCATTTTCTCCAAGGAAGACCATCCATAGGTACACTTTCAAGGACTTTTTTTTACCACACTGTCCAGGCTTTCATCCTAATGCCCCATTGGCATCAATCATCTTATCACAGCTGCCAGTGTCTCCTTCTTTTCACGAGTCCACAATTTTTTCGAATTCAACATCCTCACTCGAGCCACCAGCTCGGTCAGATCAACCACCTTTACAAGTTCTACTGCCACTAGTTCAGCACCAGGAAGCATCGTTGGCCAAAACCATACCTAAGTAGATTTAGCAACGTATGTTCAAGTGCACCCATCATACCAAGTAACACATAGGAGAGTCCAGGCCGATTCACAAGGAAGTGAGATTGAACACTATAATTGTGTCGGTTTAACTATATCTGGCCAAGGCAATCTGAATAGAATTAGAATGATAACTAACTAAATGCTAAACTAATCTAAATTAATACTAATCCTCCTGAAGTTGCATTTGAGGGACTTAATTGCGCACTAGATGTTTGATTAACTAATCTACTCTATATACTAACTATATTTCTTTACTTGAGTATTTTCTCTAACTCTTACCGGGTCTGGAATTCAATGCAGAGCCCCCTCTCAAGGTGCTACGATCTTGCCTAAGAGCACAACAATTCTTACCACGCGTGTCTAGATGCTTCTCTCGAAGTCTACTGGCACACCCCACTTTTGCCAGTGAGCCTTTTGCAGTCGATTTTGGGATCACACGCTGAGTGATGGCATATTTTGGGATCACACGCTGAGTATTTACGCTCGATGATTCCATCTTCTCGTGTACTTAGTCCTCCAAAAATCACTCATACTTAGGCTTCACAATGCCTAACACTTGCATACTAATCAAACGTCACCTTTTAAAGGATGCATCACACACACATAGGCATATCAAAATGTATAAAATCCCCACAAGTAAATGAAAATCAACTAATACATTCAACAAAGTACAATCACAAGAACCACTAAGGGCTAATATCTCGAATATTTCAAAATAAATGTTAACCTAGATTCAATCACGACTTCTAGCACAAACACATGAAGACAAATAGGGAAAGAAGGAACACAAAAAAGATAGCTCCTATGGCAGGAACCATCCTCCCGGATCGAATCTCCCCCTTCGGCGTCTTCAAATCCGTTCTTTGGAGCTCTCCTAAAGACCTATTCTCTTTAAAAATCTCCCTCGCCCCCACACCACCACGAAATCGCTCTCACGCTGTTTGCTTCCGCTCCTGGAAGACCAGGGTAAAAAATGACCTAAAATGGCAATTTTATATGGGTTCAAGAATTTATGCGGGTCCCATGGTGTCACCACACGATTCTATGGCATTGGGGGCAATGTAGAACTAATCGGGAACTGTAGCATCACTACAGTGCCAACGGCTAGTGGTGCCAGCTCTGTAGAAGTGGCGCCGGAACTTTGACATTACTATAGTTACCTGTCGCCTTGTGGCACTAGAACTGTAGCTGTGGCACTGGAAATAGTAGAGTGCTACAGTTACCTTGTCACCTTGTGATGCTGTGTGCGCTCCCTTCTGTTGGGTCAATCGCCAAGGCGCTCAGCTCGACTGCAGGGGCGCCCATCCTCGGTTAAATTTAGCGCCATAGTGCTGGCTGGGTTGGACGCTGGGATAATTTTCTGTTCTGTGTTGGCGTCGTGAGCTCCCCTTGGGCGCCATGTGGCTCCAACCTTTGCACTTCACAATTTTGGGACTGTTTTCTTCAGTTTGTTTCTTTTTGGCATTTTTCATGTTTTCCCTACGTAAGACAACCAAACTAAGTAAAATAGGGTGAAATAATTACTCTAATTGGCTCAAATGTTAGACTTCTTGAGTCTCATAGGATTAGAATTATAGTTCGAGTTAGAGTACAATTAGAGTTAGTTTACAAGTCTAACACTACATGTAAAGTCAAGAAATATTTAGAGGATGTCCATTGTACACAACATCAACATCATGAATACAAATCCTATTTTCTTCCTCTTCCTACCTGAGCCGCCTCCTTCGATTTCTCTCAGGTTAGTTCTAGTTTTCTTTCGTACTCATATTTACTTTAGTTCTTTTACTTATTTTTACCTTAGATCAATATATTTCACATAGTTTCAGAGCTCATATCCTTCATCTCAGCTATTCGGCGCGTGATTTTTCTTAGTTGGGAGTATTATTTTTCGTCACAGTCACAACCGCAACCCGTAGACTCTCTTCGTGACTTCCTTTTCACTCGGTCTCTTTGCCTTGCCATCATCGACTCGTTGCCTTCTTCAAGCCGAAGGACTATCCATGATAGACTACCAATGATTCTCTGCGTTTAAGTCTCACATCAATCTTTATTTTGCCTCTGCTGTGACCTCGTGTGTTTTCATGGTATTTCTACTTGTCTATGCCTTGGAGCAGTGCAATATTGCCATCCTTGTCAAGCGGAACACACTTCAAGATGAATCATCTAAAGTGACACCATAAGAAATTTTAATGGTCGCCCCAACACATAAACTAGGCCTAGCTCCACCCAATATGAAATTTTAATGGTCGGCACTGAAGTCAAGCCATTATTATTAGAGAACAAAGATGAATCATCTAAAGTGACACCATTATTTGGATAGTGTTGTTTTGATCTCTTTCCCTCGTTCACAAGCAGGTGTAACGATGCTATCCGACCCTCCGTCAGTTCTTTCCAAAATAGTAGTATCTTTTTTTCTTCCCTCGACCTTCCTGCTGACCTGTGCTCTTCGTTCAGCTCTCAGCTCCGAGATTGAACTCTGCTTCAGAAGTAGTTGTGCTCTCACTTTGCTCAGCCCTCCAGACTGCACAACTCTCTAGTGCAGCTCTCAGTTCCAAGAAAGTATCCTGGCGGTGCTTCGATCTCTTTTCTTCCTTGAAATGACGAAACACAACTCTTGATGGAAAATATTTTGGTCACATTACTTCATTGACTGCTTCAGTATTTGCATAGTATTTATTTGCAGCATGCAGGAGTATACTTCGTTCTTAACATACTTTTGAGACACTACTCGTTTGGGTAAGGGGGAGTGTGTAAGTCACATTATCGGTAACTTTTTGATTTCAGTGTGGTACCCTTCATGGTATATGAGGCTGAAAGATAGCTTCAAGGATGAAGGGACCGGTGAGTGCCCTTTTTCTGAGGTTGAAAGATTGCCTTTGAGGACTGTTTGAACCACTAAAAGTCAGTGTCTATGGAAACTTGTTAGTGAAGGGAATGATGTGGAGAAGTATATCTATTCAAGAAGCAGCAAAGGGAAGTAATCATGTGAAGGCCCAAGTTTGATGCAAGCTTTCAGCTTTGAGTTGTCTCGCCTCCAACTTATTATCTCCGCTTTGGCTTGAGGCAGAGTGATGACAAGCATGGGTCCAAGCCCGCATGAGTGGAAGCCCAGTGGATGTTAACCAGATTTTGACCTAGCTTTATGAGTCCTAATTGGACTCTAAGAGGTGGAATCAGAGAGTCTTACAGTTCAATAGGATTAAAATTATTAAATTTACAGTTCAAATTAGATTAGAATTCAAGTTAGTTTATAAGTTTGATAATTTATGTAAAGTCTATAAATATTTAGAGGAAGTAAATTTTACCCAACAACCACATCATGAATGCAATTCCTATTTTCTTCCTCTTCCTACTTGAGCTGCCTCCTTTGAGTTCTCTAAGATTAGTTTTAGTTTTCTTTCATACTCGTGTTTACTTTAGATCTCTTACGTGTTTTTTTACTTTACAAAAAACTCTTATTCTTGACCTTTGACCTTCTATTTATGAAATTATATGGCCCCCACACTATTGCTACCAGCATCAAACGACAAGCCATATACTTGAGCAATCGATCCTAGAATTCCATAAGCTAGTCTCTCACTCCACTCTCCACTAATTGTGAAAAGTTGCTCCTAGATCATTATAACTATCCATAGGTTGTAATGGGACTAGGGACCAAGGTAGGATAACAAGTCAATCACAAAACGTTCACTCTCTATAATTACATGATTGAACCTACTTAGAGTGTGCTCCCACCAAAAAGATCCCCCAAACTTGAGCTTTTGCCCTTTTTCAAATATTTTGTTCTTTTTTCTTCCATTAATCTTTTTGTTTGATTTTTCTTCAATTAGGTTAGCCAAATTTTGTTTTTGACTAATCCTTTTACTTGCTTTTCTTTCAAGCATACGTCATTCTTTTTCTTTTCTCTCCAATTGCTTCATTTCACTATGCAATAGAAGCTTAATTTCCATTCCAATTCAACCAATAAATTTGAGAGATAGGACATATATAAAAGAAAAGTGTTAAGTGGAAACTATGCTGAATTTGTAGGCTAACATTTGATATGATTGTGTTGCAATTCACTAACTTTCGGTGTTCTAACTGTAGGATTGTGCTTCATATCCACCAAAACCCCAAATGGAGGGAGAAAGAGGCAACTTGCACATTTTGGGCCTAAAAACTCCACATTTTGGAGCAATACACTGACCAGCGCCAAATGGCTTTAGATGGGAAGCTCTGGCGCTATGCTGAAGAGCAGCAATTCACGCAATTCCACAAGGCACCAGTGCAGCTGCCACAATATCAGAGTGAAAATGCAGAAGCAATGTAGCTGACGCCATTGGCACCAGATCGAAGTTGCGGCGACATGTGACCAAAGGCAGCGAGCATGGAAAAATGGCTAAGTGTTGAACGTCTCAGCGCCCGACTCAGTGCCTGAATGCTGGAAGCAGCAGAACGTTTTTGTGTGCCACGCCTCGGTGTCAAGATCCAACGCTGGAGCACTCATCCTCACTCTTTTAACGCCTTGGCGTCAGAACACAATGCTGGAGCACTCGACCTCGCATGTATAGCACCTCGGCGTTCGAACACAGTGCTGGGGCGCTGGTGACGCAATGAAGAGCAGAGTGCGATGCCATAGAATTGTATGGCACCACACTCGGCGCCTAGACTTGGCTCCACTGCATAAGAGCTATGCCGTGTGGCGCCACATCAATTAGGGCACTAAAAAGGGGAATTTTTAGACTCCCTTACAAATAGGCGATATAAACGCTCTTTGGGCATCACGCCTCAATGCCTCCATGCCTCAGAGGCAGAGTTAGCTTTAGGAGTGAAGCAGAGACACATTGGGTGTTCAAGGAGGAAGAAAGTGGAGTTCAAGAGCAAAAGGTAAGTCTTTTGCCTTTGCTTTACCCACTTTACCCCTACACTTTGTGTATTTAATGTCAAAGGAAAGAGATTTTCCCTATTCCAAAAAATGTGTAGTTACATTACATTAGGGGGTAAGTAATGTAATGTGATTTCGGCATTGGATTCATTTAATTTAAGCTATTTAAGTTAATCTAGTGCAATCAATCTTTAATTTAGTGTGAGTGGCCGTTAAGGTCTCATTACCATGAGTGGCCGTTGGGGAGCTGTTAACTTGAGAAGATTGACGACCTCGATATGTTCATCTTATCGTTTCAATGACACTGAGAGGTAATACGAAAGGATACCGCTACTCTGCATGTGATCTCCAAATCACGTCAAGTGGCAAGGGCAGGTGAGGGGTGCACCGGTGGACTTCGAGAGAAGCGTCCGGACACTCGTGGTCACTTTAGGCTGAGCTACATGGGTTCTTGATTTATACCTGTGATTTCGAGAGAGAAATGAAGCTAAGGAGGGGGCACAGTCGTAGCACCTTGAGAGAAGGTTAGGCATAGGGGATTATACACCCGCTAACAAACCAGAGATTGCACAATTAGCTAAATTGCATGAATCCTACCCTTAAGTGCGTGAATCACTTCCCCCTACTCCTAATCTACTTCGTCTCTAGCGTGTGAGCGTATATTACTTAGGAACTGTTGTAAGTAGAAAGTATCGTATTGTAGGTTTAGATTAGCAAAATGTCACAATTCTCTTTAATTTCAATAGTTAGATATAACTATAGAGAATTCATTCGTTGATACGTAGTATAGTTCTCCTGGGATCAATCTGGACTCATCAAGTAAATTACTTGGGGCGACGCGTGCACATGCGCTCAGGCAGAATTTTTATTGTGTCATTTGCACACAACCAAAAGGTATATTCAAAATGAATATGGTTTAATAAAAATTTGGCTATAAAAAAACATAAAGGTCAATGAACACTCAAAATTTTGTTAACTAGCAGATATGCATAGGGTGGCTAGAAATGCTTAAACTATCCAATCATTGCTTAAATCCTCTCTTTAGATGCAACTTTCATCCATTTGCCTCGATTTTTATTTGAAACTAGTTCTAGAACCTAAGACAATGACTCAATCACATCCACTATTCACACCACATACCAAGCAATATTGAATTAGCCAACGAAAAAGTTTTCTCATGAGTGGCTTCTTTCAATTGAAACGAGCTATGATCTTAAGTCTAGCTATTCAAGCAATGACCAAGCCCCACTCATTTCCATTCTCAATTCACAAATATGATCGTCACCACAATGCATTCCTAAGCATGGAACAATCTATATGCAATGCAAAGTCATACAAGATAGATGTAAATTGCATGGATAAATGAATACATAGATGAGTGCATGCAAATTGCTACCTCACCCCAAACTTAAATTCTACATTGTCCTGAATGCAAGTCATACTAGAATAAAAGGAAAAGCTTAGAGAAAGCTCCCTGGTGACACCACATCAACTGAATGAAACTTTTCTCCTCCATTGTGATGATTATCATAGGGGATCTGTGTTTGAAGTAAACTCTTCAAAATGGCTCAAGTCGAGTCAATGGAAATTAGATTATGGGTAGCTTTCTTTTTATTGAAAACAAGTTTCAACTAAACAAAACAAACACACCAACAAAGGTTATACAATACACTCAAAAATTTCTTACAAACTAATAATTATGCAATCAAGACATGAACTAAATTGTACCATCTCATTGAATATAAAATGCAACACATTATCAGACATGGTAAAATACAAAAAATTAGTGTAGGACACTTTCACGCTAATCAAAAATCAAAAACAACTATACAAGAAAATTTTAAAACATGCCTCAACTAGATATCAAAGGATATTTTTATTCAAAGCAAGAAAAAACAAAGAGAGACATTTCATATCAATCCTCACAAATCGAAAGGATAGTTAATCCATTTATCTTTGGTCAATTCACTTCTCCTCATATATCTCCCAAGTGGCTCACTAGGATAATGGGAGAAATTGACACCTTACCTCGAAGAATTGCACAATTGAAATTGTGGAAGATGTTCATGGGCCTTTCTGACCATGCCTAATAAAATTTTCAACCGTGAAGTTATGGTTGGAATGTGGTTGGGATGCCTAACTCTTCTAGACCGCCTAGATGTGTCCATCTCTCTTCTCTGGATTCAGTTTTTTTAAAATTAATGTTTACCCAAAAGTTTTGACGCTCTAAAAGATAATTTCTTAATTGTTCTTTCAGTTCTATCCCTTCCCCCAAACTTGAACTCAATTCAATTTCCACATCTTGAATATTTTTATCATATTGTTTTCCCTCTTAAAAATTCAGCACAAGTGAGGAAGAGCTGGTCAATCTCTTTCAAGTATGGGTCAGATCCTACACGGCCACTATATGATGAACCATTAAAGGATTCCCCAAAATGTGATTTGGTAGAGGCCTCAAATGTTGTGTCGTAGACCCGGAATTCTTCAACCTCTTTACTAAAAGACTTGCTCTAATACTCCATCGATCTTGAGTCCCCTAATGGTGGTTCCACCAACTCCTCAAGCTGCCTCTCACTCCTAGGGGCTTCCTTTGGCTGAGTGGGCCCACTGTCAACATTTTACTTCCTAGGTCTTCGTATAGGTTGACCATTAATGTTGTGCTCTTTTTATCCTTACTGAGAAGTTCTAACAACCCATCTATATGAGACTATACTTTTAAGAAACTGGTCTCTCTTTTGCAATACAACTTGTAAAGTCTCTGCAATTGAAGGCTCATAGGTTGTTTCTTGGGGATGTGGTGGTGGTGTTGGCTTCATACTAGGTGTGTATGACCAATATTGTTCTTCCCTACGAAAGCCACTCTATGCATCAGGTTCTACATGCTCACCTGATTGTCTTGTTTCATTGGCTAATTGCTTCCAAAAGGTACAAGGTTTCTCTTGCCCCTTTCTAATTACCTCTTCTTCAGCAATTAACCGTTGCCACATTTCCCTATTGGACTTATCTTTTATGTTTTCTCATTGAGATTGTGGAGTTGAAAGTACATGTTGGCTACTACCCCAACGAAGATTTTGCCCCCCTCTCAAATAGTTAAATTTCTCTCCACAAGATGATATTACTTTCTGGAGAGGAGAACATTTTGAAATAGAAGTGGGGAACTTCCAAGGTCTTGAAAGTCCCTTTGATTGGAACAGCTAAAATATTGACTTGAATAAGCATGGACATTATCATCATCATTCTCATTCTGATTAAAATATGAATCCATCAATCAAACACCTATACAATCATCTATGCAAGAAAGAAAGCAAACCAATTTCAAACTCTCTCTTTGTTTTGTCTTTTTTTTGTAAGGGAATAAAAAATCTAACAACCAAACAATCAAAGTAAAAACACCTAAATACGACTAGACTACGGTTCACTCGGATTGGTAATAGTGTCAACAAAACACTGCCCTGGCAATGGCACCAAATACTTGGTTGGCCTAAATCATACCTAAGTAGATTTAGCAACGTATGTGCATGTGTATGTGTCATTCATTGTAATACACTGGGGAGTCCAAGTCAAATCCACAAAGAAGTGGGATTGAACACTATAATTGTGTCCGTTCAACTATATCTGGCCAAGACAGTCTAAAGAGAATTCGAACTAAAACTAAATGCTAAACTAACCTATATTAATACTTATCCTATAGCGAGTTGGATTTTAGGGACTTAATTACACACTAGAGGTTTGAGTAACTACTCTAGTCTATATACAAGCTAAACTTATTTTTCTCTAAATTTTAGAGCGTATGGAATTCAATGTATAACCGTCTATCAAGACACTAAAATCTTGCCTAATAGGGCAACCAATCTGACCACGCGTGTCTGGACGCTTCTCTCGGACTCTACCGGTGCACATCTCATTTGCCACAGCGCCTTTTGCTGTCGATTTGCAGATCACACGATGAGTGATGGCATCTTTTCATGTACCCTCTCAGTTTTAAAGACACAATAAGATTTACACTCGAAGATTCATTCTTCTCGTGTACTTAGCCCTCCAACAGTCACTCATACTAAGGCTTTACAATGCCTTAGAATAGCCTACTAAGCTACCGTCCCCTTGTAACAGAAACATCACACACTCATAGGCATATCAAAATATAAAAAATAACCACAATTAAATGAAAATGAAGTAATACATGAAACAAAGTACAATCACAACAGCCCCTAAGGGCTAACCTAGACTCAATCATGATTTCTAACACTAATACAAGAATAAAAAATTAGATAAAGAGAAATTGGGATAAAAATACCTCATAAATGGTAGCTCCTATGTCTGGAATTGTCCTCCCGGATCAAATTTCCAACTTTGGAGCCTTCTAATCCATGCTTTGGAGCTCTACTGGAGCCCCAGTCTCGCCCAAAAGCTCCCCCAATTGGCTCTCACACTGTTTGCTTCCGCTCCCATGTGGCCCGAGTTGAAAATGACACAGCCTTTTATAGGTGTTATGGATGTTGCCCGGCACCCCACGGCGTCACCGGGTACAGTGTGGGGCTTTGTAGCATGAAATGGGGGCTCTGTAGCAGTGCTACAGTCCCAGTTGGCTTTTGGTGCCAGATATGAAGTTGTTGCACCTGGTACAGTTAGGGGTTGTCAATGGTACATAAAAGAAACGGCAGAGGCATTTCGGCGTACCGTATCCTATTACAAAATACTCTGTCGCTTCCATTTTGTCCAATTAACTTTTAGCTTCTGCCGTTTCCGATTATATCCAATTATTTCCGACATAACTAAAAAACAATCAGAAATAATTGGAAAGTAAAAGATTATCGAAGGGAGACTTCGAGAAAAAAATGATATGAACTGAGAGATAAAATGACACTGAAGAGAGAGGAATAAGAGAGACAGAAAAGAAGGAAGAGAAAAAATGAAGAAAGAAACAGACAGCAATGAAGAACAATAGAGAGAAAGGGAGAACTTCTGAGAAAAAAAACGAAGAGAGACAAGTGAAAATCGAAAACAACAAAGAGAGTAAGAGGGAGGAGTCTTCAAATCATCTGTCGAAGTCCTCCAAATCATCCGTTCTGAGCAAAAAATATGAAGAGACACAAGAGAAAATTGAAGACGACAAAGAAAGAAAGAGAGGAGACTCCCAATCGTCTGTCGAAGTCCTCCAAATCATCCGTTGAAGTCCAAATCACCCATCAAAGTCCTCCAAATAGCCCGTCAAAGTCTTCTGAATCGTCGAAGTCCTCTAAATCGTCTAAGTCCTCTGAATCGTTGAAGTCATCCAGCGGTGGGTAAACGGGGAACGAGAGGAGTTAGTGCTTTGAACGGGGAATTAGAGAAATAAGGGATATGTATGGAAGAAATAGAAAAAGTAGGGATTTGAATGATGGTTCGATGAATCGTAAGATAATGGACAAGTGTCACGCATAAGAATCAAGTTTAAGTACCTTAAATATTTAATAAAATAAAATTAAGGGATGCAGTTTCATAAACAATAGTAATCAAATAATAAATTCTAATAGATATGGAACCAAGGTCAATAGAAAATAGTAATACTCAAAATGTTTTTTATTTCATAATTGTACGGTTGTACCTTGTAACTTTTTAAATAGTAACTTATGTCATATCTTCTTCTTGGTCATCACTAATGAGAATTTTTGAATAATACGTATAGTAATATATTAATCAATGAGAAGTAATCGACATATAATATTTGTAATTTTATTTTAGCTAAAGTACAAGTTGTCAAGTATAATAGTGAAAGATATGTGTATATGTGATTTAGTTAAGGAGGTAGAAATATATTGACTATTACTTAATGAGCTAATTGTATAACTAATAATAAAGTTTTTGGGTTTAATTTGAACATAATAATCTATGTCAAAATATTTAAGATCGTTGTTTGATTTAATAAATATTTACATAATCAGTATTATTTATTGCATAATAAACAATAGTGATATAAAATTAAATCATGATTAGAACTTAATTCAAGAGTCATGATTCTAATTGCTACGTTTAAGTCAATGTGTCATATAGACATATAATATAACTGATAAAAGTCAAAACATAACAAAAAATATAGATATAAATAAAAATAAACAACAGATTAAAATAGGAGGGGGAATATTTTTGTAACCTTTTTATTGAATTATTATAAAACCCTTTTTTAATTGCACCAATTTAAATTTATAGAAACAAATAAGTAAAATAACAGTTTTTGGTAATAATATTTATATGATATCTCATTGTGTCATTGTGTGGGATGTACCCTTGTTATAAAAAGAATTAGAAAATTAATCAATTAGTAAAATATTGAAACTTAAAATCTAGAAAGATTGATAAATTTACACTTCACTATTTTGGGCTATTTTCTTCGTTTTAGTCCCGATTTGTGTGAGATTTCTTCCTTTGGCTTCTTTTTGGCATTTGGCATGTTTTCCCTGTATACGACTAACAAAACAAAGGTAAATGGGGTGAAATAACTAATCAAATTGGCTCAAACGTTAGTGAAAAATGGGTGAACAATTTCCACTATCCAAAGCTTCAACTGTTGCTGTTTGTGTTGATTTGAACAGGCCCACCATATTTGTCAGCACCTTTTCAGACACTTTATTTTCTGCTACAACCAGCTTCACATCCACATTAGCCACATGCAAAGAGTCGTCCTCTTCACTTTGTTTCACGTCAGCACCATTTGCTTATCCACAATAACGACTTGCTCAATGATCAGAAATATATGGTGTGGTTGATTGCTTAATTCAGTGGGTTCTTTTGTTGGGAACCTTGGGGACTAGGTTCTGGTCAAGGGGGCGGAATATTAAAGATATTTTGGGTTCATTAGCATTATTGGCCATTAGTGGGATTTATTGAGGGGTTTGCAAGATTGGAATCTTTTTCTAGTTATTAGATTATTAGTGTCTATTCTGTAAGGCCAGCTCGATGGACTAATTTGCAACTATGTATTTGTTCATTTTTAAAAGGAAGAGAACATCCCCCCCCTCTTACCCCACCCGAGTAAGCCTGAATTATAGAACTAAACCCTAGTGTTTCCTCTTTCCTCTCCTCTTCCCATCCTCTAAACCCTAATTCTCTTTCTTCTTCCTTATTTTCCCCACCCCTAAACCCTAATTCTTCAAAATTTCCATCCGTTACGAATTAGAATCGTAACAACTTATAGCTCCTTTTATCCATTTTGTTTAGTATGCGCATAACAATAAGAAGAAGCTATAACTTTAATAAACACACATGAAGTGATAAATTTCATGCAGAAAGATGCAAAATTTGAAGCATTACAAAAAATCTTGTATTAAATATCTATTTGTAATAAAAATAATTTTATGAAATTAAAGTCCAAATAATCTAAATAGTAACCAATCCATTACCAAAACCAAGGAACTTGAGAAATTCGAGAAGCAAATAGAGAATAAAACTAAAACTGATCAAAGAAGAAATGTTTCTCTTTCACGAATGACAAACCAGCTTACTTCCTATGCTGTCTTCCACTCCTACAGTATGTCTAAGCTTTAATTCTATTGCCTTTCTCACTCTCTCAGTAAGGGGTGATGAGGGTAGTTCCATATCTCCCTCTCTCTGGTCTCTGAAGAAAATTTTGGCATTTAAGGTCTTTGCCTCCAATAGATTACAAAAACACAATTTATTCATGTTCAAGCTCTCATCCTAACAATCTCTTAATAACATTTTGAACATTATACTAATCCTCATCCTAACAATACAATTAAAATTTAATTACTTTAAGAAAAGTACAATGAGATAAAGTCTCAAAAGGTGATCTCAGTTCGATTTTGTAGCTTGAAAATTATATATAGCCAAATCAATATTTTGAATTGGAGGCGAAGGATTCTTCTAGATTACCAGTTGTGCAGGTTCAACAACTTCAAGCTTGTTTTGACCTTGATTCAGCCTGTATCTCTCAAAACATAAAACAACAAAGTTTCTTTGGTAGCTTCCCAGAGGAGCTTGAAGCATTTGAATTTGACCATTGACGAAGAAGTTTTGCTCAAAATACCAAAGATTGTTAAACATGTAAGAAACAACTAATTTTACCCCTTTATAGATTAAAATATACATTTAGCCATTCAAAACACAAAATTGATAAATACTTTCAAGTAATCAAAATAATTCACGAAATGTAATCAAAGCAACAAAGATTAAGGGGTTAAAATAAGTGAAAATATGCTCCTATCAAATTCCCCTAAACTAAAACCATGACCGCCCTTAAACAAAGCAACACCTACCCTTTCTTTAACACTTCTTGATCAACAAACTCAGATAACTGATAACTAGTTGGTACATATTTCCATTCATATATAGGACAAACACTGACCTCTCATGTGTTTACTAAAGGGTTGTGTTTCACTAAATGTTCTTCCATGAAGTTGTTCTGCCATAAGATTGCATTTCAATCGGGTCTCCTCTACATAGGAAAATGCTTAACATGAATCGAAATTTTCATTCGGTTGTAACGGGGCAAGGGGCAAAAGGCATGGAAAGTTTTGAATAAAGTTGATATAAATCAAAGAAACTAGTAGAGCAGAAGACCAAGAATTCTCATCTCCCAACACTTCTCCATGAAAAGAAATATAGAATAAGTTATATTCATCATAAACAAATAGATAACTTCTTTTCTAGTATGTTTTTGTAAAACAGTTCTTTTGTTCTACTTCTTTGTTTGGATTGTAACTACAGGCATATTTACCAGAAAACATAGATTGAGTAATACATTATAACCATAATGCCCAACTGCCCATGCCACGTACTTATAACAAGAAAAATGAAACATTAACCCATCCTCCTTTACTTCCCAAATGCTTTACTATTCCTATTATATACTAGAAACATTTGTTTTTTCAGTTTCGTTCATTTTTGTGAGTTTAGTTCATCAAGGAAAAGCTTTTATGAAGGCACACAATTGGTTCCCTAATGTCACAATATCCAAGGGTTCGGTTATTTGGCTATGTGGGGTTAAAATTCCTAGGTGCCTTTTTTATCTTCATGTATGCATTTATCAATGTAGTCTCAACAAGTATATCAATGCATGTTTTAGACATAGATAATTATGAAAGAAATCACACATGAAAAGAATTATGAGACTGAAATAAATGTATCAATCATATAGGTTTACTAAATGAAGTGGCAATCTGCCCAGTTCAGGTATTTAGGTGCTGTAAATGTATGTCAGTTTAATTTTAGTATTGAACACCTTCAGAATGTACCTTGACCATATCTGAAGTTGGGATGTTTATCTATAAACTTTTAAAGAGGTTAACATGGAAAGGAATCCAAGTCATCTTTGTGATCGGGTGAGAGATCTGATAGGGAGCATTGGGGACCTACTTTTTAACTCAGCATTTTCTATTTTCTAAGGCAATCAAAGTCATATTTCCCCAACCTCGTTGTTTTTTATTTTTATTAGTTTCACAGTTGCAATATATTATCTGGCATATGAGTGAGTGTAGTAGTATACTCCAGCTTCGAACTTTCAACTGGTCAGTGATGAGCCTGGGGCAAGGCTGATGTATCTCGACAGGACAGAGGTAAAGCCGTAAGAGTGCGGGACCTGAGGCTATTGTTCCTTTGTTGCATTGAGTGCCACGACACATTCACCTGCTGTTTTATGGACACCAAAGGAGCCAATGCAAAATTAAATGAGAATATTTAGTTAAAGAAAACAAGGTGCTCCTATGGAGGGATATGGGTCAACCCAGAAGAGACTGAAGAGGGAGAGACACCTAGCAAGAGCCCAGACGAACCATGCTTATTGTTTGACCCAGATGATGATGTAATCTACCAGGAGGTGCATGACGATTCACATGTGGAAAATTAAGATGATAACTGAGCCAAAGAAACACAGTTTGAAGCCCAATTGTACATCATGGTCAAAGCAACAACGGCGTTAAGCGTTAACGAACACAATGGACATGGACCAATGGAAGGTCCCACCCCTGGCTACAAGCCAGAACCTAGAAGTTCCACATTACTTGGAAACATGGGTCTGGCCCCACTTGATTGCTGGCGTGTCCAAGTATTACGCGGATTCGCATCATTGTGCGCACCTTGCCAATGCATGAGGGTACTCAATGCGGGGACACAGATTGGCAAGTGTTGGCGACCAAGGAGAAGACTCAAATGAATGTTTCCTAAACGGATTCATAGACAGGGTTTCATGCCAACTCTTGATCGGGGCAGCATAGTTTGTAAGGAAACAACCGAAATGGCAACATAGACTCCTGTTAGCTTTAGGATACGTTTCATACAAACACCGTAGGGTTTTTGGACGATGTTTATTTTTAAATACATAAAGGGGTTAATGTTGTAAAGTATCCAAGTCCTTCTTTACTTTGTTTACTTTCAAGTTTCATGTATTTTTTTTTTAGTACAAGAGAGCATGGTGGAATTCTCCACCACAGACCCATACAATGGTCGTGGTCGAGTCAGGGACGAGGCTAATCAATCCCATAGAACTGAGGTACAGACGAACGCTTGACCATAAGCTATAGTTCCTCTGTGCATTAAGCCCCATGATAGTTGGTGTAAGAGCAGTTTATTTCTCCCCAATTTACAATCCTGTCCTCTTTGTGAAGGAGATTGACACATTATGGTAACATTGAGCGTACAGGTACGAAGCAAAGTGGAAGACCTCTTGGAGCAGGAATAAGTTTTTGCGGAATATGCCAAAACAAAGAGCGATAATTCATCAAAATGGAGCAGAAAAGAGACTTAGGCGATGAACTCTCTAAGACGACAATTATGGCAGCCCAAGAAGCATACAGCTGTCCAGATTCGGTGAATCCCATTGTAGAAAAAACACTTGCCACAGAGTGGGCTTTGCAGCATGAAGTTGTTCAACCAAAGAAGGGCATATGGAGGTGGCTTGAACACCAGCGGAACTTCCTTGCCGCTGTCCGGAGAGCGAGAGGTAGGCCACCACTCCCACAGAGGGGGTAGGCTCGGAAGTGGGCTACCCACAGTAATGGATATTCTGTACTCAAGCAACGACACTGTCCCTTCCATTGGAGGCACGAGATCCCCGGGTCCGTAGGATACCAGCGGTGTAGAAAACTCAAGCAGACAAACAAGGGATCCACTCTATTGTAAAGGCATCTACCTTTTGAATGAAAGTTGGGAGCTGCCCTGACTAAAGGCTCAACAATTTGACAATTGATAAGAAGGATTTTCTGGGGAGAAAAGAAAAAAAATTGAGAATCAGAAATGTACTGATCGAAAATGTAGAAGGCCATGTTTTTATAGCAAGTGCATGTACCTACAGAAAGAGCTAGTGCGACTATGTTATCAATCGACTTTCACAAACGTGAGGCTTGAGTCTCAAGTTGAGGAGAGGCTACAAAACAAGGTTTGCAGACACGACTTGTCAAATGAGACCATGTCCATCATCTAGAAGAACGGAAAAAATTATCCGGACATAGGGAAAACAGTTTGCCGAGTCTCTTGATCTGGTCGTCCCGTACTAAATTTTGTTACCACCCAATGGGATTAAATTGATGGTGGAAGTAGACAATTCAAACACCGAAGAAAGGGTCATAAGAAGAGAAAGGCTCTAGTAGGGACACCTAAAGTCTCCCACGTGGGAGTAGACATGAGAATACAGCCTCTGGAAAAACATCAAGGCCCAACACAAGCAATTACATTAGCAAACTTCGGCATAGGGGACAGATTAGCATCCCATTTCTCACAACATGCCATCAACAGGGATGTTATAGGGCCTATGCCACCAATACCGAACTGAACCACCACCTTTATATAAGCACACATGGTGGTTCCGTGAAGGAGATATGAGTCAACCAAGAGGAGCAGGGTGGTATACTCCACCATAGGACCATACAATAGTGGGTGTTGAGCCTAGGACGAGGCTGTTCTATCTAGTCAAATTAAGGTACAGCCACAGTCGCACTGTACCAAAGGCAATAGTTCCTCTGTTTCTCTCAGCCCAATGACAGTTGGAATCAGGTCCTCAACGCGAAGGAGATTGACACATTATAGCAAGAACGAGCAGAAGAGTACAAAGAAAAGTGGATGACCTCTTGGAGAAGGAATATATTTGGAGGTATATGTGGAGAACTACTTCAGCGGAAATTTAATCAAGTTTGAGCAGAAGAGAGACCTAAGCGACGAACTCTCTGAGATGACAATTATGGCAGCCCAGGAAGCATGTGACTGTCCAGCTTGGGCGAATCCGCTCGTAACAGACATGTTCACATGAGTGTGGGTTCTGCATGATGAAGTGAATGTAAGAAATTCCTATATAATTCATGAATTTCTAAAATTAACATGTTTCTAATCTACATGAAACATGAAATAAAAAATATAAACTATGGAAAAATGTATAAATACCTTTTCCCTTCTTTGAATTTGCAGTGGAATATTTGGTTTTTCTAAGCTCTAATTTTTCAGGTAATTGAGCTTATGGACCACGTGTGGTACATATAGGAAAATACCAAAAAACCGTTACCATTGTGATTTTATATCTAATTTATTTAGAATTAAAATCTAATAACATTTATGCATCATAAATGGGAAAACGTTTTTATAAATTAATTTAAAAAGTATTATATTATTAATACGTTTTGTAAAACATTTTTCATTAATGAAAAACGTTTTTCATAAATAAAAACGTTGCATGCTCCCAGTTGATGCATAACTCATAACTTCAATATGAAACAAAACACACGTATCATTAATGAAAAATGTACCCAGATGTTGATTTGCGAGAATCAACACAGCCAGCAAAGTCGGAGTCTAAATAGCCAATCACTTCCAAATTGTCTGTCTATCTATACATAAGCAAGTGGTTTTTGGTTCCTTGAAGGTACCGCAAGACTTTTTTTGCAGCTCTCTAATGGTCCAGACCTGGGTTACTCTGATATCTTCTTAATATCCCAACAACATATGCAATGTCAGGTCTAGTGCAGACCTGAGCATACATAAGACCTCCAACTGCAGAAGCATATGGGATTTTCTTCATGGATTCTTTTTCAAGTTTATTTTTCGGGCATTGATCCAAGTTGAACTTGTCTTCCTTCTTCCTTCATCCGAAATCTCTCCAAAACATTGTTAATATAGGTTTCTTGTGATAGTCCTATGACACCGTGAGGTCTGTCTCTATGAATCTTAATGCCAATTGCATAAGATGCCTCACCCATATCTTTCATTTCAAAGTTTTGAGAGAGAAAATGTATCACCTCATGTAGCATACCCTTATCATTGGTTGTAAGTAAAATATCATCCACATATAAAACAAGAAATCAAATTTTACTCCCACTAACCTTTTGGTATATATATTGATACATTGGATTTTCAACAAAACCGAAAGAAGAAATTACACCATGGAATTTCAAATACCATAGACGGGAGGCTTGTTTCAAACCGTATATGGATTTCTTTAGTTTGCAAACCAAATTCTCACTATCACTAGAAGAGAAACATTATAGTTGTTTCATATAAACCTCTTCTTGTAGATTTCCATTAAGGAATGCAGTTTTCACATCCATTTGTTGTAACTCATGGTCAAAATGAGCAACTAATACCAAAATAATTCGAAGAGAATCTTTCTTAGATGCAGGAGAAAAAGTCTCTATGTAGTCCCTTCCTTCTTTTTGAGCGAATACCTTAGCAATGAGTCTCGAAGAGAATTAAATGTTGCCTAATGAGTGTCTTTTTGTCTTAAAGACCCATTTACAGCCAATGGTCTTTGCTCTATTAGGCAACTCTACAAGGTCCCAAACTCCATTGCTCATCATAGAATTCATCTCTTCCTTCATAGCATCATACCATAAATTTAACCGTGTACAACGCATGGCTTGTGAAAATGTTTTAGGATAATTTTCGGCTCCTACGTCAGATTCTTGTAAATACACAACATGATCACTAGGAATAGCTGGTCGACGGTCTCGTGTAGATCGTCTTAATGTTGGACCACCTTCTCCTTGAGGAGCTTGTGATTCAACTGGTTCATCAACTTGAAGATTATCAACAACTTGTGGAACTTCAATGATAGGTTGTGCAGTACTTGATTGAACTTAAGGAGTACTTTGAATAATAACCAATCTATTTGATAATGTAGAAGTTTGAACTTCTGTATGATCATGACCAAAAAATAAATCCCTGAATTGATCCCTCCCACTGATCATATCATTCTCAAGAAACATAGAGTTTCTTGATTCCACAATCCTAGTTGTAAGAGATGGACAATAAAATATGTAACCCTTAGACCTTTAAGACAAAATAATGGTCCTTAGATCCACCTTATATTCTTGTGGGTTATATATTCTCACTTCAGACAGACATCCCCAAACACGCATATGTTGCAAATTCGGTTTCCAACCTTTAAAGAGTTCAAAAGGTGTTTTTGGGGCAGCCTAGGTTGGAACCCGGTTTAATATATACGTAGCTGTCTTAAGTGCTTCAGTCCACAAGAATTTAGGAAGATTAGAGTTGCTAAGCATACTCCGCACCATATCCATTAGAGTTCGCTTTCTTCTTTCTGCAACACCATTCTGGTCCAGAGAATTAGGCATAGTGTATTAAAGAACGATTCCATGCTCTTGAAGAAACTTCGCTAAAGGACCAAGTGCTTGTCCATTCTCAATGTATCTACCATAATATTCACCACCTCTATCATATCTCACTATTTTTATTTGCTTCCCACATTGGTTCTGAACTTCAGTTCTGAAGGCTTTGAAGGCATCCAATGCTTCAAATTTATTATGAAGCAAATAAACATTCATATAACGTGAATAATCATCTATGAAGGCGATACAATATATTGACCTGACATATCTAAATTTGGACTACATATGTCAGTATGTATGATTTCTAATAAGGCTGAAATCCATTTAACATCTTTCTTTGACTTGTTTGTCTGTTTTCCTTTAATGCAGTCTACGCAAGTCTTGAAATCAGTATAATCAAGAGTACTCCATCTTTTACTAAGCTCTTAATTCAATCTATAGAGATATAACACAATCCCCTGTGCAATAATATAGAAGAGTCTTCTTTAATATTATACCTCTTAATTCTAGTGCGAACATGCAATGAACTATTAGTGGCATCAGAATGTAAGAAAAAACGGAATGAACCATTAGACAATACACCATTTCCAATACATTCAGAATTATAATAGAGATTGAATGATGTACCTTTAAAAGTAAAGGAATATCCAAAAGGTATAAGCCTTGAAACTGAAATCATGCTTCTAGAGAAACTTGGAACATAAAAGGTCATTTCAAAAATTCAAATCATAACCACTACGTAAAATTAAAGTGCAAGTTCCTATAGCCTCCACATGTGAGCCCATCTTGTTGCCGGATAAGATGGTCAACTCACTTCGAACTGGCTTTCTTAGGTTTTGCATACCCTGCAAGGAGTTTGCAATGTGAATTGTAGATCCAGAGTTAATCCTCTAGGTGTTTATATTGACATTAACCATATTAGATTCATAACAAACAAATGAGGATAGAGTACCTTTCTTTTCAAGCCATGTATTGAATTTTTCACAATCCTTCTTAGCATGCCCCTTCTTTTTATAGAAGAAACACTTAGGGTCTTTATTATTATCAGCTTGAAGTGGTATTTTACCTTTCCTCTTCTGATAAGACTTGGAAGTGCTAGGTTGAGATTTGTCATATTTATGAGCCTTGTTCTTCCCACGAGTTGTAGCCAATATGTCACTTTCACCCAATTCAAAGACAAACCTCTCCTCTTCTTTAACACACGTGGTCATTAATTCATTGATAAACCATTTATCCTTATGTGTGTTATAAGTGATCTTAAAAAGCTCTTACGATGAAAGAGGAGTGTTCAGAATAAAGTAGACAAGGAAGGACTCTGACATATCTACCTCAAGTTTTTTGAGTTGAGCCGCTATGTCCCGCATTTTCATAATGTGTTCAGCACACCCTTAACGCTTGTGAGACACAATTGAGAAAATTTCATCATGAGGGTTTTTGCTAATGCTTTTTCGGATGTGACGAATTGATCACCAATGACTTTAAGCAGATCTTGGACTTTGTCATACTGTTCGACTGAACCTCGAAGGCTACTTGTAATTTTAGTGTTAATGAATATTACACAGAGCCGATTTGATCTCTCCCATCGCTCTTATAGTGCAACTTAAGCAGGAGTGCTTTGATCAGTTACAACCAGTGGTTTATCATTCCTTATAGCATAATCCATGTACATCCACCCTAAGTGAAGAATAGTCCTTTTCCAAACTTTATAATTATCACCACTAAGTTGAGGAATATCTAGATGAATATCAGATTAACTAGCAGGTTGAGTAACTGTAGAAAGTCCAAAAGGCTTACGTTAGAATATGAGGTTGACAAAGCTTAATGACACATATTACAAATGTGAAACATGCTCTAAAGTTTGATCTAAGGTCATAAAAATTGCCTGTGGGCTAAATTTTTCCTCAACTAGATCTAAAGTTTCTATATGATAGATATTCATTTCATGGGTACAATATCTATCTTTAATTATAAAACAACCAAACTATATTCCAATTCATAATCCCTATGGGTAAATTATGAAAATCATCTGATATTTTATCCTAATTAATTATATAAATATGACAAAATTTCTTGTGGGATGAATTTTATCATATTAAGTATAATTAATTACAATTCATGTCTAATTCCTTATGTGATCATTTAGCTTAACTTAATATATAATTTTAGTTAACTAGAGATGTTGTGGCTACTCTCTATTTAACTAAAATTATATTTATATAATCACTAGACATTGTGGGAGATTTTTCTGTTTCAGGCTTTACAAATACCTAAGAACAATTATGTAGTAATATGATAGTATTAACCAAGAATACTCCATGGAAAGTCGGGTTTAGCTTAGGATGATTAAGTACCAAACTCCTTAGACAGAGTAGCGTTCCCAGGGAGACTAGTGTGAACTAGTCTATGTGAAACTTACTTGGGTCATATGTCTCATGTGAACCACAAATTATTTGTGAAAGGTTCATAACCTAAATTGTTAATCTAAAATTATTTATTGAACATGTTATGAATCTTTATGTGCTAAACGTTTTTGCACTAATCATAAATATTATGCTCAAATATTAATATGATAAGAATTTAACTAAATTCTACAAATTCTAACAATTTCTAAGCTTAAATGAAAAGTTAAAATTTGTAAATAAACAATTCTCATAATGAAAAAAGGAATTGCATAAAAGTAATCTATATATCATGCAATTTACATATTTTCATGAATAGCATGTTTTTCATTCTTAAAACATGAAAATATAATCAACCTATTCATGCTAAACCTGAGCATAATAATAATAATAATAAAATTAATGTAAATCATACTTTAATTTCCAAGACATGAATATTATTACAAAATTTCATGCTTAAAATAAGTATAATCAAAATTTCATATAAAATCATACACTAAGTTGAGCATAATTACCAAGTATGTGATAAAAAATATATGAAATTTAAAATCAGAATCTATTTTAGTTTTGTAGACTATTTTTCTGAATTGTTTCTTTTTCCCGAATATTTCATTTTTATTGAATATTTATGAATTTTTTACCCAATTTCTGGAAAAATGGCATGCTGGCCCACCCTGTGGCGGTTCAGTTTTCCTGTCGCGGATTCAGGTAACGCTCTAGGTATGCCAAAATTGGCGGTCCGACTCGGTTTTTCTAAATGGGCAACTTATTGAATAGGTTCAATCTAAATGGGTGTCCCAAGCGCTCTAGAGCCGAGTGCAAGCTATCCAAGCCAAGCCTATCCAACCCAGAATGGTCTGGTTCTAATAATTCTCTAATAAACCGAACCCGACCAGGAAAAACTGAAACACGAACCAAACCACGAGATCATCCCTAACCTCTCACCGCTGAATGCAAAGAAATCTGCCGGCGTTTGGGCCGTCTATACAGCCGGCGAACACCACAGAGAAGGTCGGTGAACTTTGGCAACCATTCCCCGGGCATCCCATCGCCGGAAAAAGACGCTAAACGAAGAAAATCAATTGAAAAAAAATGAAAGTAGGGTTACAAGGCAACCCTTTTTCTCGCTTCATAACCGGAATTCCGGCTATTCCAACGACCAGAAATCGGGGTAGAATAGTCGCCAAAGGTCTGGAGACGAATTTGCCCAAGGTCCTGTCGCTGGGCGTCGATGGAATCTAGCCCGATTGAATGAATTTCGTTGATGACGTCGCCAAATTCGGAAAATACCCAATTTACCAAAATTAATGAAGCATAATCGGAAATTAACTGAAAAAAGGTAAATCATGCCCAGAAAACATCTCAATATCACAAATTCGGCTCTGATACCAAATGTAAGAAATTCCTATATAATTCATGAATTCTAATATTAACATGTTTCTAATCTACATGGAACATGAAATAAAAAAATAAGTTATGGAAAATGCATAAATACCTTTTTCTATCTTCAAATTTGCAGCGGAATATTTGGTTCTTCTAAGCTCTAATGTTTCAGGTAATTGAGCTTAGGGACCAGGTATAGTATTTATAGGAAAATACCAAAAACCGTTAGCATTGTGATTTTAAATCTAATTAATTTTGAATTAAAATCTAATAACATTTATGCATCATAAATAGGAAAACGCTTTTATAAATTAATTAAAAACGTATTATATTATTAATACGCTTTGTAAAACGTTTTTCATTAATGAAAATGTTACAGTGAATTGAGCGTCGAAGGATTTATGGAGGTGGCTACATGGCACCACACCCACATCTGGGGTAGGCTACGAATAGGGTTGCCCGCAGTGGTGGACATTCGGAACTCTAAGGACGAAACAATCCCTTCTGTTGGAAGCATGGTATACGTGGGTTCTAAGGTTCTCAATGTAACAGAAAACTACAACCAGCAGACAAGAGATCCACACGATCACAGAGGCGGACCTTTTGACCGCATGTTGATATCTTTCCTATACAAAGATTCAAAGTGCCGACAATGTATAGGACGTATTATCCAGGGAGAAAATCCAGAAAAGAGAATCACAAACGGAAAGATCATGACTGTAGAAGGCCATGAATGAAAGTGAACAGTGTATGGATCCATCCTACGCCTCACAAAAACTACGTAAAACGTATTGGAAAGGTATTCCATCAAAACCATACCTGAGAAGGTTTGATACAGACTACACAAATTAACACATCGTAACAAGTAATACAATGGAGAGTCCACGTTGATCCTGCAAAGAAGTGTGAATAAAACACTCTAAATGTGACCGTTTAACTATATCTAGCCAAGGCAATCAAATGGAATTAGAATAAAAACTAAACACAAAACAAAGTAAACTAATCCTTTAGCAAATCAGACTTAGGGGATGTAATTAAACACTAGGCAATCAAATGTAATTAGAATAAAAACTAATCCACTGATCTTCAAACTCTTAGCATATCGGGTAAACCAATATGTGTAGCCCTACTTCGAGGCACTACCACCGTACCCCCTTCATAGCCTATTGTCTCTCGAAGTCAAGATACTAAGTCGAGGGTCCTTCCCCACAGCCACCATGGTCGCATGTGTCAAGACGCTTCTCTTAAGCTATCCCATGTAATTTTCCTAGTTCTACCAAAAATTTGAGCTTATGCTCACCCAAAATTTTCAAATAAAACCAAATTTGAACTCAACCACCTAGCTTATTTATATTTCAAACTTTCTTCTTGTATGAAACCCCACTGAAATTGCTTGACTAAAACAGATTGGGATTGAGAGTCCCCAAGATCTACAAAGGAAAGCAAATGGGGTTGAAAATAAAAAAATAAAACAAAACAGCTCTTGCAAAGCAAGTCTAACGTAAATATTCTGTCACACATCTAAAAGGTGACTAAATCACTGTACAAAGTTTTGAATTGAAAATAAGGAGTGATATGAAAGTGCTCTACCAATTGGCCAATGTAAAGTTTGTAGGAATATCTTTAGATCAAGAGGATATCTCAATTAATCAATCTAGTTAACTTTAGCATGCTGAATTATTTAAACCTTGATCATTAAACTTTTTGATCTACCCATGTCCGCAACACCATTACAACAAATAGAAATCCTAAAGATCTGAGGATCATTTCTCTACAATTAGTGGAGAGTGGACTTTGAAATTAGGATATGGGATTTTAACAGTAAAATTCAAAGTGCATAGAATGTCGATTGATGGCAAGAGCACCTATAAGAGACATTATAGTAATTATTAAGAGGTGGGGCAAGATAGAAAATATCTGTTAGGCTAGTAAACACTCTTGAAGAAGACTATAAGAGGAATGCACAATCAATCGGAATCTTAATCTTTTGTTTTGTAAATAAGTGCTGTGTGATCTACTTATCACATTATGATCAGCAAGATCGAATGCTTGACTCTCTACATAAAGGCCTTTGTTTCACGACGAGCAAATGTTTAAGTTGGGGGTATTTTGTTTTTAGAAATTATGCTGCACTGTTAGGGCTAGTTTTAATATAATTGTTATACAATTTCACTATGTTTTGGTGTAAATTCAGTAGGAAAGTACCTCATACTCACCAAACACCAATTAGAAGGAGAAAGAGGCAATTTAGACATTTTCGGACTAAAAACACCTCATTTTGGAGCAATACAGAGGGCAGCGCCCCATGGCCTCAGAAGGGAACTCATGGCGCTACGTAGAAGAGAAGAATGCACATGATGCCATGAGGCGTCACGTTCGAAGCTACATCATCGCGTGAATGAGAGCTGCGAGCAGTGAAAGAAATGACTAAGTGTCCAATGCCTCGGTTCTAGACAAACCGCAGGAGCGTTTGATGCAGCTAAACTTTTTGGGCACAGTGCCTCGGCGTCTGGATCCGATGCCGGAGCACTGATCCTCGCTGGTCTATTGCCGTGGCGACAGAAGCCAGCACTGGAGTGCTGGCTATGCAGAGAACAATTTAAAGGGACGCCGTATACTAGCGAGGTGCAACACTCAGTGACAAGTCCAAGCGCCATCAGAGGAGTTCCACACCGTGTGGCGCCACGTCACTTAGTGCACTTTAAAAAAGGGAATCTTCTAGATTCCCATATAAATATGCGCTATAATCACACTTTCGGTAATGTGCCTCCATGCCACTGAGGCGGATTTAGCATTGGACGTAAAGCAGAGCTACTTTGGGCATTGACGGAGGAAGAAGGAGAAGCTCTAGAGCAAAAGGGGAAGTATTTTGCCTGTGTTTTATCTTTGTGCTTCCTTTCAATCATGTATTTAATGCCAATGGATTGGGTGTAGCTAAACGTTTTTGGGGGGTGAGTGATGTAATGTAATTTCGGATTTTGGATTCATATAAGCGTAGCTATATTAGTTTATTAAGTGCAATCTATCTTTAATTTCATGTGAGTGGACATTGGGGAGCTTTAACATTTAGATATTGACATGTTCATCTTATCGTTTCATTGACACAGAGGTAATACGAAAGGATAGCACCTCTCTGCGTGTGATCACCAAATCGCGACCCGCAAGGGCAGGTGAGGGTTGCGCTAGTGGACTTCAAAAGAAGCGTACAGACACGCGTGGTCGCTTTAGGCTGAGCATCTTTCATGGCCCCATGATTTAGACCTGTGACCTCAAAAGACAATCAGGCTAACGAGGGGTGACACGGTTGGAGTGCCTCGAAAGAGGGTTACGCATAGAGAATTCCAGATACGCTAACAAGATGTGAATTGCACACTTAGCTAAATGGCATGAATCTTACCCTAATCAGATGAAATCACTTCCCTCTACTCCTAATCTACTTAGCCTCTAGCGTGGGCGTGTATCACTTAGCACTACTATAATTAGATAGTTAGAATATTTTTGTTGTTTTTACAGTAGGATTCTATCACAATTTCCTTTAATTTTGGTAGTTATATATAGCCGTAGTGAATTCATTGGAAAGTACATAGCATAGTCCCCGTAAGATCAATCTGGACTCGTCCAGTATATTACTTGGTACAACGAGTGCAATTATGCACTAGCATAATTATGTAAGTGTCATTTTAGCCCACCCAGGGCTAAGGCACTACAACCACTTTTACGAGACAGGTGTTGAAGATTTTCATTAATATTATACATAATGAAGTAAGGAGAAGAAGAAGAAAGAAGACAATCAAGTAGCTGTTCAACATAGCTAGGGTTGTGGTTAATACTAAACCATGTGCTCTTTTAATATAGGGTAGCACTCTTTTTACATTAAGAATAAAAAGTACATAATTATAAGTATACCGTTATATGGGTGAATCAGTGAATTTACATACTATATCCCTTATATACTCATATATAAGAATCTGTAACACTCCTCCTCATGCAGGAGAGTATATATCAAATAACCCAAAATAGTTTCAAAAATGTCTATGTCTTGATCTAGCCAAAGCCTTGGTGAAAATATGAAATTCCTCAATTCAAGCTAACACTTGAAATTCGACTCAAACATGCTTCATACATGTTAACAACTACAATTAAAGCGTGCTGCAACCAAAATTGAGTCTCTCTTAACATAGGGAAGCTTAACTCCATGCCAAAATATTTTATGTAGAAAACATGGGTTAATAACTTAAATCCCATGAAGGACCAATATTTTATGTCTTTGGAAAGACTTTCCAGCACTTCTCTCAGACTTTCTGTGATCCATAATAGAGATGGAAGGCACATTGGAGCACACAACTTGTCCGCTTTTCTCAGACTTTTCTATTGAAATTTTCAGCTGAATTGAGCAGGTTCTTAGGGGGTGAAGGCTCTTTATTATTATCTTTATCAGGATTGCTTAATTTCTCTTCCACTAGCCTTTTCAGCTCTCTGAGCTGCCTGTCCCACAGCTTCCGACTCTCATCTAGGTATGGCTCTGAACTTCTTCCAACTTCTCCAGTGGCTTTTCACAACTCATCCATATTCAACCAGCCCTTTTACTCATAGGGAAAATTTTCCTTTACATGGATCTAAACCTTTAACCAGAAATCTACTCATGAGAACCTCCCTTGCCAATTCCAATGGGTGCTTCACCCTTTGACTTCCCTGTTTACTTCTTTTCTTGCCTTGAGGCATAAACATGGTGACTTCTACTCCACTAGCTGACCTCATGGTAATGTTCCCTTCCCTATAAATAAATGATCTTTTGAGTAGTAGATAGGAAAGGTGTTTCAACATCACTCACTAAACAATTAGCAGGAATGAGAAGTCCATTTACCTTGACCATCGCGTTCTTTAAAATATCCCGAGGGTAGCGGATTGAGCCATCAGCTAACATGATCTTCACCTCCTCGGGGGTCCTGCGTTTGAACAGACTAAAGGGCATAATGTTAACACAGGCCCCTAGATCACAAAAGGCGTCATCGATTGTATGTGATCCGATATTGCAGGGTATTTCAATGTTTCCCAGATTTTTCAATTTTCGAGAGCACTTCTCTCTCTCTCTACTTACTGCTTCCTTCTTCTTGATACATCATCCATTCAGTATTGTTCAGCTCATGCTCTTCAGATTCCCAGAATCTAGCATGGCCGAATTTGTCCTCCACTATTCACAATCAGGTATATCAACCTGAAGCTCCTTGAAAGCTTCATATGGCTTTAGAGGTTTACATTCCTCTCTCTGTCAACTCCTCTTTATACCCGGGTGGTGGCTAAACCTTTTTCTCAGCCAATTCCTCCTCACTTTACCACTTCAAATATTCTTCTTTTTCCAATTCCAACATAATGGGAACACGGTTCTGCTCCTTAAAAATCATATTTTTGTGCTCTTCCTCGAGTTTCCATGTTAGTGCTATATGGGGCTTCTTTATACCACTCATTTTCCTTGATCTAAACCCACTCAAAGTGAGATACTTGAGAATGATGTACTCCATTACATTCTAGGGGAGGGGAATCTTGACTTTCCTCTAGAGTTTCTCTTGACAACACTGCATTGCAACGGTGTACTTCTCTTGAAACTCCTAATGATTGTATTATTCAGATTCACATGTACATATAATGCCAGAGTCTGAGTCGAATTAGGTATCTGACTCATACTTAAGCAAGAAGAAAAATACCTTTACGAAAGATTGACTAGAAAACAACGTGATTATATGGAAGGAGTCTCAAGAGGGCAGGACACTATGATCATGATTTGATATGGAGACAATATATTTTACATTCCCCAACAAGCCGTCAGGTTTTGAGATGACACGAAGCTTGACTAAAAACCGGGAAAACTGTCCCATTGGAAGACCTTTAGTGAATATATCTGCAACCTGGTCCACAGTCGGGATGTACTGGACTTGTCGGAGATGATTCTGAATTTTCTCATGAAAGAAGCGTAGTCTAGCTCAACGTGCTTGATTCTCCCGTGAAACACTGAGTAGGGTGCAATGTACATGGGTGAGAGGTTGTCACACCAGATAGTTGAAGGATATTTGACAGAGATCTGAAATTCATGAAAGAATTGCAGCGACCAGGTCACTTCCGAAGCAGATACAGCAAAGCTCTGTACTCAGTTTCAGCACTGCAGCGAGCTACTGTCGGCTGTTTTTAGAAGACCAAGAAATCAAAGAGCCACTGAAAAACACACAAAAACCTGTTACCGAGCAATGATCATCCGGACACCCACTCCAGTCTCCGTCACACAAAACCATGAAAAGTACCCTTGAGATAGCACAAGATACGCTTCATGGCAGACCAATGAACTGATGTAAGAGTCAAATATTGCAAAGAACCAATGGTTGACAGATATTCTGTAGCATCGGAAAGAGGGGTGCCTTCAAACTTAGATAACTTGGAACTAGTAGCAACGTGTGTGGATAGGGGCTTAACTTTGGCGAGCCCAAGATGGCAGAGAGGAGATGACATATACTTGGACTGAGACAAGCGAATACCTTTTCGGTAACGAAAAACATCAATACAGTAAAATTAATGGAGTGTGACAAAGTCTTTAACCGAAAAAACCTTCTCGAGACAGGAGATGATGCCGCTGATGTCACTAGATGAGCTTCTGTTGATGGTAATATCGTCAACGCAAACCAGAATATAGGTGGTCCAGTGATCTATTTAATGATAAAGGAATGAGGAATCTGCATGAGACAATAGGAAACCAAGAGAAATGAAAGTAGATGTTAGTCGATTGTACCTGGGTCAAGGGATTTGTTCAAGCCATGTAGAGATTTCTGAAGACGACAGACTGCAGTGGTTTGCGAACTATCATTAAATCCTAGTGGGTGACTTATATAAACCTCCTCAGACAGAGTGCATTTTAGAAAGGCTTTTCTGATATTGAGTTGCCAAATAGACCACCCCTTGTTGACCGCTAAAGTGAGAAGTGTACATATAGTGACCGGTTTGACAACAGGACTGAAAGTCTTGAAGTAGTCTTTCCTTCCCTCTATGTGAACCCTTTGGTGGCTAGTCTTGTCTTTTATTTCTCAATGATGCAATCAGAATTAGTATTAAATCAAAACACCCATTTGCAACCAACCGGTCGTCACCCCTACAAGAGACCAAGTATTGTTAGCTAATAAAGCATTGCATTAAGATTGCGTTGCCTAACGCCATTTTGGATGATTCACCACCTGACTATAATGTCAGTTCAATAGGCAGGGAGGGAAGGAAGGGTGGATGGCGTGTGGATGTATAGACCCACCTGTCATGGACCGAGTAGGCATAGGGTGTGTTGCAAGAGAAGCAAAGGGCTGAGATGGGTTGGGCTTTATAAGGGCAGAAGACCCAGAAGATGAGGTAGACGCCGAAGCGAGCTGGTCTATGTGATCAGTTAATAATCGGGTTGTTTTTCAAAGAAACATGCATTAGACCTGTCAGAAAGATTGTGAGGAGAATATGGTGTCGAGTGTGGGTAACAAAGATAACAAAAAGTCACATCAGTGAATAATCGGATGGTTTTTGAAAGAGACACTCATAGGGACTTTTAGAAAACATCAGAGCTATAGGCTTGCAGTTAAAAATAAAATTAGCAATTAAAAAAACTGAATCCTAATGCAGCATGGGCGTAGAAGCTTGCTTAAGAGGATTCAAACCCATCTCCACAATGTGTCAGTGCTTGCGTTAAGCCTGCTCATTCTATTGGGGAATATAAGGACACGAAATATTATGATGAATGTGAGAATTCAATAATAATTTCTTAAACTGAATGTTGACAAATTCAACAATATTTTTGAACGCAAGAAATGATGCGTACACATCTGATTAATGAGTAAGAAAATAAATCCATATGAAATGTGAATAATGGTCAATAAATGGGACATAATACGTATAATAATTAAATTATTGGGCAGGACACGGTCCCCATACATCTGTGGAAATCGCATGCAAAGGTGCAGAGTACCAAGAGTGCAAAATTGAAAATGGAAGACGAGTTGGTTTACAAATAAGACAGGCATGACATGTCGCTTTTTTGTTAAAATTGGAACTATCAATGTTTATAGAACAAAATACAATAATAATAACTGAGCTACGCAGATGACCTAATCTCCGATGCCAAACTTAAAAAGGAGACGAAGCTGAAAAGAAACAAGTTGGAGAGGCAGCCTGATCGATAATATAGAAACCATTCTTTTTCTGCCCCTTGAGTATTGTTCTGCCCGAATAGACTTCTTGTACATGAACACCAGCAGAATCATAGGTAACTGTGCAGTTATTATCATAAGTGAGGCTGGAGATAGAGAGGATATTCCTTAAAGATGTAGTAACACAAAGCACGCCACCAAGAGACAGAGAAGGGTAAGTTTTGTATTACCAACACTGGATATGGGCAGACTTGAACCATTGCCTAGGAGCACCAGATCTGAGCCACTATATGAAATATTATCAGTCAATTGGGAAGCATCCGAAATAACGCGATGTGATGCACCATAATCCGTATACCAGGCTGTGTCAATAGAACCACTGATTTGAGCAGAATATGCTTGTGATTTGAGAGTAGGCAGATAGGATAGATTAATACGATTCCAACACAGAAGTGCATTATGCCCAAACTTCTGACAAATCAGACAGAGAGGGCGATCAGACGACTCAGCATGATCGTTGCCGCCACAGCCTGGACCAGAACCATGTCCTCCGTTCTTGATACCTTGGCCCCTCTAATTGCAGTTAGGGTGACTTTTGCTGCCACGATAGGCAACATGGGTGAAGGAGAAGAATTAAAATCAAGTGAGGACATCTGATACCACGTGGGAGGTGAAACTCTAACTGATTCGATTATTGAGATTCTCATGTACATAGAGTATTAGAGTCTGAGCTGAATTAGGTATCTGACTCAGAAATAAGAAAGCAGAAAAAAATATTTGCAAAATATTGACTAGAATACAACATGAATATATGGAAGGAGTCTCAAGAGGGCAGGACACTATGATCGTGATCTGATCTAGAGACAATATCTTTTACACTCTACACCATTTTTAGTAGCCACTCATAGGTGGAATTTGATTTCTAAGCTTGTGGCTGATTCTGAAATTGTCCTTGTTGTCCAAAATTTTTATATTAAACTTGAGTCAATGCTGGTGCACCTCCTTGACCACTCCTCCATACAAAGTTTGGATGATTCCTCCAGCCGGGACTGTATGTGTTGGAGTACCGGTTGTTTCTTCTTTGAGCATATTGCAAACTTTCCAATTCAAAGTCTTATTCACCAAACACCAACTGAAAGGGGAAAGTTGCCTCATATTCACCAAACACCAACTGAAAGGGGAAAGTTGCCTCATATTTACCAAACACCAACTGAAAGGGGAAAGATGCAACTAAGACATTTTCGGCCTAAAAACACCCCATTTTGGTGCAATACAGAGGGTGGTGCCACATGGCGTCAGATGGAAAGTCATGGCTTTACGTTGAAGAGAAGCAGTGCAGGTGATACCTCATTGCCTCACGTTTGAAGCTACGCTGCCATGTGAACGAGAGCTGCGAACAGTGAAAAAACAACTATGTTTAGAATGCATCGGCGCTAAACTCAGTACAAGAACGCTGGATGCAGCTGAACGTTTCAGGGCATAGGGCCTTGGCATCAGGATTCAATGCCGGAGCGCTGGCCCTTGTACGTTCAGTGCTAGTGTGACAAAAGCGATCGTTGGAGCACTCAAACTTGAATGAACAGTGCTGCGGAGGCAGAAGCCAGGGCCGGAGCGCTGGCTATATGGAGGACAATGTAATACGACGCTGAATAATTACGAGGTACCATACTCGGCACAAAGACCTACCATCATTGGAGGAGCTCCACTCCAGGTGGTGCCACATCACTAAGGGCACCATTAAAAAGGAGAATCTTCCAGAATCCAAAATATGCGCTATAACAACTCTATGGGTATCACGCCTCCACACTGCTGAGGCGAAGTTTGCATTGGGAGTGAAGCTGAGCTACTTTGGGCATTGAAGGAGGAAGAAGGGGAAGCTCAAGGGCAAAAGGGAAGTCTTTTGCCACTGTTTTATCTTCGTCCTTCCTCTCTATCATGTATTTAATGTCAATGGATAGGGATTCTTCCCAATTCCAAGTTATGTGTAGCTAAACTTCATTTGGGGGGTGAGTGATGTAATGTGATTTCGGGCTTTGGATTCATGTAATCTTAGTTATTTTAGTTTATTTAAGTGCAATCTATATTTAATTTAGTGTCAGTGGCAGTTGGAGAGCTTTAACATGAAGAGATTGACGACCTCTATCATGTTCATCTTATCGTTTCGTTGAGACTGAATGGTAAAACGAAGGATACCACCACTGTATGTGTGATCCCTAAATTGCGGCAAGACCAGCAAGGGCAGATGAGTGGTGCTTTGGTGGACTTCGAAAGAAGCGTCCGGACATGCGTGGTCACTTTAAGTAGAGCATCTTTCATGGGCCCTTTATTTATACATGTGACCTCAAAAGAGGATTACGTGTTGTAGCACCATGAAAGAGGATTACGCATAGAGAATTCCAGACTTGTAGACGAGCACTGAATTGCACACTTTGCTAAATTGCATGAATCCTCCCTCAGTTGCCTGAAATCTCTCTCCCTAATCCTAATCTATTTTGTTTCGAGTGTGGGCGTGTATCACTTAGGCTACTGTAATTAGATAGTTAGTATTATTTTGTAGTTTTCACATTAGGATATTGTGACAATTCTCTTTAATTTCGGTAGGTACTGATATAGTTTTAGAGAATTCATTAGCTAGTACGTAGTTAGTACTCATGGGATCGATCTGGAATCATCCCTTATATTACTTGGTATGTCGCGTGCACTTGTGCACGGGCATAATTTTATCAGTGTTGTTTTAGCCCAACCAAATGTTTGGTGTCGTTGTCGAGGATTATTACTCCGAGTAGCCTTGGCCTTTATAGCTGTAATCTAGCATAGAGTAGTTAGTGTAATCTGACTAACATAGTTGCATGCTTGGTATAGTGTAATTTAATTAGTCATGCATGTTAGAATAGTTAATTCTGTTAGTTAGTATATTTGATTGTGTGAAAATTCAGTTTAGTTGTGTGTTTGTTTCTTTCTGTGTGTTTGTAGTTAAAACGTTTTGTCGTTGTTGTGAATTTTGATTTTTGAGCCGAATTGCTATACTTGCTCTCTCTTGTGTATGTAGGAAGGTGGAGGTGTTGCTTTGATCCCATTCAATCCTGAAATTGAAAGGACAGCAACAGCCCACCTTAGGCAACAAAGGTTATCAAGAAGAGAGGAAGAATTGTCTAAGAAAGGGCACTGAAGTTTGAGAGTTTGTTGTGCCTCATGCTGGAGGTACACTCTCTAGAATATGAAGACCGGCTATACTCGCAAACAATTTTCAAATCCAGCCAACAATCATTCAAGTGATACAAGCTTCAAAACGTGGATTGCCTAATGATGATCCAAATTCACACCTAGCAAATTTCCTAGATATTTGTGATGCTTTCAAGCGTAATGGTGAGTCGGAAGATGCTATAAAGTTAAGATACTCCCATTTCCGCTGAGGGATAAGGCAAAACATTGGTTGAATTTGTGGCCTTCATGGTCTATGCACCACATGGATGGATCTTCAGAACAAAATATTTGGTTAAGTACTTCCCTCCAACCGAAACAGTTTAGCTGAGGAACGCCATCAACCTGTTCAATCAATTGGACAGGAATCCATAAATAAAGCTTGTGATTATTTCAAGGAGCTATTAAGGAAATGCCCTCACCATTCAGTTCTTAAAAGGTCACAAGTGCACACATTTTACAATGGGCCACAGAATCAGACAAGAAGAATTATAGATGCAGCAGCAGGTGGTGCACTTATGAACAAATCCATTGATGAGGCATGTGATTTATTGGAAATTATTGCAGCCAACAGCTACCAATGGAACACTGAAAGGCCAAGGAGCTCGTGCGAGCTGAATCAAAGCTCAAGAAAAGTAGTGGGAGTCTACGAAGTCGACACTCAATCAGCCATCTGAATTCAGATGGATGCCTTGAAGAAGAAGATTGCAGACTTGGAAGCAAAGCCTGAACAAAGTCCATTAGTGTGCTCTGAATTATGTGATGGTTATGATCAAGGAGTTGAAGTATGCACATCTACTGTGGAGAGTGTGCATTATGCTCAGAATAGAAACCTTCCATACTCCAATACCTACAATCCAACTGGAGAAACCACCCAAATTTTGGATGGAGTAAATAAGCATGGGAATGCTTTTGCCCCAACTTAAGGAAATTATCAGAATTCCGCACATCAAGAAAGACCCCAAGGCCAATCAAAAAATGAAGAAGAAGAGTCAACAATTAGCAAGTTATTGAAACTGGAAGAAAGTCAAAATGAACCTCTAAAAAAGGTAGAGGAAACACTGAAACTGCTCTTTGATGACTTGGAAGCGGAGCACAAAGAGGTCCTGAAAAGGTGATCAACACCGGTCCATGAAAGTAATGCCAGTGAAGGGTTCGAAAAATGTAATGCAATTTTGATGAATGGAAGAAAGGGAACTACCATACTCAAGGAAGAATGAAATATCAGGCTCAAGGACTCCCTCCAGAGAAATTGAGGGCTCCCACCACAACGAAGAATAAGGATAATAATGTATGGGCAAACCACCCCTTCCATTGGATTGAAACAGATGCATCTGATTCAATCCACAAGGAGAACTTGAAAGACAAGATGAAAGAGCAACCTAGTGAGACAGCCACAGCAGAACATGAACTCAAAGCCCTTTCTACTCAAAAGAAATTGTATCAGAATCATGAAGAGGGAGAAAATGAAAAGGATACAAGGTTACCATCTGCGGTTAAACCAAACACAGAGTACTTAAGAAGAACAAGAAGCTATTTGAAGTTTTCAGGGAGCTTCCAATCAATCTCCCCATTCTGGAAACATTGGAAGATACAACAAGCTATGCGAAGTTCATGAATAAAACTTTGGCACAGATGCATAAATTGGAGCATTTGGAGGTGGCCAATCTCATAGAATAATGTAGTGATAGCTTAGAAAAGAAGCTTTACCACTAAAATGAAAGGACCTGGGGACTTTCAGCTTTTCCTGCACCATAGGAACCCGGTTCATCAGTGAAGCCTTATGTGATTTTGGGGCAAGTGTGAATGCCATGCCCTACTCAATCTATCAACAGAGCACCACGGACAGATTTAAAACTCATCCTAGCTAATGGCTCTACCAATCAACCTAATGGAATACTTGAAAATGTCCTAGCTAAGGTCAACAAACTCATCTATCTTGTACACTTTTTAATAATAGATACAGAGCAGGTTAGACAGATTCCATTTATCCTTGGCCGACAATTTCTCACGGTATCCAGAACCTTTGTTGATGTGGAAAAGGGCAAACTCGAATAGAGGTCAGCCACTAATGATTGTATCACTTTCACCAATCCCCGAACGAGGAAGGAAATGAAGCGTGAGGAAGCAATGCAAAACAACATTAAGAAGAAAAAAATGGAAGACACATGGACGAAACATGGAGATGAACCATATGAAGAACGCCGATCGCTAAACAGGGACAAGTGGCTCCAGACAACCTAAACAAAGGAATTACAAATTGAACCCAAGACACACTTGGTAGCAATGGTTCAAGTAGGAAAGGATCTACTCTTATCCAACAATACACCAAGACAATGTCTAACACCTAGGCAGCCATATCTCTCCTTCCATAACTATAGAAAAAGGTGGATGTTTCCAGGTACAAAGATGACAATCAAAAGCACATCATGCAATAAGATGGATGAAGGATAACAATTAGTTAGGTGAAAGTCTTGGGCCATAAAAACTTTGCACAGACAAAGGTGGTGTACGTGGCCCCATCAATGGATCATCAGACATAAATAGTGCCCCCGAGCTGAGTTCACACCAAAACCCTAACTCCATTCTCTTTAAATTTAGCAATCCATCTCTTCAGTCCTTCACCTCAATACAACACACTCGAGGTACCTCTTTATCCCTTCCTCTGGATCTTTTACAAGCAGGCGAAGCTAAGCTCGGTGAGGGTTACAATCGCAATCCGACCTGGAATGGTGAAGTAAAACCAGCTCCTACTTATAGCTATTTTTGATCCATTATCTGTCGAAAAGAGTTGGAACATCAACATGGAGGTCCCTATTGAAGAGAGGAAGAAGAGAATAGGAGAAGATAGTACAGGTCAAACCAGTAAGAGAATGGCAAGAGGAGAAGTAGTCCCCAGGGAAACGGATTTAATTTCAGAGGGAGGATTTGAGCTAGAAGATGCCGAAGGCATTTTCGGCCAGTGATACAGGAAAGAAACTGAGGTAGATTCTGTATCCAGCCCCAACCTGCAGCAGTGAATCTGGTAGAAGCATTCTACAAGAAATTTCAAAGAAGAAGGACGAAGGAAGCGGATGGGAAAGTGTATGAGCTATGCATAGTAAGCAGAAGGAGAGTGTCTTTCGACTGAGAAGCGATAAATAGCTACTTTGGAGTGCCTTGCATGAAAAAATATTGGAATAAGAAGAAGAATTAAGTGTCGGTTAATAATTAAGCCAGCGTAATATGTGCTCATCCCCTTAAGTGGGTGCTAACTGCAGGTGGTGAATGCTCGTACCTTCCAGCCAACAACCTAACAGTTGAAGGGAAGGCTTGGTTTCACTTTGCCAGCACTCGCCTCATACCTACTACCAACATATCAGAGGTCACCATGGACATGGCATATGTTCTCTACGCCATCCTGATGGGTGTACCGTTTAACATAGGCCAAATGATTCATGATGGAATACTCAAATGTGGAGTGTAGCAGGTCATACAATTTTTTTCTTATCAAGCCACTCACTGATTATGACATTAACTATCTCATTGATGCTGGGTCTCTTGATTTCTGGTTGTGCACTAAGATTTTACAGTAAGAAGACTAGAATTAGTTTCTGAAGAAACAGAAGGCGAAATAGAATAGAAAAATGACTCCAAGGAAATGACTTAGGTGATCTTTGGACCGTTTTGGGCCTTTCTTAAGCTATGCCATGTAATTTCCCTAGTTCAACCAAAACTTTGGGCTTATGCTTAACCAATTTGTTTCAAAGAAAATCGACTTTCAACTCACTCATCTAGCTTATTTGTATTTCAATTTTTCTTCTTATATGAAACACCATTCAAAAAGCTTGATGAGAAAAGATTGGGATTGAGAATCACCAAGATCCACAAGTGAAAGAAAAAAGGGGGAAAAATAAAAAAAAATAACATAATAGCTCTTGAAAATCACTTATAATGTAAATATTCAGTCTCACATCTAAGATATGACTGAACCACTGTACAGAGTTCTGAATTGAAAATAAGTAGTGAGATATAAAGTGGTCTACCAAGAGAAAACTTGTTTAAGTTTGGGTGAATAGCTTTAGATTAAAAGGGTATCTCAATTAATCAATCTGGTAATGTCTACAATCTTGAATGGTTGAAACCTTGATGGATAAAATTTTTGACCTATCGATGTCCCTAGTCCCATTACATCCTAATAATGTCCAAAAGATCCGAGGATCATTTCTCTATAATTAGTGGAGAGTGAACTTAGAAATTAGCATATGGGATTTTAGCAGTAAAATTCAAAGTGCAAAGAATGTGGATTGATGGAAAGATTACCTAATAAGAGACATTGGATTAATGATTAGGAAGTGGGCAAGATAGAAAATCTCTCTTAGGCAAGCAAACACTCTTAAAGAAGACTATAGGAGGAATGAACCATCAATCAGAATATTAATTCTTTCTTTTGTAAATAAGTGTTCAATGATCTACTGAACACATGGTGATTTGCAATATCTAATTATTAATAATCTGTATTATGTCCTTTTTTAGGCCATGTTTTGATATAATTGCGTTGTAATTTCACTAAATGTTTGTGTGGATTTTGTAGGAAAGTTCCTCATATTCACCAAACACCAACTAGAAGGAGAAAGGGCCAACTTAGATTCTTTTACCCTAAAAACACCCCATTTTGGAGCAATACAGAGGGCGGCGCCACATGGCGTCAGATGGAAAATCATAGTGCTACTTTGAAGAGAAGCAGTGCATGTGACACCTCATGGCGCCACGTTTGAAGCTACAGTGACACATGAATGAGGGCTGTGAGCAGTGCAAAAAACATTAAGTGTTAACCGCCTCAGTGCTAGACTCAGCGAAGGAGCGCTTAATGTAGCAGAACTTTTCTGGGCACATGGTCTCGGCGTCAGGATCCAACACCAGAGTGCTGGCCATCGAACGTTCAGCGTCGGGGCGACAGAAACGAACGCTGGAGCACTCAACCTCGCATTTACAGTGCCGTGGTGAAAGAGGCCAGCGCCGGAGGGCTGGCTATGTGGAGAACAACGTAATAAGACATTGTATAATCACTCGGTGCCACACTCGTCACCAAGAGGTAGCGTCGTCGGAGGAGCTCCATGCCATATGGGTATCGCGCCTATAAAATATACACTATAACTATACTTTGGGTATCGCGCCTCCATGCCGGTGAGGCGGAGTTTGCATTGGGAGTGAAGTCAAGGTACTTTTGCATAGAAGGAGGAAGAAGGAGAAGCTCAAGGGCAAAAGGTAAGTCTTTTGTCACTGTTTTATCTTCATGCTTCCTATCTATCATGTATTAATGTCAATGGATAGGAATTCTTCCTAATTTCAAGTTATTTGTGGCAAAATGTCTTTTGTGGGTGAGTGATGTAATGTGATTTTCGGTTTTGGATTCATGTAATCTTAGCTATTTTAGTTTATTTAAGTACAATGTATCTTTAATTTAGTGTGAGTGGCCATTAGGAAGCTTTAACATGAAGATATTGACGACCTCTATCATTATCATCTTACCATTTTATTTGTGACTGAAAGGTAATATGAAAAGCTACCACCACTCTGCGTGTGATCCCCAAATCGCGGAAATACCAGTAAGGGCAGGTGAGGGGTGGACCGGTGTTAGAGATACTCAGTACACATGTATAAATGGGCATATGATGTTATTCAGTGTTTTACCCCTGAAGGGCATACTTGTAATTTTGTAACTGATTTATTATTAATGTAGGAAGAGTTCTGCCCTGTTTAAAGGGAGCACACACATGGATTAGGGTTATCCACGACCCTAGCTGTGTGGAACAGAAACTTATGTGTTTTCTTCTTCTTCTTATGTCCTTAATTTTAATCTTCATGAAAATCTTCATGGTATCAGAGCGGATTTTGGATTTTTTAGCCGTTGCATCTTGCTGAAACTTTGGGTGCATGTTTCCTACCTCCATTTGAACATTTTGAATGTTGGAGATTATGTTTGGAAATCTGGGGAAGGCACTATAGTCATTCGAACGGACAGCTTTCACCTCGTAAATTCTGCACTGACCAGTCTCACAATTCTTAGCTATCGAAGGGGCATCTCTGGTCAAATTGAGCTGATATTTTGTGAGCAATTTTTTGGCACATCAATCTACATTAGAAGTGCCGACAGTAATGAAAATTTGGTAAAATCTTCTCTAACCCTTTTCTTCTCTATGTAAATTGATATTGTGTGATTATCGTTTGGTTAGTTGTGAGGGTGTGAAATCCTCTTACTGATTGGACAGACCTCTCCAAGTCTAGTTGGGATTCTACTTGGCATATTGGAGAAGGTTACGAACTTGTAAAGTTGGAAGTTTCAGTTGCACAGGAAGTCTATGATTCCTTGTATTCTTGACTTCAGGATGAAGGAAAGGAGTTCTATTTAATAAGGAATTTGTAGTTATATAATCAGAGGAAGTGTGTTTTGATTACTGCTTTAAGATAAGTTGTTTTCTTCTCTCTTGGTTGATTGAAGTGGCTGATTTACTTGATTCTGAATTATTAAGAGGACTGCTATTGGTATGAATTTAAGAGCATTTGTTGGAATGCCTTTAAAGTAATGACTCTAGTGTTTGGTTGATAAGTTAGCTGCTTGGTTAGAAAATTGTTCTTTGGATATAAGCTGTTGCTTAGTTTGATCATATTGTTGTATTGGAAGTTGTCGTTGGTTGACTGCTACGAGCTGTCATTGGTATTTTAGCAGCTTGTTGTGTTGTGAATTGTTATTATAATCTAATATAATGGTATAAATTTCTCTGTTGTTAATGAGAATAGAAAGATGAGCAAGTGGTTGGAGGTATTATTGGGGGATAGATGAATGGTAAAAACTGTCTGTAGAAATTCACATCACTACAAGGAAGAAAGGTAAATTTATTTATGATGAACGACCAGAAAATAGAACAGAGGCTTGGATTACAAACAACAGCTTAGTAATTTCATGGGTTTTATCTTGTGTTGAGACACACATTACACCTATAAGCATTCAATGTGACTCAGCTTATGACATGTGGAAGACTCTTTGTACCAGGTACGCTCATGGTAAAAACCTCTCACGTATTTATGATTTATATACTGATTTCTTTGCCTTGATAGGTAGAAAAAAGACTTAATTCAGCATGGGGAGAAATCTGGAGTACGACAAGAGATACAGAAAGTGCAGCCATTTACTAGTGATCGAGAGGAAGCTTTTAAACAGCGTGAAGAGCTTGAAATAGCCAGGTTTCTACATTCCTGAGACTTGAGTATGCGGCTCTAAGACAACAACAATTGGCAAGAACAGATAAGCCCACATTTGAAGATATTTTTAGTGCTCTCATAAGGGCTGCACTAGCAGTTTCTACACATGTTAATGCAGTTACCTAGGAAGAGAAAGCAAACACTTTTGCCTTTGTAGCAGAAAATGGTGGTGGAAGAGGTGGTTCTAGCTACATGTGCAGAGGCCGAGGAGGTAAAGGATTACGAGGTAAATGCAAAAGTGAAAGGTTGCCTTGTACTCACAATGGTAAGACTTCTCATTGCTTGAAAAGTGTTGGGACAAGTATGGAAAACCTGCATGGGCAAATAATGTCAGTAGCAGTAATACACAATCTTCTGATGGATCCTCTCTGAGAAATGAACTCCATATATTTATTCAGAATCAGAATTTGATGCTTGAGAAGCTACCATTCGAGTTAGCATCTTCCGCGTCATTGACACAAACAGTAACTCAGCATTCCATGTTTTTGGCTCTAAACCTACTTGGGTTATTGATTCTATAGCAAATGGTCACATGTCAAGTAATCCATCTTTGTTAGATTCAGTAACTTATTCTTCTGATTTGGGATGTGTTACATTGGCTGATGGGTGCACATCCTATAACTGGGGTTCGTCGCTTACTACTTTCTGAATTTTTAACTCTTGATAGAGTTCGGTTTGTCCCTAAGTTTTCTAATAATTTGTTGTCGGTTAGTCAATTGACTAAGTCCTTGAATTGTTTTGGCACCTTTTCATCTCTTGGCTTTGTTATTCAGGATCTCAAGATGCTGAAGCAAATTGGTTCCGGGAGTGAGAGAGAGGGCATGTGCTACATCGAGAAATTAGTTCATTCGTCTACATTCCTTTCTTTATCTCCGTTGGAGTGGCTCACACGTCTTGGACATCTAAATTTGCATAAACTTCAGATCTTAGTCCCATCCATACCAGCCGCCTGAACTTTGGAGTGTGAAGCTTCTCAACTTGGCAAACTACATAGAATGTCATTTCTGGCACGAGACAATCCATCTAGTATTACTTTTTTCGAGTTGATTCATTCTTATGTGTGTGGGGCCTTGCCCTATTACGAGTGTTTTCGTTTACTCATATTTGTCACTTTAATTGACCATTTTAGTCATTGTTGTTGGCTTTATCTTTTAAAGAATATGTCTGATGTTTTTTCTGTTTTCAAATAGTTTGTTAGTGAAGTAAAAATTCAGCATGGTTGCTCAATTAAATCTTTACGTAGTGGCAATGGTAGTAAATGCACAAGTTCAGAGTTTACTTCGTTCTGTTGTTCAGAAGGTATTATACATCAGTTTTCATGTTCTTATTCTCATCAGAAAAATGGTGTTGTGGAGAGGAAGAATAGGCATTTACTTTATGTCGCATGTGCTGTAATATTTCAGCATAATGTTCCCCAATGTTATTGGGGAAGAAGCAATACTAACAACATGCTTCCTTATAAATCGGGTGTCATCCAGTGTGTTATACAAAAAAAAAATCCATTTCATGTCCTCCAGCCAAAAAAATACTTGTTTCATCTTCCATCGCATATGTTTGGGAGTGTTTGTTATGTGTTTGACTCGTCTCCTTCTCATAGCAAGTTGTTTGTCCGGTCTGTTAGGTGTATCTTCTTGGGGTATTCTAAATGCTCTAATGGGTATCCTTTCTATAAACTCACTACGAGAAAATGGTTTTTTACACCTCATGTTACATTCTTTGATAATGTCTCTTACTATAGAGGTCAGAATTCTTGTATTTTTCTTTCCTCAGAAAATGTTCCCATGAGACTCCTAGTTGCCACTTTGCCTCTCTCTCTGGCCCACCCACTCACTTCTGAGAATACGACATCATGTCAATCTCATTCTGAATATTCTGATTTACTTCTTCTCATCGCAGTTTGGAAAGGTGTCCGTTCATGTGCTCAACACCCTATTTCACATTTTGTTTCTTTTGCGAAGTTGTCTGATTCTTACAGATCATTTGTCGCTGTCATTTCTACTAAAACAATTCCTAAGTCTGTTTCTAAGGCTCTATCAATTCCTCTTTAGCACCAAGCAATGCTTGAAGAGATGGCTTCCCTTAAAAGTCAGGTTACTTGGGATCTCTGTGAGGCTCCACCATGAACAAAGATAGTTGGGTATCGATGGGTGTATACGATCAAGCACAAGAAGACAGGTGAGGTGGCAAGATATAAAGCTCGCCTTGCTACAAAAGGCTCTACAGAGGCTCGTGGGGTTGACTGCGGTGAGACTCTCTCCAGTTGTTTGTATGAACTCCATTCATATTATTTTGTCTGTTGCTGTGAACAAGGGTTGGTCATTGCATCTGTTTGATGTTTTATATGCTTTTCTCTATGCAGACCAAGCTGAAGAGGTATACATGGAGCAACCGCCTAGATTTGTTGCTCAAGGGGAGGAGAAAAAGGTGTGTAAATTCAAGAAGTCTCTCTACGGTTTGAGACAGAGTCCGAGAGCATGGTTTGATAAATTTAGTGGTGTGGTCCCTAAATTTGGGTTCAAGAGATGCATGTCTGATCACTCAGTGTTTGTTCAACACAGTAAGTAAGGAGGTATGGTGATATTATTTGAGTATGTTGATCACATTATCATTTTAGGAGATGATATTCGTGGGATATCCGAGGTAAAGAAGTGTTTAGCTACTCATTTTCAGACTAAGGATTTAGGAACTCTACGATATTTCTTTGGCATCGAAGTAGCAAGGAGAGATAGGGGATTACATTTATCTCAAAGAAAATATGCACTTACTAAGTGAAACAAAAATGCTTGGGGCGAGACCTGCAGAGACACCACTCGCTTAAAAATCCTCATTGTTTGATACAAGTCCTACCCTTGTAGGAGATAAAGCTCATTACCGTAAGCTGGTTGGTAAGTTGATTTATGCTACTGTTACCAGACCGGATATTTTTATGTTATTGGGTTGGTGAGCAGGTTTATGGAGGCTCCTTAGCAAACTCATTTGGATGTTATTTTTCATGTGTTGAGGAATATAAAAGGCCTGTAGGTAGAGGTTTGTACTCTAGAAATTGAGGACACAATGTTCATGGTGCCTCAGATGCAGATTATGTAGGGTCTCAGGATGACAGAAAGTCCACCAGCTGGTACTATGATTTGGTGGGTGGTAATCTTGTCACTTGGAGAAGAAAGAAGCAGACAAGGGTTACATGATCTAGTGCTGAGGCAGAGTATAAATCGATGGCACATACTGCTTGTGAGATGATGTGGGTGCGTTCTGAGTCGGAAGAGTTGGGGATCATAATCAAAATGCAAATGCCTATGGACTGTGATAATCAGGCATCTATCTTTTTTGTCGGTCATCAGGTTTTTCTCGAGCGTACTAAACATGTGGAAGCGGACCATCATTTCATCAAAGAGAAAGTAATTAATGGTGTTATTTGTACAGCTAATGTACACACAAAAGACAAGAAAGCAGATATGTATACGAAGGTGTTGGCTAGATCAAAACAGACATTTGTGTGACAAGTTGGGGTTATTTGATATATACTCTCCTAGTTGAGGGGCAGTATTAGAGATACTTAGTACACATGTATATAGGGGCATATTATGTAATTTAGTGTTTTACCCCTTTATGGGCATACATATAATTATGTAACTGATTTATTATTACTGTAAGAAGAGTGCTGCCCTATTTAAAGGGATCACACACATAGATTAAGGTTAACCACGACCCTAGTTGTGTTGACCAGAAACTTATGTGTTTTCTTCTTCTACTCACGTCCTTACGTATGATCTTCCTGAAAATCTTCAGAGAAGTCCCATTTGAACTCAAGATGGCTATATTACATATTCACCATTCAATTCCTATAGCTATATCTAACTATTACAATTAAAGAGAATTGTTGCAATATTCTAAAGTAAAACTACAACATGATACTAACTGTCTAATTACAGCAGTTCCTAAGTAATACATACTTCGACGCTAGAGACGAAGTAGATTAGAAGTACGGTGAAGTGATTCATGCAATTTAGCTAAGTGTGCAATCTCTGGCTTGTCAGTGGGTCTGGAATCCCCTACGCGTAATCCTCTCTCAATGCGCTACAACTGTGCCCTCCTCCTTAGCCTGATTTGTCTCTCGATGTCATAGGTCTAAATCAAGGGCCCATAAAGCTCAGCCTAAAGTGCACCCTCACTTGCCTTTGCTACTGGCTGCGATTTGGGGTTCACACACAGAGTGGTGGTATCCTTTCATAAGACCTCTCAGTATCAACAAAACGATAAGATGAACATGTGGAGATCTTCAATCTCCTCAGGTTAATAGCTTTTCAACGGCCACTCACACAAGTAAAAGATTGATTCCAGTGGATTAACATAAATAGCTGAAATTACATGAATCCAAACCCAAAATCACATTATATCACCCCTTATAAAACTTAGCTACACATATTCTGGAATAGGAAAAAAATTTGAATCCACTCACATTGAATACATGTTTGGTAGGGATAAAGAAGCCGTAAACGTATTTATAACGGCTATTTATAGGGGAGTCTGAAAGATTCCCCTTTTTTACAGCCCTAAGTGATGTGACGCCATGCGGCGTGGATCAGCTCCGATGGCGCCAACTCTTGGCATTGAGTGTGGTGCAATACGATTCTGAAGCATCACGCTTTGCTGTTCCTTGTGTTGCTTGCACTCCTGCGGTCTGTTCAGACACCGAGACACTGCACATGTGAGGTCGAGTGCTCTGACGCTGAGTTCTGATGCCGACGCACTAGATGAGCGAGGATAAGCGCTCTGGCGTAGGATCCTAACGCCGAGGGGCTGTACCCAGAAAGGTTCTGCTGCTACCAGCGCTCCTGCACCTTGTTGAGCGCCTCTACACTAGGCCATTTTTCCATGCTCACAGCCTTTGTTCATACGACGCCGCAGCTTCGATCTGGCACTATGAGGCGTCAACCTTTTTTTTCTTTATTTGTCACTTTGATGTTGTAGCTGTTGCTCTGGCACCTTGTGGCAATGCGAGCATTGCTGCTCATCTACACAGCGCCATGGCTGCCCTTCTGATTGTATTGCTCCAAAATAGATTGTTTTTTGGCACTAAACATGCAAGTTGCCTCTTCCTCCTTCTATTTATTGTTTAGTGGATTTGAAGCTCAATCCTACAAAAAAACAGCAAAAGTTAGTGAAATTGCAACAGAATCATATCAAAAGTTAGTTAAAATGCTGCTTAATTTCAACTAACCAAATACCCTCAAACTTAAACATTTTCTCGTCCTCAAGAAAATGCCTTAATACAGAAACCCAAACACTCAATCTTGCCAATCACAATGTGATCAGTAGATCATGCAACCCTTATTTACAAAAGAAACATATAAGATTCCAATTGATGGCACCTTCCTCCTATAGTGTTCTTTAAGATTGTTTGCTTGCCAAAGGGAAACTTTCTATCTTGCCCCACTACTAAATTATTACTATAATGTCTCTCATTAGGTAATTTTTCCATCAATCCACATTCTATGCACTTTGAATTTTACTGCCGAAATCCCATAGGCTCATTTCAAATCCACACTCCACTAGTCATAGGGAGGTGTTCTTAAGATCTTTAGGAATTCATTTGGTTGTAATGGGTCTAGGGACATGGATTGGTAAAAAATGTTAATCATAAAGACTTAAAGAATTCAGCATTCTAGACATAACCAGATTGGTTAGTTGAGATCCCCCATGATCTAAAGCTGCTCCCCAAACTTAAACTTTGGCCAAATGATAGACCATTTCTCACCTCCATCCCTATTTACAACTTAGAAACTCTGTACTGTGGTTCAGTTATCTCTTCGTTGTGTGACTGAATTTTTACACTTGGCTTGCTATGCAAGAGCTGTTATTTTTTGCTCCACCATTTGCTTTCACTCATAGATGTCTGGGAAGCATGATCCCAATCTGATTTACTTAAGCGGTTTGAATGGGGTTTCATAAGAAGAAAGTTGAAAATAGAAGTAGGCTAGATAGGTGAGTTGAAAGTAGGTTTTCTTGGAAAACTTGTTTAATCATAGGCCCAAAGTTTGGGTGAACTAGGGAATTTAAATGGGATAGCCTAAGAAAGGTCCAAATGGTCAAAAGATAGTTAAAGCAACAAACCCAACATCAATAAGGTAGTTAAAATCTAAGTGCATAACCACCAATTAAGCAACAAACCCAACATCAATAAGATAGTTAAAGCCAAAATCTAGTGAGTGGCTTGATAATTTTTTTTCTAAGGCTTGCAATTCTCCCTTATACCAACTATAAAACAATGCCTATCAAAGAGAATGCTTAATTTTAGTAATGTAAGTGAAAGCATAACAAGCTTTTCATCATTTCATATTGGCATAGAACTTGATCATGCAAGATAGTATAGAATAACTTATGGCTTCGGCATACAATTCCTTATCCACAAACTTAAATGAAACATTGTCCTCAATGTTTATATTTAATAATTGAAAAAGAGAGGGTGTTGAGGGACTCCTTGGATGTGTCTGCCAACAGCTCTTCTTTGTTGGTCCATGAGGTTCTCAGATTGTGATTGCAATGGAAAACCGAAAGATTCATCACAGCATTTATTGAAATGATAAAATCTAAATAAGAAAATAATGACAAATTAAAATTTGGTGAAAAAATATTTTCTTTAAAATTCACAAAGATGAGCCAGTTCAATAAAAACAAAAAGAGAGTACATGTCACAAGTAGGAATTGTATTTACAACAAAAATTGCAAAGAAGGATATACTATTAGTGATTTGTGTTCACCGTGATCCTTAGCAAGGTCTGATTCAGATCTTTTAGGTGATACAAAATTGATGTCTCTCTACTTCCTTTCTCTCTACTCGCTCTCAGTGTCTTCACTATCCTTCTGAATCTCCTCTTCTTCCTTTGCAGGCAGTGGTCCTGGAGGTTTATATAAAAGGAACCCTTGCAGCTGATCAGGGTTTTCACTTTCACAGCATCTTTGCACTAGTCGGATGTAGCTCATATGACTGACCAACATTTTTGTAATGTTGGCCAGCTCATCTTGCGAGCTGTTGTTTTCATCTTCTCTTTTTGGTCTTCTGTTACAGCGACACTTCCTAGTGTTTTCCATTCTTTGCTTCTTCCCTTTATCACGTTGCAACGAATGTCTCCCTTCTTCCATTTTCAACTATGATGAGACCGAGAGTTCCTTGCTTGAAAACAAGGAGAATCGCAGTCCAGGAGAAGCCTGATTTTGCCACTTTCGACTTTTCTTGGCTCGACCTTGTCTCTGGTCTGAGGTTTCTCTGCAAATGCGAAAACGTTTTGAAGGATTGATGGAGTAGACTGGCAAACTTTAAAATTGGTGAGTTGATGAGTAGATCACCAATTTTTCACTCCGCTTTGACTAGAAATGGCGTTGTTCCTTAAGTTTCAGAGGCTAGAGTTTTGTCCTCTTTCGACCGACGCCCTCGGTTTGATTGGACGATAGAAGCGTCGAATGAGCTGAGGATTTTATACTTTACATGTAAGTCACTTGGCACCAAGTGGCATCGAGTTACCTCTCGTGCGGCACCAAGTTGTATAAATTATATTCTGAGAAATTGGCACTGTGAGGCTCTGCTTAACCCACATGAAGTGTCGGCCAGGAGCCGTATGGCACCAGAAACAGACTCTTTGTGTCACTCTGATGCTGTGTGGCGCAAGATTGGATGCCGTGGCGCCATCCTCTTGGACAGCCAGACTTTCATAAAAAAGCGAGATGTGACTCCATGGCTTGCACTTTTCCAACTGAACTTTATTCTATCTCCAAGAGTGACTCAAGTCCATACAAATCTAAATTTCAAGTACAAGGAGACTTCTTCCAATTACTCAACTCATACTAACTACTGACTTTCGATTTACACATGCTTCCTACAAGTTTTTATTTACAATTAAACCATGTGAGTACAAAAATTGAGTCTTCGAATGTAACACTGTCAAAAATTTTACTTTCAAAAATTTGTATTCAAAAAACATGGATTACCTCTGCAGAAGGACCAATTTTTAAAGTCCTCGGCAAGACTTTCCAGAATTTCTTCCAACCAATCCTGGATCCAAAATAGATTACGAAGGGACATTGTAGCTTAAAACTTGCCCTTTTTGACTAAAGATCTTCCCATTGACATTCTCCACAGGCTTTCATAAACTTTTCGGAGGTGAAAGCTCTCTCTTCTTCATTTTCGGTGGGGTACTTAATTCCTCTTCCACCATCCTTCTTGTCTCCTTGAAATTCTCACCGCTGAGCTCATCATCCTCAATTAAGTACGGGTCTGAGATTACTCCAGCATTTCCAGTGACTTTACACCACTCATCCATTTTTAACCACCTCTTATGTTCATATGGGGAATTGCCTTCGATCATACATCGGTCGAGGTCTACATTTTAGGGCCTGTCTGGCCACTTCCAAAGGGTGATTGACCCTCTGACTTCCATTCCCCCTCTTCTTTATGGCTTGAGGCATAAAGAAGCTGACTTCTTCTTCACTAACCGATCTCATGGTGATGGTCCCCCCTTCTACATCGATAATTGCTCGAGTAGTAGAAAGGAAGGGTCTTCCTAAGATGAGAGGCATTTTTGTGCCTTCTTCCACATCTGTCACCAGAAAATCAGCTGGAAAGAAAAGTCCATTCACTCTCATCATTACATTTTATGGAATTCTCCTTGGGTAGCTGATGGAACCATCAGCTAATATTATTTTGACTTCAGTGGGGGGAGGTTCGCTGAGACCCAGATCCTTGAATATGCCAGAAGGCATTGAATTTACTCTAGCTCCCAATTCACACAAAGTATCTTTGATCATGTGGGTCCCAATGGTGCATGGTATGGGAAATTTCCCCAGAACTTTTACCTTGGGGAGCACGTCTCTCTCCAGTTGCACTACTCTTCCTCTTCACTCATCTTCCCACTCCGGATTATCAAACTTATACCCATTATTTCTACATGGGAGGGAATTTCAACTTGAAGCTTTTTGAAAGCCTAGTGCTAATAGCTGTCAAATAATCCCCGGAAATGGCGTAAAAACTTGGTTGGGCGCAAATAATCCAAAAGCAAGGAAGACTAACCATAACTCTATTTGAAATATGCCATAAAAATAAAGCATATTTTCCACTAACCACCATAGCGCCGAGCAATCCTGTGGCACCCTTCTTTGTGCTTCGTAGTTGCCGCAAGCGCTCCTGCGCTTAGTCTGGGTGCTGGGACGTTCAAGTGTGAAGATTGACACCCCTGCGCTGAGTTTGGATGCAGGGGTGGTCAACCCAGAAAATCAATTCTTCTCCCAGTGCCCCTGTGCTTAATTGGGCATTGAGGCGCTCGACACTTCGTCATTTTTCCTCGCTCACAGATCCCGTTCGGTTGACGCCGCTCCTTCAATCTCAGCACCACGTGGCATCGGCTATTGTACTTCAGCTGTGATAATTCTGACACCTTGACTTCGTTCCTAGCACTGGGTGGCATCGCGCACAATGAATTTCTTTCCTTCTTTGTTTCATTGCTTCCTTTTTGGTGTCATGTGGTGCCGGCTTCTGTATTGCTCCAAAATGGAGTTTTTTGGCCCAGACTTACATTCTTGGGTTCCTTCTTCCTGGACTCTGAGTTTGCATCATATTGGCCTCTTAACCTACAAATAAACACCAAAATTAAGTGAGAATAATCTCAACTGAACATGAAACAATGCATAACAATTCAGCATATTTTCCACTAACCAAACACCCCAACATTTAAGTGGTTGCTCTTCCTCAAACAAACGTCTCATAGAAGAAATCCAAGCATTCAATCCATCTAATCCAAATGTGACTAGTAGTCATTCAATTCAAATTTACAAAAGAAAAACTAAATTCCAACTGATGGTTGATTTGTTCAATGGTCTTCTTAAGAGTTTTAACTCTCAAAAAACCTTTATTTTACCCAACAACTTAACTACTTCTATAGTTTGTTTCATTAGATTCAGTTTCAATCAGTCCACTTTCCATTCACTTACTAATTCACTGCTAAGTTTCCATAAGCTAATTTCCAAATTCACTCTCCACTTATTGTAGAGAGAGATGATCCTATGATCCTTAGGACTTTTCTCATCTGTAATGGGACTAGGAACCAGGGTAAGTCAAAATGGTGAATCACGATCATTCAGCAAGCAAAACGTAACCAGATTGACTTAGCTGAAGTTCCCCTATCAATACAAAGTTGCTCCCCCAAAATTCAGCTTTAGTCAATTGGGAGCCAATTTTCATCACCCCTTATTTGAGAATTCAATGCCTTTGTGGCATTGGGTCAGTCACCTCTTTAATGTTTGGCTGATTATATGTAAAGAGCTTGCTACACAAGTTTTTTTATTTTTTATTTTTGATTGCTTGCCACCCTCATAATACTTTCACTCATTGCTTCTTGGGAGTCTCAACTCCAACCTTTTTCAGTGATTCAACTTGAATGATGCATCATGCATGAAGAAAGATAAAACAAAAGTAAGCTAATGAGGTTTATTAGCTTTAAAATTTTTTTTTTGCTTAGGCTCAAAATTTTTGTAACTATACATAGGTTGGCTTCAAAAGCCCATATGGTCCAAACATTGCCTAATTCATCTCTTCAGATTCGCTTCTCTATCTATTTCACATTGAACTTCATTTAAAACTAGTTCTACTACCAAAGAGTGAAGACTAAGTGCATTTCACCATTCAATCCACAAACCCAGCACCAATGAGGTAGCTATATTATCAAATTAGTGTGTGGCTTGTGAAAAAATATTTTTAGGCTTGCAATACTCTTTCATACAAGCATAAAATTAATGAGAATAATGTGGAATAATTAATTTTGGTAATATAAAAGAGTAAGCTCAATCATGCAAGATAAATAGAATCACTTAAGGCTAAGCATTTTATTCTCTACCGCAAAACTTAAATGAAACATTGTCCTCAATGTTTGAATTGAAAATTTGAAATATAAGGGTTAAGGGGACTCTCTGGTTGTGCTTTCATTTGGTTCATGTCTATGCCCCATATATCTCTCGGTTTGATGCTTGCAATGAAAAACCGAAAGGTTCAGTTACTTTCTGATATTTAATTGAAAAGGATTGAAAATAAACATGTTGATAAATACTAGCAGATTATTCTTAACTAAACATTTCCTTCATCATGGGTCACCTCCCAAGAAGAACCAATGTTTTCAGTCTTTGGCCAAACTAGATTTTTCTCTAGTGGGTCAGTCACTTCTATTTGTTTCTCTGCAAGCAACTGATTCCCCCAAGGCAGTATTTTACTCTTTGAGCGTTAAATTTGAAGATGCTTTGGTATTCCACATTCTCTAGCTCGATTGCTTCATGGGAGTTTACTTTGTGCACTGTAAAAGGCCGAGACAATCTGGATCTTAACTTTCCTAGGAATAGCTTGAGTCTAGAATTGAATAGCTTCACTAGTTGACCAATTTCAAATTTTCTTGGTCTTATCATATCATGCCACCTCTTTGTGTTTTCCTTGAATATTATTGCTTTCTCATAGGAATTCAAATGCATTTCTTCCATCTCATGAACTTGGAGAAGTCTCATTTGATTTGCCTTCTTATAGCCCTTACTAAGTTTCTTGATTGCCCAATAGGCATGGTGTTCATTTTCCACTGGCAGGTGGCATGCTTTACCATTAACAAGCTTGAATTGGGACATCCCAATGGGGGTTTTTTAGGCTGTTCAATAAGGCATCATCTAGTATTTTAAGCCCAATCTCATCTACCTGGTCCCACTGTCTTTTCCTAAATTCCCATGATATCCTTGTTAGATACTTCTGTTTGACCTTTTGATTGTGGGTAATAAGTTGTAGCTATTTTATCAGTCATTCCATATTTTTCCTGCACCTTATCTTGGTACTTGTTACAAAATGACTACCTTCACCACTGATTAGATCTCTAGCTGTTCGAAATTGAGAGAAGAAGCTTCTTTGTAGAAAATTAATCACCACCTTGGAGTCATTTGTAGGGGAAGAAATTCTCTCAACCCTATTAGACATATAGTCCAAAGCCACAAAGATATACTGATTGACAAATGACGATGGTAAAGGACCCACAAAATCTATACCCCAGAAATCAAAATTTTCTACTTCAAGGATGTGAGTTTTGGGCATCTCGAGTTGTTGATATATGTTGCAAGTTCTTTGGCATCGATAACATGATGCCACGTATACATTAGCATCCTTGAACAAAGTTGGGCAACAGAAGTCGGATTGGACAACTTTGGCTGCAGTTCGCTGTCCTTCCGAATGACCACCAAACCCGGAGTCAAAACAAGCCCTCAGAATATCTTATACTTCTTCGTGTGGAATGCATCTCCTCAGAATATGATCCACTCCTTTTTTAACAGATATGGTTAAATCCTTAAAAAATATTTAAGATCATGATAAAATCTCTTTCATTGCTGACCATTTAGCCACTTAGGAGTAATGTTGCTCACTATATAGTTAACATAGTTGTCATACCATTGAATCCTGCATTCCTTGACATTGACCAGCTCATCAGGAAATTTCTCATTAATTAGTGGCTTCTCCTTTTTTCTATTTTCGCCATTCTCTATCCTCGATAGATGGTCAGCCACGAAGTTCGCTTTGTATTTTGTTATCCCTAATCTCTAAATTGAATTCTTGTAATAAGATAATCCACCTAATCAGCCGAGGTTTTGCATCTTTCATAGAGATCAGGTATCTGATTGCAGCATGGTCAGTGTACACAACGACTTTTGTTGCTATGAGATTTGATCTGAACTTGTCAAATGCATCCCTCTGCGAGCTGCTCCCTCTTAGTTGTGGTGTAATTCGTCTGAGCTTTGTTAAGGATCTTATTAGCTTAATAGATTGATCCAGACAGCTCCCACTGCATAGTCACTTACGTCGTACATCAGCTCAAGTGGTTTACTCCAATCTGGAATGACTATGATGGGTGGCTGAATTAGCCTTTCTGTTAGGGCATTAATGGATTTAAGACACTCTGTTCCGAAGTCAAAGCTTTGTCTTTTTCTTGCATAGTGCTATGAGGTTTGGAGAGTTTAGAGAAGTCCTTAATGAATCTCCTATAGAATCCAGCATGTCCAAGGAAGCTGGGAATCCCTCTCACTGTGGTCGATGGTGCTGATTTTTTTATTACATCTATTTTTGCTTTATCCACCTCTATGCCCTTGCCTGATACTTTATGGCCTAAGACTATGCCTCTTGGATCATGAAGTGGCACTTTTCCAAATTCAGTACACGGTTTGTTTCCTCGTATATTTTGAGTACCTTCTCCAATGTGTAGAGGGATGCATCATATGAGTCCCCAAAGAAGGAAAAGTCATCCATAAACACTTCCATTCCTCTTGGACATCATGCATGTTTGGAAAGTCACTGGAGTGTTGCATAACCCAAAGTGCATTCATTGGAATGCAAATGTCCAATAGGGGCATGTAAATATAGTGTTTTCCTGGTCTTCAGGAGCTATGGCTATTTGGTTGTAACCTGAATAACCATATTGGAAGCAGAAATATTCTATCCCTCTAGCCTACCTAGAATTCTGAGATCTGCGATTGACCAACCAATAGACCTTGTGTCCTTTTTGAGCATTTTCATCAACTTATCTTCTTCTTCACTAGATAGTTGTGCTGATATAATAACTGGAAGAGTGTACTCCTTTCCAAAAAAAAGTAAATCATCTGAGATTTCAATTATGAAAGATCTGCTTATCTTGACAATATTAAGAAAATTATTGATGATCTCTCTGCGTCAGGAAATCCCCTCAACAAGAAGAGATGAGCCCCACAGTTTTGAATCGCTGCAGAATCTTCTTCTCACTCAGGAAAATCGCATTCAGATGCAGCAACATTTCAATCAGTTGGATATTTCTGGTTTTCCATCTGCTAATGTTGCTGCCAGAGAAGTTCAAAGTCAGTCCTCGCCCAGGGGTCGTGGTCGCTCTAACAGTGGTCGTGGACAGCAATCTTGTGGAACCCAAGGTCGTGGTAAGCAGGAGAGATGTGACAATGCACCTTGCCCAACCTGTCAGATATGTCAAAAGGTTGGTCCCCTCCCCACCCCCACCCCTCCTTCAAGCCTACTCGGCAATGACTGACCCAAATCTTGACTCGACCTGGTATACTGACTCCAGTGCGACTCATCATTTACCTTCGGACGCTTCTCAGTTCAAGGACAATACACTCTACAGAGCTTAGGACAAGTAATTCTGGGAAACGGATCAGGTATGCCTGTTTCCACTATCGGATCACTTCCTTTGACTAGTTCCGTTCATCTTCGCAATGTTCTCTTTGTTCCGACCTTTCTCAAAAATCTCCTCTCAGTTTATCGTCTCACTTTGGACCATAAATGCATTGTTACTTTCACCTCTAATGGTTTTTTTTTTGTACAAGAAGGCAATTTGGGATGCATCCTACTCGTGGGATGGAATAATAATGGTCTCTACGTCGTCGATCACATTGCTTCATCACCTGTTTGCTTTCCGTCAAGTCTCCTTTTTTTTTTCTAGCATAAACCTTTAGGTCATTTGGGTAGTTATATTTTATGCAATGTACTTAGGAGTCTAACTGTAGAAGTCTCGAATTTCTATAAAATGGCATCTTGTCATAGTTGTTGTGTGACAAAATCTATTTCTTTGCCATTTTCGTTGTCTTATTCATCGTCTCCTTCTCTTTTGCATACAGTCTCTGCCGATGTATGGGGACCATGCCCTATTATGTCGACTAATGGTTTCAAGTTTTATGTATCTTATATTGATCATCTTAGTCAATTCACGTGGCTGTTTTTGCTTCAATCCAAATTTGAAGTTTATTCAGCGTTTCTGAGGTTCAAATTGTTGAAAATTTATTCTCCGCGAAAATAAAATAATTTCAATTATATGGTAGATCTGAATTTGTCAATTTTTGGTTTAAGAACCTTTTCTTATCTTGTGGAATATAACACGAAATTTCATGCCCTTATACTCCGCAGCAAGATGGGATAGCCGAAAGACAGCATTGTCACATAGTTTCCATGGGCATGACTTTACTTGTGCAAGCATCAGTGCCAAAAGAACATTGGGATTTTACTTTTTTGACATCCACGTATATCATAAACAGACTCCCCACTTCAGTTTTATCTTCCAAAAGTGCGTGTGAACTTCTTTTTGGACGTAAACCGGATTATTCTTCTTTGCACATTTTCAGATGTCTTTGCTATCCTCATTTACATCCTTATGCGTCTCACAAATTAGATGACCGATCTGTTCCAAGTTTTTTTCTTGGCTATCACCCTAAGGACAAGGGGTACAATTGTTTTCTTATTCCCATAGGACGCATATACACCAGTCGCAGCATTAACTTCAATGAGACAATGTTTCCAAACTCCAAGGCAGCGGTGCTCCCAACTTCATCGAGTCTTCTAGGACCCATCCAGTTAAATTGCTTCCTCTTCCAAACAAGATCCGATGATCTTCCATCCTGTCCACTCCCATGGCCAGACCTGATTCTCCCTTCCCTTCGGTCAGCAAGTCTTTCTCCACTCTTTTGCAGCCAAAAAATGACCAGGCCTCCAGTTGTGTACCCGAACCCATTGTCCCTTCTCTGGTTACTTTACCTCCCCTAGAACCTTCACAGACTGCTCATCCCAGTGCTCCATTAGCTACCTATCGCATGACCACTCGGTCTATGACTGGGTCACTAAAATCGAGAATCCTTGTGTCATCTCGTCATCCATTTGTTCGACTTTCATCCCCAGTTGAACCGACATGTTACTCTCAGGCAGTCAAATCCTGTCACTGGTGTAAAGCCATGCAAGCCGAGTTTAATGCTTTATTATCCAACAATACATGGAGACTTGTATCTTTACCATAGGGGAAACGTCCAATAGGCTTCAAGTGGGTGTTTTGGATTAAGGAGAAACCGGATGGCAGTATTGACCGCTACAAATCACGTCTTGTTGCCAAAGGATTCAATCAGCAGGAAGGGCAGGATTACTTTGAGACGTTCAGCCCAATCGTCAACCTGTTACAATTCACGTGGTGCTTGCAATAGCTGTGAGCAGAGCATCAAACAATTAGACGACAGCAATGCTTTCCTGAATGGCAACCTTGCGGAAGAGGTTTATATGTCTCAACCTCCCGGGGTTGACACTACTCAACCGAATGCAGTCTGCTTTCTTCAAAAGTCCTTAAATGGTTTAAAACAGAGCCCCCATGCATGGTTCTATCGTTTGACTTTGTTTCTTCTTGACCTCAGATTTGTGTTATTTAAGGATGATTCCTCTCTATTGTATCGATATAGTGCAGGTTCTATTATATTATTCTGGTGTATGTGGATGAATTAATTGTTACTGGGGACTCTTCATCAATTATGTCTGCTATTATTCGCAACCTTCGGACTGAGTTCTCAGTCAAAGATCTTGGTCCCTTCCATTACTCCCTTGGCATCGAAGTCACCCACAATACAAACGGTCTTCACCTTTCCCAATCCAAATATGCAAAAGACTTTTTGCATCACCTTGGATAGGCCGACATTAAACCACTCTCTACAACAGTTGCTGCTGGCTCAAAGTTGTCCAAGTTTGAAGGTGTTCTTCTACAAGATGCGTCCGAATATCGTTCTATAGTTGGGGCGCTTCAGTGTTTGACGCTAACAAGACAAGATATACAGTATGTGGTAAATCAGGCGTGCCAGTTTCAACAAGCTCCTACTAATGTTCACTGGTCTGCAGTTAAGTGGATTTTGAGGTATTTTAATGGCACTATGCCACATGGATTTCTTATTCAACCAGCTTGGGATGTTGGCATTGATGTTTATTGTGATGCCGATTGGGGTGGCTGCCCAGATGACTGACAATCAGTCACCGGCTTCTATATGTATCTTGGGGGTTCTCTCGTTACTTGGTCATCTAAGAAGCAAGCTATTGTAGCTCACTCTAGTGCTGAGGCAGAATACAGAGCATTGGCCATAGCAGCTGCAGAGGTGTCGTGAATTCTTCATCTATTCCGTAAGTTGGGTATTTTTCGGCGGGACCCCCTATCTTATTGTGTGATAACCTATCCGCTGCATATATTGCGGTCAATCCCGTTTTTCATTGCCATGTCAAACATGTAGAACTTGACTATCATTTCATCCTTTAATGAGTGTGCAATGGAAAGCTTCAGGTCAAGTTTTTCTCCATCCATGATCAGGCAGCTGATATCTTCACCAAAGGCTTAGCTAGAGGGCAGTTTAGCAGATTTTTATTCAAGCTTTGTGTCTTTCCAAAGATGTGGAGAAATGTTAGAAAACGTGAGTCTCCAGAATAATCTACACAAGGAGTCAATTTTCTATTGTAACTCGGACTCTCTTCTTTCTGTGACTGTATGTACACGTGAAGTCTAAGAGATCCATAAGAAATTACACACATTACAGTTTAGCAAGGCCTTCAATTCCAATGTCGGGGCTTCTTTTATGGAATGTTTCATGAAACTCCTTTCATCTGGCTTCAATTCATGATCCTTGTATTGTTCCTTATCTTTCATTAGTGGGGGCAATGCATTTAACCCACTTACTTCTTCATCCTTTTCATCATTTTCTTCCTCTTGATTGTGTGCTCTGCAAGTCTCTAGGGGGTCCATAGGGAAGGACATGAAAAAAATGGCTTGACTCAACTTATCCTCCTCTTGAACTTAAAAATTCTCCTATACATCAATAAAAAATTTAATTGCTTGGTAGACATTAATGGTTACTGTTTGGTCATTGACTGTCATGATCAATTCTCCTTTTTGTACATCTATCACTGTTTTTGTTGTTGCCAGGAAGGGTCTTTCTAGTTCTTGGTCTTCCTCAATATCCAAGACGAGAAAGTCGGCTGGAGGTATGAAGTGATCCACTCTGACAAATACATCTTCTACTATACCGCTTGGTATGTGTGCAATCGGACCGCCAGTTGTAGGGTTATTGACGTGGGTTTAACCTCACCTAATCCTAGGGACTCATAGATAGATAGGGGCATCAAGTTCACACTCGCACCTGTAGTGGGTGATCATTGACTGTTTCACCCTTTTGGAGTGCGAAACTATTGGCGTCAGAATCACGAGCTGTGGTGCTATGTAAATTTTTCAGTTCGCATGGCATGTGAAGACCAGCACTGACTTAATGAGGCTGGGGCCTCATTCCAGCACTAGGACTTCTAGGTATCTGAGGCAGGGGCGTCAGATTCTGGCCCAACATGGAGGCAGGAGGGATAACCTCTTTTATAAATTCCGACACTTGTACCCTTTGCCTATCACTTTTTGGTGTGATTCAGCTGTGCCTCGGATCCTCTTTTCTGCCTGTCACAATGTTATATGTGATGCCACGGCTCTGTTCTGTGAAATCTTGTTTTTCCGGCTCAACTATTTGATCGGCACATAACCAAAGTCATTCAGTTTTAGGCTCTTTTGGCCATATTTTCTTTATCTTCGCTCTTTGGGCAGTTTAGTTAATATCTTGCATAATAAAGGCAAAATTGGCTTAAACTAACTGTGATACAAGGTAAAATAATTTGTCAATGTGGCATGTGCGAACAGCTCCATCTTACTGACGCTCACGGATCAGCTTGATGCTATGGCTTAAAAGTGTTGAGGCAGGGGCCTCATTCTATGGCTAGCGCTAGGCTTGGCAGTGCAGGGGTGCTGAGATTTGAGGCAGGAGCCGAACAGTTTGCTAGCCAGTGCACTTGTGCTCTTTTGCAACTTCTGACTTTTCAGCACGTAGTCTATAGCTATATGGCGGGAATCAGAAGAGCTGTGGCGCGAGAGTTCTCTCTGCGGGTTGAAATTTGAATGTGACACCACGGCGTCACTCTGTGAGGTCATGTGGCGCTTGCCTGCTGTTTTTATGTGAACTTAGAGAAGTTTGATGCAAATTTGTCTGATTTAGCCCGAGTTTCACCATCTTGGTCTCTTAGGCATGTTTTGTCAAATTCAATCGAAAAGCATTGCAAATACTTAGGTAAAAATGACATGAATTTGACAAATCAAATTACCCCAAAATAAAATCATTGCTTGTCCTCAATCAAGGTGCTCTATTGAAAGTATGATTCATGACACAAGCTCCTGATCAGATTTAGTGCTTAGCTTAAGGATAAACAATATATCCAAGTTATCTAGCCATTGGACTCTACAGCTTCCTTAGGGGAGTTCTGCTCTCTAAGTTCCATTGCTACTAATTCACTAGTCAGGTTGTGGTTCCTATGGTTATTGGTCATCCATCTGATTCTCCACAAAAGAGATCGGGCTCTTTCTAGGCTTCCTCCAAACTTGAATTTTTAACCTTTTTCACTTTCAACACCGTTTTTTTCTTCAAGTATTTGGCTTGATCATTGCTTTAGGGGTCTATCTGATTTTTTTTTTGAGCTAGTTGTTTTTTCTCTTGCAAGGTTTTTTTGTTTGCCAACTCAAATTTCTTTCATTTTATTTTGATTCTTTTTTTCTTTTTTCATCTTCTTTTTGTTTATTTATTTCATTCACCTACTCCTTTGCAATTGGATTGCTAGTAAGCGCCTTCTTCCAATTATGATCAATCAAACCATTTGGAAAAGATAGGTAAATAAAAGAAGAAGTTAGAATCAAATAGGATGATTGGCTAAAAGATTAGTAGTTTTATAACATTACAGATACATGTAGTCAAAAAATAATATTAACTACAATATTCAATGGGTGGCAATAAAGGCTCAATCTATTCAAAAATTACCTAAGTCATTTCCTTGCTGGTTTCTCTCCTCTATTTCGCTTTGAGTTACATAAAAATCAATTTTAGAATCCTAGTGTAATAAACTAAATTGCACCATGAGCATACCGTATTTTTAACAATCACGAATATATTCACAAAAAGCTAATTCATGAGTGGTTGTTTTCCATAAGGATTGTATTTTACCCTTAATTTAGCTCTAATAACGAATGGGTAGTCATAATGTTTTTTCATGCATTTACGTCTTTTTTAAAATTTACTCCTTGTCTATGCCGAGAAAGTTTGAAGTGCATGTGTAGATGTTTTGGTTGACATGGATGCATCAGGTTATTCCATAACGCAAGATATGCCTAAAAGATAACAAGGATGTGAGAAAGCATTGTAGTGTGTATAAGCCAGGGATTATTTCTAACCTACAACCAAAATCGAAAAAAAAAATTTGATTTACGTTGGTGTCACCTAGCGTGACTAAGGAAGCTGTGGGGCTAGCCTTGGCACATTATTTCAAAATTTGTTAGGCTGTCGCACAGCACTGAACAAAATTTGTTGTGCACCAGATGGGGTGGATAAAATTGCCATTGTGCTGGGTTTTAATCATCAGATCTGTATCTTTTAATTTTAATTGCATGAATGATTTAATAAAATTTGTATAACGAACTATCATCAAACCTTTGGAAATATTTGTCCACACTATCGCTGGTTTTTATTCAGTATGCGTTGTTTTTACTTACATGTTATTTTCTTCAGTTACCTTCCAAGAAGACCTATTTTATGGTCATTGGTAGGACCTTTTCTAGTGATTGTTCAATCTTTTAACTTTAGAGACTCCTTCGGGGGCCACTGCTCACCACCCAAATAAAGTTTGAGTCGCTGCCCATTCACCTTAAAAATATGCCCATTAGTGCGATCGAGGATTTAAATAGCGCCATGAGGGAAAATTTTGTAGATTATGAAGGGACCTAACCATCCTGACTTCAATTTCCCTGGGAAGATCTTAACCTTGTGTTGTACAACTGCACTGCTTGCCCTTTCTCAATTGCTCTGTGCAACAACCTCTGGTCATTGAATTTTGTTTATATTTTTCTCGAAAACTATTGCATTATCGTACGCCCCCAATCTAAATTTCTCGAGTTAGTGTAATTAGAACACATGCTTTCTCCTGCAAATTTTAATCCAAATTGAGTTTTTTAATTTCTCAATATGGCCTTTGTTCGAGCTCACAGGTAGATGTATGCTTTACCTTATACAAGTTTGAAGGGGGACATACAAATGAGCGTCTTGTAGGCTGTTATATAAGCCCATAGCGCATCGTCTAGTTTGCTTATCCTTCCTATTTGCACCCACTGTCTTTTCCAAAATTTTATTAATTTCTCTGTTGCAGAATTCTGCTTGCCCATTAGTCTGGGGATAATATGCCGTGGTAATTTTGTGTATCTGGACATAACATTGTCATGGTATTTATTGCAAAAGTGACTCCCTTCGTCATTGATCAATTTTCTAGGTACTCCAAACCTTGAGAAGATGTTATTCTGTGGGAATTTAACTACCACCTTGGCATCATTTGTTGGTGGAGCTATTGCTCCCGCCGACTTGGACACATAATCCACTCCCAATATATCTATTGGTTGTCATTGGAAGATATAAAAGGTCCCATGATGTCCATTCCCCAGATATCAAACATTTGCTCTTCTAGAATGTTGTTCATTGGCATTTCATAGCGACTGCTGATGCTGCTGGTCCATTGGTATTTATCACATGCTTATACATATGCGTGGGTGCCTCTCAAAATGCTGGTCCATTGCCGGACACAAAATGCTGCTTTTTGACCAGCGGAATTACCACCACCCCGCGAATCCTGACATAGTTTAAGTATGCCCTCTGTTTTCTCTCCCGGGATGCATTTCCTGATAATTTGATCGGTTCCCTTTTCGAATATGTAAAGCTCATCCCACACATATTTTTAAACATCTTGGAAGAATTTTTTCTTGTCTTTAATCCAGATTTGGTGGTAATTGCTTGCTAACCAGGATGTTCACATATCCTGCATACCAGGGCTCTTCCTGGGTATTGGCCAGAAAGATTTGTTTATCTGGAAAAGTTTGCTTTATGATTCCTTCTTCCAATACACCTTCCAGGCCACCTTCCAATCTTGACAAATGATCAACAACTTATTTCTCACTTTCTATCAAGTCCCTAATTTCTTGGTTAAATTCTCTTAGAAGAAATACCCATGTGATTAATATTGGTTTGGCATCCTTCTTGGAGATAAAGTACTTAATTGCCGAGTGATCACTATATACTATTACCTTATATCCTATCAAGTAGGACCTGAATTTGTCAAATGCATACACCGCTGCTTATAATTCTTTCTCTGTGGTGGTATAATTTGCTTGAGCCTCAGTCAGCGTTCTGCTTGCATAGTATATTGATCTGAATACCTTTACTCTAGTTTGTCCCAAGACTTCTCCTACAGCATGATCACTTACATCGTACATCCATTCGAAGGGTAGACTGCAATCAGGAGTTGTCATAATTGGTGCTTGAATTAACCTGATTTTGAGATACTTGAATGCCTAAAACACGTTCCATCGAAATTGAATTTTGCACCATTCTTTAATAACCTACTGAAGAGGCTTTCATAACTTGGAAACTCATTATTGCTTTTACAATGGTGGGTGATTGCAGCTTCTCTATGATTTCAATTTTTCCTTTATCTACTTCAATGCCTTTGCTTGAAATTCTGTGTCCTAATATAATACCCTCTTGGACCATGAAATGACAGTTTTACCTATTCATAACCAAATTGGACACTTCACACTTCTGAAGCACCTTTTAAGAATATTCAAATAGGATTCGAAGGAATCTCCAAAAACCGAAAAATCGTTAATAAAGACTTCCATTCCATCTTCCATCATATCTGCAAAAACGGCTATGATGCATCTTTGGAATGTTGGTGGAGCATTACATAAGACAAAAGACATTTGCCTGAATGCAAATGTGCCATAGGGGCAGCAGAAAGTGGTCCTTTCCTGATCTTATGGCGCTATGGCTATCTGATTATAACCTGAATATCCATCTAGGAAGCAGAAGAATTCTTTTGCAGCCAATCTATCCAGAACCTGGTCTATAAAGTGCAGTGGAAAGTAATCCTTTCTGATGGATTTCTTCAATTTCTTGAAATCCATGCATTCCCGTCAACTAGTTATTGGCATAGAGGGAATGAGTTCATTGCTTTCATTCACTTCCACCGTCATCCTCCTTTCTTTGAGACCCATTGGACTGGGCTGACCCATGAGCTATCTGAAATGGGATATATAATTCTTGCATCCATCCATTTAATGATATTTTTTTGACTAATTCCTTCATGAATGGATTAAGCCTGCTTTGTGGTTCAATGGAGATTTCATGCCCTTCTTCCATTATGATTTTGAGCAAACAGGTGGATGGGCTTATTTGCTTACGATACCCTATTGTCCATTCAATGGCTCTCCTATGTTCTTTTAAGGTTTTGAGTAAGCTCTCCTCTTGTTCTTTCAGGAGGTACGCTGAAATGATCACAGGGGTACTGGATGATTCACCAATGTATGGATATTTTAATTGCGTTGGAAGTGGCTTCAATTCTAACTGAAGAGGTTCTTCAGCTGAACTCTTTGTAAGATTTTCTCTTTTATATTCTAGTGCCTCATTTCTTCTAAATATAGGATCATACAGGACTCTAAAGAGTCCTCCGGACCAGATGAGATATTCTCTTTTATATTCTAGTGCTTCATTTCCTTGTCCTCTTCCATATCCAAGTTTATAAAATCTTAAAGGAAGATAAACTTGTCAACTTTCACTAAGAAATTTTGAACCGCACTTCTCGGATAAGCAAAAGACCTGTCAGCCAACTGGAGTGTTACAGATGTGGGCTATATTTATCCTTTTCACAAAGTTTGTAATATGAAGAATGGCGTTTGGTTAACACTTTATCCAAGGTCACAAAGGCTTTTCCAATAAATTGTGTCCCTATGGTTTATTCGATGGTAAAACTGCCTGTGTCTTTGGCTTTGGGAGGCAGTTTTCTTTGCAGAATACGTGGCACTCCTCACTCAATACTATTGTTTAACACTATTCCAATATGCCCTTCTTAATTTGATAGAATTTCTTTTAGAAATTTTTTGTAAGTGGGCTTGTTCACTAACATTTCAACCAGAGGAATGTTTATGTGCAGCTTCTTGAAAATCTCTGCAAACTTTCTTAATTGATCATCCAAGTATTTATTCCATTCCCATCTCGGGAATGGTGGTGGTGGGTAAGTGGTTAGTGGAATATATGCTGCTCTTTTCCTTTTTTGAACGGATCATTATCACTCACTTTTGGTGCTTATTTGTAGGTCCAAGTACCAAAATGAAGAAAACCCAAATTTATGAAGGACCTCAGCTATAATGGCACCAAATAGAGAAGAATCATTGTACAAAACGTCACATGGTTCCAAAGCCGAAGTCACAGCATCCGAGTGTCAATTGAAGAAGCAAAGTGGTTGATGCCACATGGCACCGTGAACGAAGTTGTGGCGTTGCCTGAACAGGGACAGAAATCAAGTAAAATTACTAACTGTTGAGTGCCTCGGCGTCCGACTCAGTGCCCAACTCAGTGCAGGTGCGCTATGAACAGCAAACATTTTCTGGGTTGAGTGCCTAGGACCCGATCTCAGTGCAGAGGCTCTATCCTCGCTCATCCCATGCCTCGGCAGCCGAATTCAATGCAGGAGCGCTTGTCCTCGCATATTCAGCACCTCGTCACCTACACCCAGTGCAAGAGTGTTGGCGACACAAAGAAAAGTACAGCGCGACTCCATGGAATCATATGGGACCACGCTCGGCACCAAGACTTGGTGCCACATGAAGAGTCTGATGTAAGTGCACTAGAGAACTTAGGGCAAAAGATAGGGGAATATTTCAGAATCCCATATAAATAGGCTTTATAAATGCATTTTCGGCATCGCGCCTCCATACCCTAGAAGTTGTGCAAACATTCGAGGAAGGGAGAAATAATCCTGAGAAGCAAAGGACAGAAGACTGAGCAGATTGGGAATAGAAGGACAGTTCTTCTTCCTTGTTTGTCTCTGTATTTCTATCTATTGATTGTTTTTTTAGCTACTATGTCTTGTGTGGATTCGTATTGGGACTTTTCCATCACCCTTATTAAGTCTAGCTAAGCACCGTTAGTAGGGTTTGTGTTGTAATGTGAGATTTGGTCAGGATTCATGTAATTTTAGTTCTTATTACTATGATCCATCTTTAATTTAGTGTGGTTGGCATTATGGGATGCATTGTATACGATAGGATTGATGACCTTTTCGTGTAAATCTGATGTCCTCGTTGAGACGGGGATATGCGAGGATACACACCCTTCAACCTACGTCTGATCCCCAAATCGACTTTAAGGGTGGTAGTGGCAGGTGAGGGGTGTGCTTGTGGACTTCATGAGAAACGTCCGGATACACGTGGTCAGGTTGGCTGAGCTGTTGACCTTTGATTTAGACCCTTTGACCTCAAAAGACAAATAGGTCTAAGGAGGGAGGCACGGTTATAGTGCATCGAGAGAGGGTTATGCATACTGATTTCCATATATGCTAAAGGGTTATAGGAATTACACACCACACTGAATATTGCATGAATACTCCATTTATCACCTGAATGCACCTCCCCCTGACTCCAATACTTCGAGCTTCAATCGCGTGAGAGTGTATCACATAGGCAGACTCGATAGTTAGTACGTTTTAGTATCTTTTTGTTGTTTATTGAGTTTATATTCTTTTGACAATCCTCGTTAATTTGGGTAGTTAGATATAGTTGTAGAGAATTCACTTGATGCAACATGTACACTTGTGTATGGGCGAATGTTTATAGAGTCACGTGCGTCCAACCAAAATTTTTGGTTCTATTGCCTTGGAGTAGTTAATTCTATTCGCATTGGGCTCTATAGCTGTAATCTAGCGTAGAGTAGTTATTGTAATTTGACTAACGTAGTTGCATGTTTAGTGTAGCTTAATTTAGCTAGTTTGCATGTTAATTTAGTTAGTTTGTTTGTTTGTGTAATTGTGTTTGTGAGTTTTTGATTGTGTTGTGTGATTTTTGTGTTTGTGTGTTTGAGGTTAATTATTTTTTTTGTTTGCAGATGTGTGTGAGAGATGAATTACCACTCTCTTCTGTTGTATGCAAGCAAGTAGAGGCCTTGCCTTGCCTCCCAACGATCCTGATATTGAAAGGACAGCAAGGGCCAATCTAAGGCAGCAAAGGTTATCAAGAACAGAAGAAGATATGGCTGAAGAAGAACCAAGATGGTTGAGAGAGTTTATTGTACCTCGAGCTAGAGGTACACACTCGAGCATAAGAATACCGACTATTTTGGCAAAAATCTTTGAGATTAATCCAGCAATTATCTAAATGATCCAAGCAATTATCTAAATGATCCGAAGTCGCATGTAGCAGATTTCGTAGAGATTGGCAATACTTTGAAGCACAATGGTGTTCCAGAAGATGAGATAAGATTGTGATTGTTTCAATTCTCACTGAGGGAGAAGGTAAAGCATTGTTTAAACTAATTGCCTTAAGGTCTATTACCACGTGGATAGACCTTGAACAAAAAGTTTTAGCTAAGTTCTTCCCTCTAGTAAAAATAGTAAAGTTAAGAAATGATATCAATCATTTCACTCAAATGGATCAGAAATCTTTATATGAGGCTTGGGGATTAATTTAAAGAGTTGCTAAAAAAGTGCCCTCATCACTCTATACCAAAATGGTCACAAGTGCATACCTTCTACAATGGGCTGAACAAAACAAAAAACCACGATGGATATAGCTGCGAGAGGAGAACTTTTGTATAAATCATTGATGGGGCATACGACCTATTGGAAAAGATGGCTGCCAACAACTGCCAATGGAAAATGGAAAGACCAAGGATCATGTGTGTGCATAGTAAAGGCTCAAGAAAGCAAGTTGGAGTCTATGAAGTAGAACAGATGGATGTCTTGAAATATAAAAGAGCAGCCTTGGAAGTAAGCCTGCACAGAGGCCATTCGTATACTGTGAATTATGTGGTGGTGCTGGTCACTGAGTTGAGGCATGCACATCCACTATGGAAAGCTTGCAATATTCCCAAAACATAAATAGCTCATCCTCCAACAAATATAATCCTGGATGGAGAAACCATCCAAACTTTAGATGGATAAATAAAAAGGGGTACATCAGAACAACTCAAGGGAATAGTTAGAAATTTGGACAGCAAGGTTTCAGAATAAAATGGGCCAATTGTGCCTTTTGGATTTCGATATTCCTGAGGGAGGCATGAAACTATAAGGGAAAGACTGAAAAGGATCTCACCTCACTGATACGGAGGAGAATATCAAGAAAGAAGATAAGGAAGAAGTGGAGCGCTGCAATGCAGTGTTGGCTAGGAAAACTCTAGCACAAAGGGAGATAGAAGAAGTGAATCAAGAGTTCACTAGGGAAAACGAAAATGGGTATGATTCCCTCTCCTTTGAACAGAGCAAATATCCCTCTTACTATAAAGTAGATGAGATAATACAGTCCGAGACATCTCCCTTTGAATGGGTTGATATCGACGAGAATGAATTATATGACGGAGAAAGTAAAGAGGAAGACTTGGGCTATGAGTCCCAACCAACACCAATATAGATAATTGAGGAAAATTCAAGAAAGCTGTAAGTCTGACAGAGCCAAACCAGATTCCTCCCCTATTGGATTTAAGAAATGAAGAGTACTTGATTTGGTCAACTAAAGAAAAAATGGGGGAAAGGAAGGTTTAGCCACCACCTACTCCGGAAGAAGAATGTGAAGAGATGAAGGAGTTTAAACCTCCAAAGCCAAAAGAAGTTTCTGTAAAACTTCATATTGATATCACTGTTTGTAAGAAAACAGAGAACACTTCTGAATGGGAAGGTATATAGAGAGGTAGGAAGCAGCAATTGGATACAAAAGTTCTCTACCAAAGGTGAAAGAGCCAGGAAGCTTTGCAGTACCATGAACCATAGGGATTCACTCAATCGAGGACACTTTATGTGATCTAGGGGATACTATCAACATTATGCTCTTTAGAATAATCAAGAGGTTGTGTCTCAGTGAACCTCCGCCCACAAGAAGAAAGAGCGCTCACCCCCCAAGAAGCTGCTCAACCTAGCCAAAAAGGTCAATGGGAGGAGCTTGAACAAAAAAGGACAAGTTGTGAGTTACAATCTCCCTTCAAACTCAATTTTGGATCCAGGATAGTAGTTGAGCGTGCATGCTTTAATTGTAGATCTAAACTTGTATGATGCATGTCTGAGTCAAATTTTAATACTTAGTATGAATCGACCAAAGTCACGCCTTCACCATGAACTTGACATTACAATTTTGGGCATTTGAATGCTTAATTGGTGTAATGTACGATTGTTCGATGGTTTCTTAGATTTTCGTAGTTACTTTTGGAGATAGAATAAAGCTCAACTTGAAGGGAGCAATATAAGAAGTCAAAACTCACTGGTAATAAAAATAAACTCACTGGTAATAAAAATATGAATCTCCAAGAGGGTGACGCCACGGCTACCCATTTGGCGACACGCGGCATCATTGTGATGCCATGAAGAGGTCTCTGGCGCCACATACACCATCAACGTGACTCCCCGAGCAAGTTAAGTGAAGTCGCACGATGATAACCTATGTAAAAGAAGTTTAAGTTACTGGGTGCCGCATAAAATGGCTCAACGCCACATGCCATCGAAAAAAATGGGCAAAACTTATAAAACCCTTGGCCCGTTCGACGCCACAGAGCGTCGAATCGAGCTTATAGCGTCAAGCGAATAACGTCGAAACCCTACCTCCCAAAATCTAAAATGTTCCATTTCGAGTCAAATAAAAGTGCAACATTTGGCGAATTCACCATTAAAACACAAGATTCAAGTTTGTTGTGTGACATTCCATCCTTCTCCTAAAGATTTTCATATTTTGGAAAATAATTGTGCATTTCTTCTTCTCCATTATTATATTTTTGAGCTCAAAAACAGTTAAGATGATTAAAGGAAAGAAAATTGTTTTCAAGAGCAAGAGCAAGAGCTAGAAAACCCCTTATGATCAAGGTAAATTTGTCAGTGAAGAGTAATACAAAAATATATAAGTGATATGAAGAAGAGAATTCTTATACCAGCAAGAGGAAAAGATGTCTTTCAAGACAGGCAAATAATTGCAAGAAAGTGGGAAATCTTCTGCAGTCAACCGCCTGGCGGTGGCATTCAACTAGTGAGAGAATTTTATGCCAATCTCAGTCAATATCCAGACATCGTGGTTACTGTCAGAGGCTGTGTTTTAAAAACCGGACCGAACCGGCCGGTTCGACCGGGTTCAACTGGAACCGGGACTTTGAACGGTTCGGTTCGCTCAAAGACCCAGAAATGGTAAAAAAGCGGTTGACAGGCCGGTTTTGAGTGGTTCAACCCCTGAACCGGAAATTGGACTGGACCGGTTGAATGAGTTTACCTACTTTTTTAGTATTTTAATAGTTTTCTGTATTTTTAATCTTATTTTTTGTATATAGAAATCTTATTATGTATTTTTTAATTAGAAAAAACTCATACCAGTTGAACCACCGGTTGAACCCGGTTGATCCGGTTGAACCAGAATCGGAAGCTCCACTGGTTTGATCACCGGTTCGGTTTTTAAAACATTGGTCAGAGGTAAGCAACTTAATTGTTGAAAGGGAAGAAATAAATAAGATTTTCAGATTCTCCACTACCGAAGATGAAGAATTCTCTACACTAGAGTACAAGGTGATCACAAGTCAATGTTAATATAGGTTTCTTTGTTACTTTTTCTTATATGTAGTTAATGAAGTGACTTGTGTGATATGCTCTCTTTGTGATTTTGAATGTATGAACAGCTTCACCCTTTGTTGTTATGAATGTCAATTTCTATCTACAAATAATTTATCATAATTTCGTACTTAGATTTTATCTTTTCAATAAATTCTCTTGATGAAATTTGTGGTTTCCCATTTTAACCAATCTGAGAGCCCCATGGAGCAACAAAGAAGAGCCAACTTCTAGAACAATGAGGGAGTCTCTCACCCTCTCTCTATTTCAAATTTTCAATTCAAACCATAAGGTCAATGTTTCATCTAATTTTGGGGGTAGGGATAGCATGCTCAGCCTTAAGTGCTCCCATTCTATTTTAATGTGAAGTGATGATTTTCAAAATTACAACTCTCATGTTACATTACCAAAATTAACTACTCCATGTGGATGGTCATTATTTTTTTTGCAAGCGGCATAATACCTCACCAATACAACTATCTCATTAATGCTGGGTTTGTGGATCAAATGGTGGTGTACACTTAGTCCTCACTGTTCGATCCTAGAACTAGTTTTGAAAGAAGCTCAAGGAGAAATAGATAGAAAAGTGAATCCAAGGAGAGGAATTAGGCCATCTTTGGACTGGTTGGGTGTTTCAAGCCAGCCAATGTATATTCCTTAGTTGCCCAAAAATTTTGAGCCTAAGCAGACCAAACGTTTTTTTAGTCTAACCATTTTTCAAACTGTCAGCTTACTTTTGTTTTTAACTTTTTTCTTGAATGACCCATTATTCAAATTGCATAACTGAATCAGTTAAAAATCCTAAGGGGAAATTAGTGAAAGCAATGGGAAGGTTGCACGAATTTAAAAAACAAAACACTTGCTAAGCAAGTTTGGTAAAGAAAATCAGTCGAACATCAAAAGAATATATGTCCCAATAAGGGGTGATGTGAAATATGGCTAGCAATTGGCCAAGGTTTAAGTTTGCGGTAGCAGCTTTGTATTGATAGAGGTGCTTCAATTATCTCAACTTGGTTAAGTTGTGCATGATGAATGATTTAAAATTCAATGTTTAACTTTTTTTTACTTACCCTTGTCCCTAGCCCCATTACAACCGAGTAAAGTACTAAAGATCTTAGGATGATCTCTCTATGATTAGTGGAGAGTGGATTTTGAAATTAGTTTATGGAATCTTAGTAGTGAATTCGTAAGTGTATGGAAAGTGGAGAGATGGAAAGAGCACACAATGAGAAAAGCTATAGAAGTGATGAAGTGTGGGACAATCAAAAACAATTTTTGGTGAGTAAGTGCTCTTAAGAAGATCATTCAATAAATGAACCATCAAGGGGAGTTTCGATTTTCTTTTAGTAAATTTGAATTGCATGACAATTGATCATATTTTGATCAGCAAAATAGAATGGTTCGCTTTCTGTTTTGAGGCCTTTGCTCTAGGATGAGCAAACCGTAAGGCCTTTCTCGTTCTTTCCTTTTCCTCTTTTGTCTTGGGTTTCCCTTCCTTTTCTTTTTCTAACTCCTCCATATTTTAATTTGGGGTACCACACTTTAGTTGTTTTTCCACTCCTTAGGCTGACTTCTTGACTTTCTTCTCTTGCTTCTCCCTTTTCTTAGTCATCATCAGCCTCAAGCTGGCCTTGTTTGGGAGTATTTTCCAGATTTTTCACGGTCCTATATAAAACTAATTTTAAGGTTTTCTTTAGTCTAGTCAAATTTCTGAATTATATGAGGGCAGTCCGCGATCATTCTTCTCGCTATCTAACTTGGAGTGTTGCATTTCTTCATTATATGTATTCCTGGGAGGTTGAGCCTTATTAAATGGAGTTAATGAATGCTCGGTTTCCCATTTTAAATCCGGTTGATCCAGCAGAATAGGCACATGACAACTACGGGACACTACTAAAAAAAGGCATTCAGCTGGCGGATAGAATGTTATCCCCCAGCAGAATAATATTCGGCTGGCGGTTATGAATGGATCGTGGGCCGAATAAATCGAAATCATACCCAACCGCCAGCGGAAAAAAATCCGGCAGTTGGGCCTGATTTCGGTCTGATTCATATCCATAGGCCCATATGAAATAAATGTTCCCGATTTGAATCAGGACCTAAGTTCCTGCTCCCCGTTATGTGCGTAACGCGAGCGAGCGTTAAGCGCGTAAAACGCCCCTTCTCCCTATTCCCGATTCCGCCCTGAAAATCGACAAAAATCGTCGAAGTCACAGTCCCTTCTCCAGCTCGTGAACTCCGTCAGCCTGCTCTCTGGCATTCTCTTCTGGCTCAAAGCCATCGAAGCCCCTCCATCTGCCTTTTAACTGCTCACATTCTCCTCCGGCCGAACACCCAGCTTCCACAAACCCGTGGGGTTCGAAAACCCAGTCAATTCGAAGCCTCTCGGAGCGCGTTCTAGAGGCCTCCTCTGTGTTCCGACCGTCTTCCCGACGTCGAACTCTCCGACCTCATCACCATTAACGGAAGGTTTTGTTCTCATATTCTGATAAAATTTATATAATGTTTTACTTTAATTCTCACTATGATGTCCTTTCTCTCTCTCTCTCTCTCGGTTTACTCTCTCTCTCTCTCTCTCGGTTTACTCTCTCTCTCTCTCAAGTTTTAATTCCTCTCATTCTCTCTCTATTGGTTTAATCTTTTATTTCTCTCATTTTTTCAAGTTACATGTACTCTCTCTCTCACTCTCTCGATTTTTCCACTCTCTCTCTTGGTTCTCTCTCTAATTCTCTCTCATGGTTCTCACTCTAATTCTCTCTCTCTCTCTCTCTCTCTCTCTCTCTCTCTCTCTCTCTCTCTCTCTCTCTCTCTCTCTCTCTCTCTCTCTCTCTCTCTCTCTCTCTCTCTCTCTCTCTCTCTCTCTCTCTCTCTCTCTCTCTCTCTGTCTCTCTCTCTCTCTCTCTCGGTTTTGTCAGTCTCTCATTTTTTCTCTAGTTAAAAGTACTATCTCTCTCAATCTATCTCTCAGAATGGTTTCACTATCCAATTCTCTATGTATATCTGAAAATCTGTTTTACTCTTTAAATTTGCCTCTGAATTTTGTCTCTTGTTTTTCACTCTAAGTTTTCAGTCGAGTTTAAACTCTCAGTTTTCTCTCTTGTTTTTCACTCACTCAAAATCTGTTTCACTCTCGATGTGTTATTTAAAAGCCCTTTTGTTAATACGTGTTATGACTATCCCGATTTCTGCATTTGATAGGAATTCAAATGCAGAAACCCCTCTAAAATTTTCTTTCTCGATTTTCTCCTTCCTTCCTTTATCTCTGTCTTATTTTTCTCTCTCTCTCTCTCTCGGTTTTCTCTCTCTCTCTCTCTCTCTCTCTCTCTCTCTCTCTCTCTCTCTCTCTCTCTCTCTCTCTCTCTCTCTCTCCTTTTCTCTCTCTTTCTCTTTCGGATTTCTCTCTAGTCAAATCTCTGTCTCTGTCTCTGTCTCTCTCTATCTCTCTCTCTCTCTCGATTTTGTCTCAAATTCTGTTTCACTTTTATTTATCTCTCTCTCTCTCTCTCTTTTTTTCCTTCTCTTTCTCTCTAGTTAAAATTCTCTCTCTTCTCTCTCTCTCTCTCTCTCTCTCTCTCTCACTTTCTCTCAAATTCTCTTTCACTCTTTAATTCTCTATCTTCTTCTCTCTCTTATTTTTCCTTCTCTCTTGCTCTCTCTGATTTCTCTCTAGTCTTGGTTTTCTCACAAATTCTGTTTCACTCTTTAATTCTCTCCCTCCCTCAATCTCTCTTATCTTTCTCTCTAGTTAAAATTTTCTCTCACTCTCTCAAATTTTGTTTCTCTTTAATTCTATCTCCCTCTATCTCTCTTATTATTCTCTCTATCTTTCTCTCTCTGATTTCTCTCTTGGCACGGTTTTCTCTCAAATTTTGTTCACTCTTTAATTCTCTCCAACACTCTCTCTCTTATCTTTGTCTGTCTTTCTCTCTCTCTCAGTTCTCTCTAGTTAAATAATTCTCTCTATCAGTTTTATCTCAAATTCTGTTTCACTGTTTAATTCTCTCCCTTCCTCTCTCACTTATCTTTCTCTCTCTGTCTTCCTCTCTATCTCTCTCGGATTTCTCTCTCTCTTTCTCTCTCAGATTCTCTCTACCTAAAACATTATCCCTTTCTCTCTCTCTCTCTCTCTCTCTCTCTCTCACTTTGTCTGAAATTCTGTTTCACTCTTTAATTCTCTACCTCCCTTTATCTCTTTTATATTTTTCTTTTTCTGACTTCCTCTCTATCTCTCTCGGATTTCTCTCTTTCTCTCTCAGATTCTCTCTAGTTAAATTCTCTCTCTCTCTTACTTTCTCTCAAATTCTATTTTACCCACTGAATTCCACTGTACGTATCTCTCGATTTTTCTCTCCTTGGTTTTCTCTCTCTAATTATACGTCACTCTCTTTCTCACTTTCTCTCAAAATATGTTTCTCTGTAATTCTCTCTCTCTGAATTCCTCTCTCTCTTTCGGGTTTTATTCTCTCTCACTCTCTCAGTTTCCTCTCTAATTAAAACACTATTTCTAACTCTCTATACAAATGGTACGATATGAAAAAAGGTCACCGGTTGCATCATTGACAGGATTACCTTCATGTTGGTAAACACAATAAAACAAGCATATGAAGATGAACCTTTTATCTATCCAAGTCAAGCACAACAGGTATTTTATTTGAAACACAAAATTGACTCATGTTGGAATGTTTTCTGTCGTTGGAGGCTAAGAGACACCTACGACATCCCCTTAGGTGATGACAACATAAGGGCACAAGAACATGTGGCATTGCTATTGGAACAAGATGCAGGAGTCGGAGACGCAACAAATTTCAATTATGAAGATGATGTTTTATTGGTGCGTCGTGACCTTAGTCAATGACTAAGGGTGAATAGTGCGGACTTGAATGTAATATAACATAGGTTTAGTCGATTGATATTTGTAAATGCGTTGTATATAATAGTTAATTACAATCTTATCTTCTAGCCAATAGACATGAATCCTTTTATTTTGCAAGATAATTATGCCACCGAAGGGGGAGTTCATGTCAGTTAGGCACAAGCACAATCGGGTGACGACATCGGCCTGGGCCCCAGCAGCCCCCTCTTTATCAGGGTTGACTCCAGAAAACCCCTCTTCATTAGGGTTCACTGCATCAGCCCCATCTTCATCGGGGTTGGCTCCTGCAGCCCCTTCGACATCGGCCCGGGCTCCAGCCTCCCCTTCTCCTTCAGCCTGGACTCCAGCAACCCCCTCTCATTCGTCCCAGACTCCAGCAGCCCCCTCTCCTTCGGCTCGGTTTCTTGGACGTCTTCATTAGACTCCGTGTTGATAGGTACTTGCATATTCTTTAAATTTATTCCCCAATAGCTGATTTGTTATTAGTTGGTACAATTTGACCTTATTTAATTTGAGTTTAATTCATTTTATAGGAATCTATGCGTATATGTAGAGAGTTGTTCCCAAATTATCAATCTCCTGAGAGTCAGGATTCTGGTACATTTTGATTGATATGGCTTGATGAAATGTCATTTTAATTTTGACTAAGTGTGCATTTGATGTAGACCAAATCCCAATGGAGGACATGTAGACTCAAACACCAAATTGGGATGTTGATGGCATTGACGCTTCACAGCCACAGGAACCACGTGTCAAGCGTAAGGTGAGTACGACGTCATTCATGCCTGAGAAATTGACAACAATCATAATCAAGAATGGACAGATGGTCTCTGATTCGCAGCATGACCTGTCTTATCTCATTGGAACACAAGTTTGGGCTCAACTGCATTTTCCACTACACCTCCAATGGCGTGACCTCCTCCTGAATGCATTCGAGGACTAGTGTAGAGAAATCAATGGTGTGACACAGAACAAAATGTTTGTTCTTGTAATGGTCATAAGTACTAACCAATTTATTTTTTCTTTGCAGGAAAAATACAAGTTTGTTAATGACAAGGCTGAGCCTGTGACTGAATGCATTGCAAAGAAAGCTCTTCAACCCGTTGTTCAGAAAATCAAACGAGACAACCGTACCTCGATTAAAAAGATGTAATATGATGGCAAGATAGACGACCAGCACCGACGCTGTCCCATCCCAGGTATGCCTCCTGAAAACTAAACATTGCTAGTTAGATACTGGGGTGAGGTAAGCAAGAAAGAGATTGATGTGAAGAATAAGGCACACTGAAAGCTTATGAAGACGACTCACACACTTGGCACTAAGTCCCTTGCCAGCTTTTTAGAAGAAGAGATACTTATATGATTTTTTTTTGTCTTTTCATCAATATTTCCATTTTTAAACTTTGCACAATACTTATTCTAGGAATTTAAATTATATGCATCGACAAATAGAAGGTCGAAACTACGTATTTTTGAGATCTTTTCATAAGGCGTACAAGTGGAATGATGGGACATATCCTGAGGAGAAAACAACATTATGTGTAATTTATCAGGTTCCTTACAACTTAATTTCAAACCAAGTGCATGTTTTAATTAATGTTTGTTTCTTGTACAGGAGGAGCTTGTCAGGAGTGTGACACCCATTATAGATAGGGTCTTTGGGGATAACCACAGGGGTTATAAAAGAGGACTTGGGACCAATGCTCCGGTGCATAGGGGTGCAGCTACAAGAAAACCGGAATACTTAGCTCTATAGGAACAACTGCAAAAGGAAAGACAAGATAAATAATTATTGATGGACAAGGTGGAGTTAATGCAGGAGCCGTTCATGCAGGAGCAGTTGCAAGAACTCAACCGGTGACGAGCCTCCCTCTGGTCGCCTGCAGGTTAGTATTATTTTCAAAACATAATTCATTAATAATGTTATATATTTCAATATAATATCATTAAACCTATGTTAATGTGCAGGGCCTTCTAACATAATTTCTTCTTCGTTGTGTTGTTATCTGCTTGTATATTTTTTTACCAAATGAAACTATTATACATTTTTTTTGAAATGGATTGAAGAATTGTACCAAGAATTATTGATTTCTTGGTTGTGCATTTGAATAGAATGTATATATTTTTTGGCAAGCATTTGTTGGTTAAATTAGTTTAATAAAATGTATACAACGTTTTGTACACATAACAGATAAAAAAAAAATTTAAAATTTTTTTTTAAAAAAACAAAAATTGTCAGCTGGTGGATATAACCATCATTGGATATGACCGTTATAACGGTCACCGGCCAATGAGTGCAAGCCGTCGGCAGAGAGAGACACCGCCTATGTTGAAAAGCCGTCGGCGGAATGGCTCTCTGCCAACGGCAAATTGTCGTTAGCAGAAAGTCTTTCCACCGGCATACGGTCTCTCAGCCGGCAGAAGGTCGTTCTGTAGAAGAATTTCCATATCAACCGCCGGTGGAGGGAAAAAAACTGTCCTGCAGTTGTTTCCTTCCATTCCACCGACGCTTCTCTGCCCGATGATGCATCACCCGCCGGAGGAACGTCCGCGGGCGGGTTTGGGCTTGTCCGCCAGCGAATTCAATCTCGAGCAGAATGCCTTTGTTTAGTAGTGGAAATAGCTTTTCTTCCCAAATCTTCCTCTAGCCATCCTAATGCTTTCCATTTGCTATGGGCACATTGCACTATGCATTAATGGATTCCCAAACACTTGGGTGCTGAATTTCTCTACTTTCATTGACAATTCTGTCAACTGGGCCAAACTTTTGGCCGATTCAACTCCACTCGCCCTGACTGGCTTTTCGTCTCTCTCTTCCCTTTCACAACCATTTATCCTTATTGGAGGGTATATTCTCAATTAGGTCATAACCTTCTTCCACCGATCTATTCATCAAGGCTCCCTAGCTGCTGCATCAACAAGCCTTCTGAGTATGTGTTGCATCCCAGTGTAGAAAGTATGTACTTGCATCCAAACAGGTAAGCCATGAAATCTTTGTCCCTTTTCATGTCTCATAAAGTATCTGTCCCTGTTGGTGATTAAGGGATGTCATGCGGTTCCTTAATTTGCTGCTTTGGCATGTGGAAGATATTTGGCAAACAAAAATTCGACATATCTCCCATGTAGTTATTGACCCAGCCAGGACAGAAAGCAATCAACATTTTTCTCTATCCTTTAGGAAAAACAGAAAGTGTCTTAAATAAATGGCATTCTCCGACACTCCCTTACACTTAAAAGTATCACATTCCATGAAATCAATTATATGGGAATTTGGATCTTCACTAGCATGACCAATGAATTGGACAGAGTTCTGTATCATTTAAATTATGCAGGGTTTTATCCCAAAATCTACAACCAGAATTGCTGACCTCCATATACTTGAGTGTAGCCCATCTAAATGAGGAATATAAAACTGCTTGAGTATTCCCGAAACTAACAATTTAAAATTTAAGTGTTGCCTATTGTTGGAATGGAGTTGTTGGGAATTTTCCTAAAAAAAATAAAAATTAGAACGAATTTTTGTATACTAAATTTCATCTTCCTATTCAAAATATCCTACCAAGAATTAAAAAAATAAATAAAATTTATTCACTGTATTGTAGTATTTAATTCATCTATCATAAAAACCTAATTTAAGTTTAGACTACAGGGGTTAAGGCTGGTATCATCATCACTAAAATTTAAGCTAAGAATCTCGCTGCTAATCCAACATCCAAAAATATATTCAAACAACAATGAAAATTGCCCCAATTGCAGAAGGGCACGCATCGTCAAATAATAAATTTCTGTATGTCCAGGTCTTTCCCACGTGGAATGAATTAACTACTGATATTAACCTCAAGTACCTATATCTACAAACCAAAATTTTCTGAGAAAGTCTATACAGTTTTCTCGAAGACTTTTCAAAGTAAATACTTTACAAAGAGACCTGTGAAACATGGATACTAAAGCTCGAATGGGAGAAGGGTGTACCTATACATGTAATGCATCTTCACTCTGGTTACTGCTCAAGCATGTTCTCTCATCAGTAGATCCTGGGGTAAATGTATGTGAAACCAGTTGTCGCTTGTGTTACATTTGTCTTCTTTCTTATTTATGGTTTTATATAACGCCCAGAGATTAGGATGTCCAATCCGTTGCACTCAGCCCTATGGATCACGTAAGGTAGCAACTCACATACGGTTGTTGAGCGAATACTACCCTTATAAGGCTTGTCCGTACGCAAGCGTACGTTGCCACAAGTAATAATTCCGGCGTGTCCAGTTCGTCTCCACAAAGACTCAGTCAACTACCTATTAATATTAACACTCGATGTCTATGTCCTGGCAAAGCTAATGTGATAAAACCTCTCGAACTCCCGAATGCAATTGGATGTAATGAACACAATAAATGCTGTAAAATGCTAAAGAACGTCTAACACCCTCACAAGCGATGGAAGCTGGAAGAATAAAGTTGAAGAGGTTTGTTTCATACAGTTAGTGGAGATTTCTTGTGAATCTACTTAATTGGGTAATTCTTCGCAAAATTATCGGATTGGAGAATTTAGTATGTGTATGCCTTTCTGTGCATCTGCGACCGGGGAACCTATGTAGATAATCCATCACCATGGATCCAAGGACCATGTGTAACAAGACTCCTTTATTGAAGTCCACTTGCTCATCCCTCACCATGCCACCGGGCGGATCCCAGCCGATTTGGGAATTACGCATAGATTAATGTGTCTATCCTACTATACCCTATCGGTCACAATGAGGAAATTGAATTGGTGCTAATTGGTCATCACTCGATTAAGCATGCAAAAGCCCCAAATTAATCATACTAAGATTATATTCATTAGCCAAAATAGAATATCATCAAATGAATTCTTTCACTAATTTACTTTACAATCACACCCCCTAAGGGAGAACTTAGCTACACATGCTAAGGATTGGGAATAAATTCCAATCCATTATATAAGCATGCATCTGAAGCTATATACTACAAATTCTAGAGAAATAGAATAAGAAGAAGAGTAGAAAGCTCTCCTTCTACTCCCAATCTGCTCCTAATTTCTTGTTTTGAGCTCTAAGTATATTTTGCCCTTGCTCCAACACTTGCACAACCTCCAAGGCATGGTTAATGTGGGGCTTAATGCATATTATAGGGGATGGTGAGGAATCCCCTAATTTTCAATAACTTAAGTTACTTGGCGCCGGACACCATCCACAGCGCTAGAGTCATGCCACACAATCTCGAGGTAGTGGCACGACTGGAACTTGCATCTCTGATATGACGACAGGTGCCAATGGGGCTGGAGGATGAATGCCGGAACGATGTGGTCGAAAAGAGCTGTCGAAAGAGAACCAGTGGATGGTTTTCCGGACAAACCTAGACCATATATGGAGTAACTAACTCTTTCTGAGAAAGCGTGATGGACAAGTGAAGCTGGTCTAGAGGTCATGAATCTTCTGCCAGAGGTGGATCATTGACTAGAGCCTGTACATGATCATCCATGTGATCAACCACCACTTCTGGCTCTGGTGTACTTGAATGCCGAAGAGGAGGGGTTGATGGATGGAGTGGAGTTGGTAGTGGTTTATAACGATAATTGCGGAGGCTTAAACGGAGGAGATGGTAGTGGTTTTTATCTTTTTCTATATTTTTCCTTTATTCCTTTTTATTTTTTTATTTTTTCTCCTTTTTATTATTTTTTTGTTATTAATTTATCAAACAAAATAAAAGAATACCTGAAAAAAGGCCTAGGCCACGTTTTACAGCTGGTCCTATTCGCTGGCGTTCTGGTTCATTGCCTAAAAGTGAAGGGTTACAACCCCTCTTCTTCTAGCCGAAACCTGAGTCGCTCAAAGATACATATTCTACAGTGTAGCTCCAAAGAAGTTTCTTTAAGATGGGAGGCTGGCGGTGTTTGAGAGGAAGTGGTGCAAGGGAAAGAACAATATGCAAGTTGCCGAAAATTGGAATGATCGTCAGAGGAAAACATTTCTGATAGAGATGTTCATGAAGGGGAAATTTCAGTCGGTGACTGTGGTCAATTAACGGCTGAGAATGGGTCAGGAACGTACTGTAAAGCTATGTTTTGGGAATTTTTTGCAGGGCAAAGATTGTTCAGTTTTCAAAACAAAAAAGGCAGACATTCATTTTATTGTTAATATTGAAACACCTTCAAGTATTTGGCAGAAAGGCTCACCAATTACCGGAAAAAGGAACTGAAAGTTTTGGTTTGGCTATCATGGTGACACAAGAATCAAGAATTATGCTATAAAGATGATTAAGGTCGTATCTTGCAAGGCTTGCAAAAAGGCTAGGCGCAATAGATTTCTCTCTAGATTTTTTAGACTGGAAGGAGATGAACCTAGGGTAAGAATACACCATAGAGCACTTGGAAGAGGCGTATGGATAAATGTCTTCCCAATCCTGTTGGGTACTTCACATTGCCCAACTTAAGAAATATCATGATTCTACATTAGAGTCACACCCCTCTAATGATTCAGAAATATCTTGAGCCAAGAGTTTTAAGTGATTTTGTTGTCCCCCAAGTATATAGACTTCATTCAAGTATTAGAAAATCACCAATTGTTGCAAATTATTTTGCAATTAAGGCTTTGATAATATAAATAATCCAGAGTTCAATACAATTTTGAGGTCCTCAAATGATGAACCCAGTGGGCATATCAGAGATTTTTTGGATACTATCTGTTTTCCATTATTCTCATTTTCCTCCAAGAAAAAAACAAAACACTTATTGAATGCAATGCCACAAGGGTCTATCACAACTTAGGAAGATTGAACCCAGAAATTTTAGAAAAATACTTCCAACCAGCCAAAACGGCCAAATTAGGGAATTACATCACTTCTTTAACCTTGTTTGATCAAGAGACCCTCAATGAGGCCTGGGACCAATTTTAAAAACTGATAAGAAAAGTTTCACAATGATGACATTTCGTTGCTGCCACAAAATTAAATCAATTCTTAACCCCTAAAATAATTTACAACAAAGTATAGGGTAAGAAAGGTTCGATCCCACGAGGAGTTTTGTGCATAACATTTAAGATTTATTTTAATAGGAAAACATAAATCTTACATGTTTTATGGGGGATTAGTAAACTCTTGAAAAATATAACAAAGAACTATTTATCTACTATATACAATTTACTTGTCGCTTTTCACTCCCAATCCCTTGGCTAAGAATGTAATAACTAAAATTTAGATAAGGTGTTATACTCTTGACAGGTTGACAAAGAAGAGTTCAGTAACTGTCCCTTTAATTTCATATAACTAAAACCAATTGAGGATAAGTTCTAATTAATTCAGATTTTAAGCACAAATTAAATCAACCCAAACTAAACTAAACATACCATCTTGTTCAAAATAGTCGTTTTAAATCATGCTTTAGTTCAAATTAAGATTGGTGTGACCTCTCCAAACCCAACTATTTGCCTCTTTTAACCGTTTTGTTTTCTTTGTGCATAACAAAACGAAAAGCAGTAAATTTAATCAACATACATGAAAAGATCAATTTTATGCAAATAAAAATTTTATGCACTACAAATCAGTGTGATTTAAATATCAAAAGTACCAACACAAAATTTAATGGAGTCCAAACCATCTAAATAATAGCCAAACCATTACAAAAGCCAAGGTACAAGAAATTTTCGAAAGACAAATAAAGAACAAAGCTAGAAAAAAGCATAAGAAGTTGGAAATTTGATTAAGATCAGGAACTTTCCCCTTTTAAGGGCTTGCTGTGACACATCCCCCAAAGAGAATCGTTTCTCCTCCACAGACAACAAACCAACTTGCTTCCAAAGGGGTTTTCCACTTCTACAGCATATCCCAGCCTTGTATCTATTGTTTTTCTCACTCTCTTGCTAGGGAGTGATAAGGGAAATATAAATCTCCCTCTTTCTCTATTCTTCAAAGAAATTTCGTGCTTAAAATATCTGCTTCAAACATATCACAAAACCCCTATTTATAGGTGATTTTCGAACAGTTTTTCTTTTCCTTCTTCAATATAGCAGTTACTGAATTAATCAACCACTTATTTGCTTTAAAATCCAAGTTAGTGGCCCAAAAACTGTCCCCTCTTTATCCTCTACACGATCTCCAAGTGCCTTTCACGTTTCCCCCATTTTATCTGCAACTGATCACTTATTTTTCCGCTTTCCTAGTTGAATTGAATATGGGTAGTTGAGTGAAATTACGATTTAAGTTAGGGGGCATTTATGCCATTCAATTTTCTGCCCTTGTTTCTACTTGATTGGGGCTGTCTTTCTGGGATTAATTCGTCCTGTTAGTCATTTCTACTTGGTGATTATTGGGGTGCACTTTCTTGGCTGTGGGCTTCTAAATGTTAAATGCTTTCTTCTTTGGTCTTTCACTTGAACAAGCAGGAGCATTGAGTTCAATTTTGACCACAACTCGTCCCGATTCTGAGAAAAAAATAAGACAAATGTTGTTGGTTTCTTTGTTAGCTTTCCAATGAATCTTCGATCTTTAAAATCTGATCACATACTAAGACTTTATGATCAAAATACGAAAGATAGATAAATCCATGAAAAACAACTAATTCCACACCTTTATCAATTAAAAATAGAGATTAGCCATTCAAAACTCAAAATTGATAAATCTTTGCAAATAAGCTCAAATAATGCTGAAAATGTAACCAAATTAATTAAGTTGAAGTGATCAAAATCTATGAAAATATGCACTTATCAAATTGACTCAAAATTGGTTTCATGAGGGCTCAAAATTGGCTCACTAAAGTCACAATATTCAAGGGTGGGATAATTTGGCTATGTGGGGTTCAAATTCCTATGTGCCTTTGTCATCTTGTTGTATGTATTTATCAATGAAGTCCCAACAAGTATATCATTGCAAGTTTTAGAGATACGGAATCATGAAAATATCTTACGTGAAAAAAAATATGAGACTGAAATTAATGTATCAGTCATATAGGCTCAAATATATCATTGTTTTTTTTTTGTTTACCATACTTAGCCACCCTATTTCTAAGTAAAACATCATACCTACCAGTCACAAGTAGAGAGTTCATTCATTCAATCATGCTATGAAATTTTCAAACCAATTGTTCCATACTTTAAGCTATACAACCTAAAACCATTTAAAAAAACATAGCAAAATCAGCAAAAATTCAAAGGTTTTTTTGTAAAACAAAAAATCAATAAAAGGGCAAATATGCACTCCCCCCACTCTTAAACCTTACATTGTCCCCAATGGAAGACCCAACCTTGGATTAAAATAAGTCTAAGCAAATGGTGGACACTTATTCAAATTTTATTTAAGAAAGAAAAACTTAAAACGAAAATAAGACTAAAAAATAAAAGAAAATAAAGTTTAAAGAAAAGTAATCTAATAACTTTGATTAGATCTTCCCTTCTCTGGTTGACGGGACTTCCAAATGGATATCTAAAATAAATTGCAACGAAGCTGGTTCATGATTTTCTTTCAACCTGTGACCATTCACTTTGAAAGTCTTACCTGTGTCAAGCCTCTTAATTTCCACTGCACCATGAGGAAAGATATTAGTAATAGTAAAGGGACCAATCCAACGTGACTGAAGGGTACCAGGAAATAATTTTAATCTAGAATTGAAGAGTAAAACTTTTTTCCCAATGCAAAAAGATTTCCTGGTAATCATTTTATTATGAAATACTTTGGTGTTCTCCTTCTATATTCTAGCATTCTCATATGCCTCCATCCTTAATTCCTCTAACTTTCGCAATTGTTACTTTGTTTCAACGCCAGATTGAACATAATCTAAGTTACATTGCTTCACTGCCCAATAGGACTTATGCTCAATCTCAACTGGCAAGTGACGAGCTTTACCATATAGCAACCTATAAGGAGACATACCTATAGGAGTTTTGAATGCTGTCCTATAAGCCCAAAGAGCGTCATCCAAATGAAGACTCAAATCCCTCCTAGATGGATTGACCATCTTTGCTAGAATATATTTGATCTCCCAATTCGAAATTTCAGCTTGTCCACTTGTCTGAGGATGGTATGCAGTGGAGGTGCAATGTGTGACATGGTACTTCTCAAGAAGGGCACCGAAAGTTCTATTACAGAATGAGTACCACGATCACTAGTGATAGCCTTAGGCACTCCAAACCAGTTAAAGATGTTAGTCATAACAAATTTAACAACAAATTTTGCATCATCCTTCTTCTTTGCTTTGGCTTCTACCCACCTTGACACATAATCCACAGCTAAAATGATGTAAGTATAACTAAAAGATAATGGAAATGGTCCCATGAAATCAATACCCCACACATCAAAGATCTCCCAAAATCACATACCAGATTGAGGCATTTCATTCTTTCTAGACAAATTACCAAATCTTTGGCACTCTTCACACGACTTGCAAAACAAATATGCATCTCTATTCAAGGTAGGCCAATAAAATCCGCACTCAAGAACCTTGTGTGCTGTTCTTCTTGGTCCAAAATGTCCTCCAGCTTCAGAAGTTTGAGAAAAAGTAAGAATAGATAAGAATTCTGATTCATTGACACATCTCCTAATTACCTGATCAGAACAAGATTTCCATAAGTATTTAGAATCAGGCATGATTTTTTCCTTCTGAGCACATGTCAAATCATTGGGAAAAGTCTTAGTCATTAAATAATTGACAATATCTGCAAACCAAGGGGTTTCCAAAATTAAAGAATACAATTGCTCATCTGGAAAAAATTCAGAAATCATAGGCCAATCTTTCTCTAGGGACTATTCTACTGAGGTGATCAGCCACCAAATTCTCAGCCCCTTTCTTATCTCTGATTTCTAACTCAAATTCCTGCAACAAAAGCATCCGCCTCAGCAATCTAGGCTTTGATTCTTTCTTCTTCAACAAGTACTTTAAAGCAGCATGATCAGAAAAAAAACAATTAACTTCATCCCAAGTAAATAAGAACGAAACTTCTCTAAAGCAAACACAATAGAAAGCGTTTCTTTTTCTGTCACTGTGTAATTACATTGGACAGGATCAAGTATTTTGGAAGAATAACCAATTACATAAGGTTCCCTGCCTCTTCTTTGCCCTAACATAGGACCCAGTGCTTTGTCGCTTTCATCACACATAATTTCAAAAGGTAAAGTCCAATCAGGAGATTGAACAATAGGAGTTGTGGTTAACTTGATTTTCAAATCATCAAAAGCCTTTTTGCACTCATCATTTAAATTAAAAAAAAACATCTTTTGCAAGTCAGGCACATAAAGGAGATGTTTTAGAAAACCTTGATAAAACGTCAATAGAAGCCAGCATGCTCTAAAAATGATCTGATTTCATGAACACATGTGGGATAAGGCAATGAGATAATCACTTCTATTTTAGCTTTATCAACTTCTAACCCTTTGGAACTTACAATATGTCCAAGGACAACTCCGCGTTCAACCATAAAATGGCATTTTTCAAAATTTAACACAATGTTAGTGTCATTGCACTTTTTCAAAACAAGAGACAAATTATGGAGACATTCATTAAAAGAATCACCAAAAATAGTAAAATCGTCCATAAATAGCTCCATGTTATGCACAATTAAATTTGAAAATATGTTCATCATGCATCTTTAAAATGTACCAGGGGCATTGCAAAGTCCAAATGGCATTCTCCTAAATGCAAATGTTCCAAATGGGCATGTAAAGGTGGTTTTTTCTTGATCTTCAGGAGCTATCGGGACTTGAATATATCCAAAATATACATCTAGAAAACAAAAGAAAGATTTCCCTGCAAACCTATCCAACTTCTGATATATAAAAGGTAGTGGAAAATGATCTTTTCTAGTAGCTTGGTTAAGCTTCCTATAATCAATGCATATTCTCCACCCATTGGAAATTCTTGCAGGAACATATTCCCCTTGTGCATTTTCTATAACAGTCATTCATGTCTTCTTGGGTACTACATGGATAGGACTTACCCATTTGGAATTAGAGATAGGGTATATTACCCCTGCATCTAACCACTTTAAAATTTCTTTCTTCACAACCTCCATCATAGGAGGATTCAATCGAAGTTGAACACCTCTGAATGATTTGGCATTATCCTCTAAATGTATCCTATGCATACATAAAGTGGGACTTATACCTTTAATATCAGCAATAGTCCAACCAACAGCCACCTCGTGCTCCTTCAACTCATTCAACAATTTCTCTTCTTGAGATGAAACCAAAGAACTAGAAAAAATTACAGGAAGAGTGTTTTCATCACCAAAGAAGGCATAATTCAGATTAGATGGAAGGGGTTTCAGTTCCAGCTTGGGTGCCTGCAAAATATAAGGTAACATTTTAGAAGAAGATAGTGGTAAAGCCCTAGAAGTTGAAGAAATCTCTAAAACTCTCAATGTGGGCAACGTTTGTGTTGCTGCCCTATCTTCCTGGAAAGAAGATTCCAATCTTTCATATTCCTAGAGCCACTAATTCAAATTTTCAATTACAAAACCCTGTTACACAATCAAATCAATGATATCAATAATCTCAATAGAGTACACACTATTAATGTCACTAGGCTATCTCATGGCATCTAAGAAATTGAACTTAATTATTTCACCATCAAATTCCATGGTCAAATTACCCTCATGAACATCAATTTTAGTCTGAGAAGTTTTCAACAATGGATGTCCCAATAGCAACAGCACATTATCAGAACAATCACCACTCAAGTCAAGTACATAAAAATCAGTTGGAAAAACCAATTCATTTACTTGCACTAAGACATCTTCAATTACTCCTATTGGGTATGCATTTGATCTGTCTGCGAATTGAATCACAATATCAGTTTTAGTTAACATTCCCAGATTTAAAGAAATCATACACAAATCTTGGCATAACATTAATTGAAGCACCTAAGTCCAGCATGCATCTTTCAAACTTTAAATTTCCAATCTTACAAGGAATAGTAAACATACCTGTATCTTTGCATTTTGGGGGAATTTTCTTTTGAATCATAGCAGAAATGTTTTCCCTCAAGCTTACCTTTTCAGTACTCTTGAACTGCTTTTTGTTGGTGCAAAGTCCCTTTAAAAACTTAGCGTATTTGGGCACTTGTTTAATAGCATCTAAGAGAGGTATATTTACTTCCACTTTTGTGAAAATTTCTAAAATTTCCTGGTCAGCAACATCTTTTTTCGATTTTATAAACCTAGAAGGAAAAGGTGGTGGTTCTTTCACACTAGGGAGAATCCTTGGACTGACATCCTCTTTCCCAAGATTCACAACATCTCCCTCTCTCAATAGTCTCACTCTTGTCTTGACCTCTTGATTTTATCTCCAACTCTTTCTCAATTTCCCTCCCCTTAGCTTTTGGTTCCTCTAATTCTTTTCCACTCCTAAGTATTATAGCCTTAGTATTCTCTTTGAGATTTGGGATCTGCTGAGCTGGGAGCTTACTAGAAAGTTCAGCTTTAATGTTACTCAATGAGTTGGCAATCTGCCCAATTTGGGTATCTAAGTGCTGCAAATGAGTGTAAGTTTTCTTTTGATATTGAACACCTTGAGAATGTACCTGACCAATCTGAATTGTGAGTTATTTAACCAAATCCTCCAAGGATGAGTTTGAAGCTTGAGTCGGAGGTGCATTGGATAAATATTGTTGCCTATGGTTACCTTGACCATATCTCAAGTAGGGATGGTTTCTCCAACCCTCATTATAACTGCTGGAAAAAGGATCATATCTCCTTTGGGATTGACCTTGAAATCTTCCTATAACATTGGCATCTTCAACTTGTAAAGTGGGACACAAATCAGTAGAATGAGATAAGTCTGTACAAATTCCACAAGCATGTGGTTGCTGATTTCCATTCATAACTAACTTTGACATAAGTGTAGTTAAATTAACAATTTGTTGTGCATTCTCTTCCAATGTCTCTTCAACAATTCTAGCATTTATTTCATTCACCTTCCTATCTTGTCCGACATCATTTCTTGTTCCAAATTGTTGAGTGTTTTGAGCCATGTTAGATATCAATTCTCTAGCTTGTGTGGGTGTTTTATCCACTAAAGCACGTCCACTAGCAGCATCTATCATTCCCCTATCATGTGGTAAAAGTCCTTCATAAAAATACTGAATTAACAACTGCTCACTGATTTAGTGTTGGGGACAGCCAGCACACAATGTTTTAAACCTTTCCCAATACTCATATAAGGATTCATTAGAATTTTGACTAATTCCACAAATATCTTTCCTTATGGATCCTATTCTACTAGCAGGAAAAAACTTCTGAAGAAAAGTCTTTAGAAAATCAGTCCAACTACTAATAGATCCAAAAGCAAGATGATAAAGCCAATCTTTTGCTAAATCCTGCAATGAAAAAGGCAAAGCACACAATTTCACTTGTTCTTCATCAATTCCTTTAGGTCGAATGGTGGAACATACAACTTAAAATTCTTTTAAATGTCTATGAGGGCCTCACCTGCACGTCCATAGAATTTAGGAAGCAAGTTAAGAAAACCTGAATTAAGCTTGAGTGGACGTTCTAATTCAGGAAGAACTATGCTCAGAGGTTGATCATCTAGATGGGGCTGAGAAAGTTGCTAAAGAGTTTGATCAGACATGAATTGGTCAGCCCCTAATTCCCTTTGATCTTGTTGTGACTCCTCTTCCTGTTCAAAAAGTTCTTCTATACCTCGGAAGCACTACTACAAAACAGTCCTCCGCCGATGGAACGAATTTGTTTCGTCGGCGGAGTTTAATTCCGCCGACGGTTATAATTGACTCGTCAGCGGAATTTCTTTTCATCCGACCCAACCGTCGGCGGAAGGAAATCCGGCTGTTGGGCCGGATTTGGTTCATGCCATACGGGAACTTAGGTCCCGATTTGAATCGGGACCTAAGTTCCCGTGCAGTGTTACACGCATGACGCGAGCGTGCGTGACGCGTGTGACGTGCGTAACGGTACGCGTTGTCTTCCTCTGCCCCAGCTTCTTTCGACGAAACTCGTTGATGTCCGTCGAAGGAAACCAGCGCGAAAAGGAAATCTCTCTCTCCCGCGGCGTTCCGCCTCCTGAAAATTTTCCGTTCCACTGTTCTCGGCGTCGCACGCCCTCCTCCGGTTGAAGATCATCTTCGATGACGCGTTTGGGTTCGAAAACCTAGTTTGTACAAAGCCTATCGAGGCGATATCCGGCGGCGTTCTATGCGCTCCGGCCTCCCACCCGACGTCGCACCCCTCCGACTTCCTCGCCGTCGACGGAAGGCTCTTCTCCTTCGCCGCAGGTAATTATTTTGGACGAGGGGGATTGTATTTAGTTTTTGCTTTCAGTTCTCAAAACAGTGGACGAGAAGTTCACCTATTTGCTTGACCCTAGTCAATCTGAGGATTCTCTTGGTGACGTGGAGATCAACAAAGCCTGTTTGTTAGTCTGGTTTTTGTTAAGATATACAAAAGGTGATTAGGTGCAAGGATTAATTTGAAATCTGTATTGTGAAAAACTATATATTATGATACATGTCGATTTTGATTTGATGGTCAAATACAGTTGTTGGTTCATTTTAATTCATCAAAGACTTCGAAGTGTCTAAATTTGGAGCATCAAATTAATGGTCTCTAAAATTTTCTCTCTCGGTTCTCTCTCTATCTCTCATTATCTCTCTCTCTCTCTCTCATTATCTCTCTCTCTCTCTCTCTCTCCCATTATCTCTCTCTCATTATCTCTCTATCTCTTCCTCTCTCTCTGATTTCCCTGTCGTTAAATCTTACTCTCTCTCTCTCTCTCTCTCTATGTTGGAGCTTTCTCTCTGATTTCACTCTAGTTAAATATTTATCTCCCTCGAACTACTCTCAAATTCTATTTCACTCTTTGATTCTCTCCCTACCTTTATCTCTCTAATCTTTCTCTTCCTCTGACTTCATCTCTATCTCTCTCGGATTTCTCTCTTTCTCTCTTTCTCTCTCACTTGGTTTTGTCTCTAACGTAGGCACTGACTTTCTATCAAAATCTGTTTCTTATATGTACTTCTCTCTCTGAATTCCTCTCCCTCTCTCTCTCACTCTCGGTTTTTTTAGTCTTTCTAATTCTCTGATTTCACCACTGTTAAATATTTCTCTCTCGGTTTACTCTCAAATTATGTTTCAAATTTTAGATCTCTGTCTCTCTCCATCTATCTAATCTGTCTCTCTTTCTCCCTCCCTCTCTCTCTCCCTCTCTCTCTCTCTCTCTCTCCTTTTCTTTATTTCGCTCGCTCTCTGATTTCTCTCTAATTAAATCTCTGTCTCTCTCCCATTATCTCTCTCTCACTCTCATTATCTCTCTCTCTCTTCATGTCTCTCTGATTTCCCTGTTGTTAAATCTTACTCTCTCTCTCTCTCTCTCTGGAATGGAGCTTTCTCTCTGATTTCACTCTAGTGAAATATTTATCTCCCTCGATCTACTCGCAAATTCTATTTCAGACTTTAATTCTCTCTCTCTCTCTCTGTCTCTTATCTTCTCTCTCCCTCTCTCTCTATCTCTCACTCTCTCTCTCTAGTCTCGGTTTTGTCTCAAATTCTATTTCACTCTTTGATTCTCTCCCTCCTCCCTCTATCTCTCTAATCTTTCCTACCATAGACTTCATCTCTATCTCTGTCGGATTTCTCTCTTTCTCTCTTTCTCTCTCACTTGGTTTTCTCTCTTTCTCTCTTTCTCTCTCACTTCGTTTTCTCTCTAACTTAGGCACTGACTTTCTATCAAAATCTGTTTCTTATATGTACTTCTCTCTCTGAATTCCTCTCCCTCTCTCTCTCACTCTCGGTTTTTTTAGTCTTTCTCATTCTCTGATTTCTCCATTGTTAAATATTTATCTCTCGGTTTACTCTCAAATTATGTTTCAAATTTTAGATCTCTCTCTCTCCCTCCATCTCTCTAATCTTTCTCTCTTTCTCCCTCCCTCTCACACACACTCTCTCTCTCTCTCCCATTATCTCTCTCTCTCTCTCTTTATCTCTCTCTCTGATTTCCTTGTTGTTAAATCTTACTCTGTTTCTCTCTCAAGATTCTCTATGGATCTCTCTCTATTTCTCTCCTCGTCTATTTCTCTTGCTCTTTTCCACGCACAGGAAGTCCAACCGATTGGATGTGTGGAAGTAAGAGAAGGAGAATTGGACATAGTGAGATGCATAGGGACAATGGTTTAGATAAAGTCTAGGTTGTGAGTTATTTGTTGACTCCTAAAAGTACTAAACACTCATTTCTTTGTTGTGTGTAGTCCGTCTTTAACAATTGTAACGTAGATGGACTATTTCACAGACAAGAAATGGATGTATGAGTACAAGTCCAAGCCAACTCAGTGTAATCCAAAATTTGTGGGTGGAGTCTTTCTTTATAGATTATTCAAAACAACAATTGGGGGTGCAGGGAAAGGGTGTTATGAGCTGTCGATGTTGGGAATGTGAGAACAGCAAGTTTCTTGATTGCGAGACCATCATGACCCACATTGTCCTGAATGGATTTGTCCCAATGTATGAAATCTGGAGACATCACGGGGAACTGCCTGAACGTCGTGAAATCGACGTTCCTGAGGAAATTGGTCAAGGCGAAGAGATGGCAACAATGTTGTGCAATGCTTTCATACAAAATGTGGAGGATGCCAATATGGAGAACGATCCAGAGGATCCAGAATTCCGCAAATTTGAACACCTACTGAATGAGGCGAGAAAACCACTATACGGAGGATGTCATAAACACTCCAAACTGTCGTTTATGGTTCATTCATGCCCGAAAAAGAGGCAAAGATCATAATCAAGAATGGACAGATGGTGTCATCCGCACAGTATGACCTGTCCTTTCTCTTTGGAACACAAATTCGGGGTCAATTACATTTCCCGCTACATCTGTAGTGGCGTGAGCTCGGCCCGAATGCATTTAAAAATTGGTTCACTGAAATCAATGTTAGACTAACATCTACCTATTTGTTTCTTATAATAGTCGTAAGTACTAACAGAATTGTTTTTTTTTAGCTAAGATACAAGTTTGTTAATGAGGAGGATCAGCCCGTGACTACAGCCCTCACGATGAAAGCGCTACAGCTGGTTGTACAGAAAATTATACGAGACAACCATACTCTCTATAAGAAGCAATACTACGATGGGAAGGCCCCAGAGCAGCTAGCAGACTGTCCGATTCTAGGTATGGCTCCTGAAAATAGGACACTGCTAGTGAAATATTGGGATGGGGTAAGGGAGTCCGGGCGAGATGTAAAGAACAAGGTGAACCGAGAGTGTCTGAAGATGACTCACACGCTAGGGTGTAAGTCTCTTCCTTGTTTTTTGGAAGAAGAGGTATGTATTGAGTTGACTTTTGTCTGCCTTCTCAATACTTCAATTTAAACATTGCACAATACTAATTTTAGGAAATTAAATTTTATGCAGCGACAAGCAGGAGGTCCAAACTTCGTGTTTCTGAGATCTTTCCTGACAGCGCACAAAAGGAAAGATGGGACATATTCTGATGAGGAGACAGCATCATTATGTGTACGTTATCAGGTTCCTGACATTTTCTCCTAATACCAAGTGAATGATTTAATTAGGTTTTGTTTATTATGCAGGAGGAGCTTGTCCAGACCACAACTGAGCTATAGGTCCACATCTCAGAGAACCCCGCGGATTTGACACCTATCATAGATAGGGTGTTTGGGGGCCATCACGGAGGTTACGAGAGAGGACTTGGGACTGGTGCACCGCCGCGATGGGGTGTGGTTACGAGAGCACCGGAGTACTTAGCTCTAGAGGAACAACTGCAACAGGAAAGGCAAGACAAAGAATCAATGAAGAACCACCTGTTGATGGTGCAGTCTCAGTTGCAAGAACTGATCCAGTGGCAAGCCTCTCTCCAATCGCCTACAGGTTAGTACTATTTAAATACTTAATTAATTACTAATTTTATATATTTCAATACACTTATGATGAATTTTTGTTCATTTGCAAGGTCATTTAACCCATTGGGTAGCAATCAGTCACACACCTGATAGCACGTACTGTACATTTCTCTTTGTTTGAACATGACAGTTGACATCTATTATGTAATTTTTTGTTACGTATAATATTTTGTAATGTAAACATTTTGAAGTGCAAATCGAAATTAATTATGAAAGTCTAAATTTGTTTTTTACGTAATTGGTTGTATTTAATTATGACAGGATAAAGGTAAAATTAAAAAAAAAATTGAAATTAATAATTCCTCCGCCGGCGGTTTAAACCGTCGTCGGAAAATACAGTAATAACGGTCAATTCTAGTGACAGTTTAAAACATTGTTGGCGGAAAATTTCCGCCGACGGTTTACGCTTTCGTTGAATTTTTTCCACCGACGCAAAATTTCCGTCGGCGGATTAAGCCGATGAAGAGAGTTTGACGGCGGAGGACACTCCGGCAACGATTCTTAATTCGTCGGCGAAAAATTCTTTTCTGCCAACGCACTTTTGAAACGTCGGCGGAAGACGTTTCCATCGACAATTGTGTTTTTTTGACCACCGGCGGAACAGATTTTTCAGTCGGCGGGTGTTTTCATTGGCAATGTCTCACCCGCTGTCAGTCGTTCCGCCAGCGGTTTGTTGCTTCTCTGCCGACTAAAAGAACCGCCGACGCAGGTCTGTTTTCTAGTAGTGAAGCCTTCAATTTCAAATACTTGACTAACTATCCTCCCACTTCGCAGTCTCATTCACTGTACAATAGAAAAAAATATTTTAATCAAAGACAAAACAGCTTTACTACCAAATCATGTATTCTTAAAGTTAAGCAAACAATTCTCCCCGGCAATGACGCCAAAATTTTGATGGCATGTCGTTGCTCCCACAAAATTAAATCAATTCTTAACCCATAAAATAATTTACAACAAAGTATAAGGTAAGAAAGGTTTGATCCCATGAGGAGTTTTGAGCATAACATTTAAGATTTATTTTAATAAGAATACATAAATCTTACAAGGTTTATGGGGGATTGGTAAAAACTTGAAAAAAATAAAACAAAGAACTATTTATCTACTATATACAATTTACTTGCCGCTTTTCACTCCCAATCTCTTGGTTAAGAATGTAATAACTAAAATTTAGATCTGGTGTTATACTCTTGATAGGTTGACAAAGAAGAGTTTAGTAGTTGCCCCCTTAATTTCATATAACTAAAACCAATTAAGGAAAGGTTCTAAGTAGTTCAGATTATAAGCACAAATAAAATCAACCCAAACTAAATGAAACATACTAGCATGTTCAAAATATTTGTTTTAAATCACGCTTAAGTTGAGATTAAGATAGGTGTGACCTCTCCAAACCCAACTATTTGCCTCTTTTAACCGTTTTGTTTACCTTGTGCATAACAAAACGAAAAGCTGTAAATTTAATCAACACACCTGAAATGATCAATTTCATGCAGATAAAAATTTTATGCACTACAAATCAGTGTGATTTAAATATCAAAAGTATTAACACAAAATTTAATGAAGTCCAAACCATCTAAATAATAGCCAAACCATTACAAAAGCCAAGGTTCAAGAGACTTTCGAAAGACAAATAAAGAACAAAGCTGGAACAAAGCATAAGAAGTTGGAAATTACATAAAGTCAGGAACTTTCCCCTTTTGGGAGCTTTCTATGATGCTTCTCCCAAAGAGAATTGTTTCTCCTCCACGGACAACAAACCAGCTTGCATCCAATGGATTTTTCCACTTCTACAGCATATCCCCGCCTTGTCTCTATTGTTTTTCTCACTCTCTTGCTGGGGAGTGATAAGGGAAAGATAAATCTCTCTTTCTTTATTCTTCAAAGAAAATTTCGGGATTAAAGTCTCTGCTTCAAACATATCAGAAAACCCCTATTTATAGGTGATTTTCGGACTGTTTTTCTTTTCCTTCTATAATTCAGCAGTTACTGAATTAATCAGCCACTTATTTGCTTTAATCTCTAAGTTAATGGCCCAAAAACTGTCCTCTCTTTATCCTCTACACGATCTCCAAGTGCTTTTCACGTTTCCCCCATTTTATCTACAACAGATCACTTCTTTTCCTCTTTCCTAGTTGAATTGAATATGGGTAGTTGAGTGAAATTACGATTTAAGATAGGGGGAATTTATATCATTCGATTTTTGGCCCTTGTTTCTACTTGGTGATTATTGGGTTGCACTTTCTTAGGTGTGGGCTTCTAAAAGTTTCAAGTTTTCTTCTTTGGTCTTTCACTTGAACAAGCAGGAACTTTGAGCTCAATTTCGACTACAACTCGTCCCGATTTTGAGAAAACGCAAATAGACAAATGTTTTAGGTTTATTTGTTAGCTTTCCAATGAATCTTCAATCTTTAGAATCTTATCACATACTAAGACGTTATGATGAAAATACCAATGATAGTTAACTCCATGGAAAACAACCAATTCCACAATTTTATCAATTAAAACTAGAAATTAGCCATTCAAAACTCAAAATTGATAAATCTTTTCAAATATACTCAAATAATACCCAAAATGTAACCAAAGTAAGTTGAAGTGATCAAAATCTGTGAAAATATGAACTTATCACACAACAATCCATTCCGAGATGGATGGAGGTGCTTCCCTTTTGCATTGGCTTGCAACCGTATGTAAGAACCATCAAAGATGCAGCCGCAGGTGGAGCCCTCATGAGTGTATCAGTTCATGAGTCCTGTGAATTATTAGAGAACATGGGCTCTAAAGCTGCCTAGGGGTGTGTAGAGAGGAACATAACAAAGAAATCCACTGGAGTTTATGAGTTATTCCTCAACTTTAATCTTGGCACAATAATCAACTTCAATCTTGGCACAATGTGATGCCTTATTTAAAAAAGGTTAATGCATTAAGTGGAAAATTAACCCGAGTGTCTTGTCTTCAGTGAAAAAGCTGTAGTGCCTTAGGACACAAAGTGTAGAATGTCCTTTATTTGTAGAGAGTATACAATATGCTAGTGGTAGGAGGAAATAATCCCTATTCCTGGACATATAATCCAGGGTCTGGAAGGACAGATGTATTTAATTTCAATGTAATGAAGGAGGAAGGACAGATGATTGTTTCTTCAAAAAAATAGTTAGTCGTTCCACTATCTTCGTCTTCTCATCGGGCTGTTTGTATCACAGCTGTAACTCCAGAACTCTGACTGGGACCACACCAATGGTATCAGAGTGATGACTTCTAACCGAGAAAGAATCGAGCGTCTCAAAACTGAAATTGATTTGTTACAGGGGAGCGTCTCTTGCATGGAAGAAGGAATCCAAAACATAAATGAGAATATGAATCGATTGATTGAGTCATTCAAAAAATCTGCAGAAAAAGGAAGTACCAGCACAGGAGAAAGGTCGGATAGAGCACCTTACCTTCACGATGAAGCAGAAGGCACCACCGACAGATGTCCCTTATTCTCCTCTAAATATGCAAAATTAGACTTCCCCAAATTTCAGGGAGGCGACCCAACCGAAAGGATAAACAAGGTACAGCCATTCTTCTCTTACCAAAACACGTCTGAGCAACATACATTACCGCTAGCAGCTTTTCACCTCAATGGAGAAGCCAACCAGTGGTGGCAGTGGTTGCACCGTACCTACGCAGAGGAGTGAAGAGATCTCTCATGGTCTATATTTGAAAGAGAATTATGGTCTCGATTTGGACCTACAAATTGTGGAGACTGTGATGAAAAACTTATTGAAAATAAAGCCAACCGGGTCACTCAGAGAACACCGAAAGGATTTCGAATGGTTAGGTAACAGGGTTACTGCCTGGAGTCAAAGATCTTTAATCGGTACATTCATCGGCAGCTTAAATCCTCCTATCGCAGACGGCATCCACATGTTCTGCCCTCAATATTTGCAAGAAGCGATCAGCCTAGCAAGAATGAAGGACTTTTTTTACGCACTTTCTTCCAAACAAATCAAACAAAAGATGCGGACACTAAAAAAATCACTAATGAAGAGATGCGAAGAAAGTGGAAACAGGGACTGTTTCACATGTGATGAAAGAGTTACACCTGGGCATAGATGCAAAAACGCCCAATTATTTTTTATAGATGGTCCTCAAAATGAGGAAGAGGAAAATCAGGATGAAGAAGTGACAGAACCAGAAATCTCAATTCACGCTCCCACCGGCTGGACAGCAACAAACACGATCAGGGAAACAGTAAAAATTCAAAATCGAATTTTAATTGCCCTTATTGATAGTGGATCCACCCACAACTTCATCCACTCCAAATTAGCATCTTGGTTACAATTACCAATCACATTGACAAATATCTTCAATGTCAAAGTTGCCAACAGCCACCCTTTACAATGCCAGGGAAAACATTCTGATGTTAAGGTAATTATCCAAGACAGCTTTTTCCATTACACTTTATGCTTTACCACTTGCTTGCCTGGGCATTGTCCTCAGAGTTCAATGGCTTGCCCAACTGGGCCCCATCATTTGCAATAGGAGTTTACGCACCATGGAGTATAAATTTAAAGATTTATATTACAAACTCACCGACATTCAACCAGAACCAGTTTCAAAGACGACAACAATCGCATTACTCAAGCAAAACCGCCATCATCAATCACTATTTGCCATTACATTTCGAGATGGCGAGACAGAAACTTCTTGCTGATTTTGAAGATATCTTTCAAACACCATCAAGCCTTCTACCTCCACGAGATATCACACATAGCATTATCCTTCAAGAAAACACAGACCCAGAAAACGTTCGTCCTTATAGGTACACCTATTTTCATAACGATGAAATAGAGCGACAAGTGAATAAGATGCTAGTGAACGGACACATCCAACCCAGCAACAGCCCCTTCTCTTCTCTCGTCCTGCTGGTCACAAAAAAAAAGAAAAGATGGGACATGGCATTTTTGCGCCGACTACTGAGCCCTCAATAAAATTTCTGTCAAACACAGAATTCCCATTCCCACGGTGGAGGACATGCTAGATGAACTACACGGATCAACTTACTTCACCAATCTTGATTTAACAGCAGGGTATCATCAAATTCGAATTCACCCTTCAAACGTACACAAGACAACTTTCGGAAGCCATAACGGACACTACGAATATCTCGTCATGCCGTTCGGTTTTTGTAATGCTCCTTCAACCTTTCAGTTAGTAATGAACACAATGTTCTGGCCTTACCTTCGCAAATTTGTGAAGGTTTTCAAGAAGATCATTTGTACAGATGTAAGGAGAAGAATAAAACACACAAGTTGTTGTTCCACACAGCTAGGGTCGTGGTTAACCCTAATCCAAGCATGTGCTCCCATTAAATAGGGTAGCACTCTTCTTACATTAATAATAAATCAGTTACTTAATTACAAGTATGCCCTTAAAGGGGTAAAACACTAAATTACATCATATGCCCCTATATACAACTGTATTGAGCATCTCTAACACTCCCCCTCAAGTAGGAGAGTATATATCAAATAACCCCAACTTATCATACAAATGTCTATGTCTTGATCTTGCCAATGCCTTCTTATATATATCTGCTCTCTGGTCTTCTGTGCGTACATAAGGTGGACAAATAACACCATTCATTATTAGCTCTCTGATGAAATGACACTCCACTTCCACATGTTTAGTACGCTCATGAAAAACCGGATTACCTGCGGTAAAGATAGCTGCCTGATTATCACAACCCATATGCATTGGATTGTTGATTATGATCCCCAATCCTTCCAAAATAGAAGGAACCCACATCATCTCACAAGGTGCATGTGCCATCGATCTATACTCTGCCTCCGCACTAGATCGTGCAACCACTGTCTGTTTCTTGCTTCTGCAAGTGACACGATTGCCACCCACTGTAACACAATACCCACTGGTGGGCTTTCTGTCATCCTGAGACCCTGCATAATCTGCATTAGAGGCACCATCGACATCTGAGTCTCCAATTTCTACAGAACAAACCTCTCCCAAGAACCCTTCTAAGATACCTCAAAATATGAAAAAGAGCATCCATATGAGCTTGCCTAGGAGCCTCCATAAACCTGCTCACCAACCCAACACCATAAGAAATATTTGGTCTAGTAACAGTAGCATAAATCAAATTACCAACCAGCTTACGGTCCCAAGTTTTATCTTCTACTAGGAGAGAACTTGTATCAAACAACAAGGATTTTTCAGCGAGTGGTGTCTCTTCAGGCCTTGCCCCTAGCATGCCCGTTTCAATCAATAAGTCCATGATATATTTTCTCTGAGATAAATGTAGTCCCCTATCTCTCCTAGCTACTTCGATGCCAAGGAAATATCATAGAGTTCCTAAATCTTTTGTCTGAAAATGAGTAGTTAAATACTTTTTTACCTCAGATATCCCATGAATATCATCTCCTGAAATGATAATATCATCAACATACACAACTATTATCACCATACATGTCTGTCAGTGTAGAAAAAACATTGGCACCGTCCATAAGTCATGGTAATTTTATTTCATAAGTCATGGTACTGAACGTCTAATGACAATGTATCTAAACCTGGGCCCCACGCCATAAGTCATGGTAATTTTATTTCATAAAATAAATATTTGAAACCATAATTCCAACATTGAGGCCCTGGATCATTATCCAAGATGCGACATGGGAATTGTGGCAACAATATGAGGCAAATATTATTCATTATGTCACTGGCACCGTCTCCTTACTTCAGGACGTGGTGTTAGTAGGTCACGAATATTTGGGCATCAATTCTAATTGATCTGTTACATAAGTTTCAGTTATGTCCACGATGCTGCGTATGAAAGTTTCACGCCGACAGCGTGAGGCAACTCATATTGTCCGCCGAGGCGCACAAGTCATTGAGCCATTAAAAAACAAAACGATTCTTCGTAGCTTGCCCAACTCAAATGTTATAAAACCCTCGACGCCGCAGGAAACCTTTTATACTCTTCTCATATTCTGCGTGATTTTGAGAGTTCGAGAGTGAAATTTCAGGAAAGAATTACAGTGATTTCAGTGTGGGAAGCTGCAGAAACTATTTCGGCACTTTATAGTGAAGTTTTACAATCGATATTGCGTAGTTTTAGCTTGCACAACAACCCACACCCATTTTCTGCAACAAGTTTCTGATTTTTTTTACTGACTCCAAGTTTCATAAGGTGATTACACCCTTCTTCGGTGATATTTCTGTGTTCACATGGCCAGAAGGAAGTGTCTTGAGCAGAATTTTCTTTCACATGAGATTGTGAATGGTAGAGATAGGTACGTTGATAGTTAACAAGGATAGTTAACAGGAGTTACATGAACAGCAGTCGGTTTTAGCATGATAGCTAGTTAGAAATTCAGTTATGGACTAATGTATTTAAACAGTACAGAAATATGAAAGAAACATGGAAAAATGGTATTGATATCGTCGTCTTCCTTTTTCCATTTTCTTTATTTTATTTCTTATTTTGTTTGGCTTCCGCTTCTTTCTCTGATTGGGACCATACGAACTGGTGTTAGAGCATGGCTTCAAACAGAGAACGAATTGAATGCATTGAGCAAGAAATAGACTGGTTACACAACAGTGTCGGGCAAGTAGAAGTAGGTATCCAGAGTATCACCGAATATATGTAATGCCTCATCGAATCGATCCAAAAACTATAGACAGCAGCAACAGTGGGGGTGGCGATCATCAACAGCCTCACAGACATCCTCTTGACTTCGGTGATCACTCAAATGCAGATTGACCATACTTTGCGTCAATGTTTGCCAAATTAGACTTCTCGAAATTCTCGGGAAGCGATCTGACTATCTGGCTAAACAAAGTTGCCCAGTTTTTCGATTATAAAAAAATACCAGAGTCGCAAAAGATTTTGCTGGCCGCATTTCACCTTGACAGTGAATTCAATCAGTGGTGGCAATGGGTTCCACGAACCTATGCTGAAGAGCAAAAAGGAATTACCATGGACACAGTTTGAGGAAGAACTTAGAGAACGCTTTGGAACCACTGAAAATGAAAATTTTATTGAACAACTTACTCGAGTCAAACAAACGGGATCTTTACGCAAATATCAGACAGAGTTTGAGCATTAGGGAAACAAGTATGAGGTTGGAGCCAAAAAGCTCTGGAGGGATCTTTCATGGGTAGATTAAATACTTCTATTTCATATGGAATCCATATGTTCCGTCCCCAAACTCTGAAAGAAGTGATCAATTTAGCATGGATGCCAGATGAGCAAACCAGTTTACAACACAGACACCTCTCCTCTTTCAAACCACCAGTCCGACCCAGTATCTCAAACATGGCGCCAAAGGACAACAGTAATATTGGGATGACGAAGCGCATCACCTGTGAAGAGAAGCGACAGAAATGGCAACATGGATTTTGCTTCTCCTGTAAAGACAAATTCATGCCTGGTCACAAATGCAGCCAGACATTATTGAAGGCAAGCCAGAATCAGATGAAAATCTAACCGACAAACCAGAAGAATCTCCAGAAATCTCTCTTCACGCACTTATGGGAAGGGTTCCCCAACAAACCAAGCGGGTGACAACAACTATACAAAACAAGCCTGACTGTGTGGATAAATAGAGGGTCTTCGTATAACTTCATCAGCAAGAAATTAGCAACTTCTCTGCGGCTGCCAATCACTTCTACTGAGGTATTTTCCGTGTAGGATTCAAATGGAGAGCCATTACAATGTAAAGACATACACCTCTGCTCAGGTATTCCTCCAAAACATCAAATTTTCCATCATATTTTTTGTTCTTCCTCTTGTTGTACTATATTTCGTGCTCGGCATCCAATGGCTTTCCACCTTTGGACCAGTTTTGTTGATCAGAGCCAGATATAGTCCTTTTTCTTCTCTGATCTTACTGGTAAAAAAGAAAGACAGCACCTGGATTCACTATCGTTTTCCAATACCAACAGTGGAGGATTTGCTAGATGAACTTCATGGTGCAAAATTATTCAATAAGCTCGACCTCACAGCTGGGCACCACCATATTTGAATTCTTCAAGCCGACATTCACAAGAAGGCCTTCAGAACACACAATGGCCATTACGAGTATCTCGTAATGCCCTTCGGTCTCTGCAACGCTCCCTCTAATTTCCAAGCAAACATGAATTTCATCTTCAGACAGCACCCACGAAAATTCATTCTCGTATTATTTGACGACATTTTAATAAACAGCTAGTCATGGCCAGATCATCTCTTCCTCATCACAGAGGTATTTACTATTTTACGTCAGCTTAAATTCTATGTTAAACTACATGTGAGTTTGCCAGGCAGAAATTGGAATAGCTGGGGCACTTTCTTAGTACAGACGGAGTGAAAGTCAACCCCGAAAAGATTTTATCTATTTTACAGTGTCCACGCCCTACTACAGTGATGGAATTACGAGGATTCTTTGGCCTCTCCGGTAACTACAGAAAATTTGTTCAAAATTACGGTTTGTTAACTCGTCCTTTGACTAATTTATTAAAAAAGGGAATTTCTATTGGTCAGAAGAAGTAGACAAAGCCTTGCACAATTTCACGGAAGCATTGACTAAAACACCCATACTGGCTCTTCCTTATTTTTCTATTCCATTCTTCATACAGACTGATGCATCAGGTGCTCGAATCGGAGCCGTATTATCACAAATGACCGGCCACTGGCTTTTATGAGTCATTCATTAGGCGAATCAAAGAAATCTTGGTCTATGTATGCCAGAGAAATGGTTGATACTATAATAGCAATTCAATCGTGGCGTTCTTAATTATTGGGAAGACCTTTTATCATACAGACACACCAGAGAAGCCAGAAATATCTCCTGGACCAAAGAATTTTGACAACTCAGTGGTAAAATGTATCTCTAAATTGATCGGTTGCGATTACGCTATTGTATACCATCCTGGAAGAAACAATCAAGTAGCTGATGCCTTATCCAGAAAATTCGACAGTCCGATCCTAAATTACTTATTTGTTTACAACGCCAGCTTATCGGATTCCATAAAATCCGAGTACAGTCAGAATCCATTTTGCCAAAAAGCAGCCGAACTGACAAAATATCACCTAGGCAATCCTTATTTTCAAAGAGATGGATTAATCTTTTTCAAAGACAGAGTCCTCATTCCGCCAAACTCCTCTCATCAGACAGGTTTTACAACAATTTCATGACTCTCCTATAGGTGGGCAATCAGGAGTACTAACTTAAAAATGAATTCGACTGCAGTTTTATTGGCCTTTAATGTATGCCAATATTCAGATCTTACATCACAGAATGTGATGTGTGTCAACGAGTGAAAGTAGATACTCTGTTTCCTACCGGTCTTCTTCAACCATAACTATTCCTTGCCAAATCTGGGAGGATCTTTTCATGGACTTCATAGACGGACTTCCATGCTCCAATGGCAAAGATTATATTATGGTTGTAGTTGATCGACTCAACAAATCAGCCCACTTTATTGCTCTGACTCATCCATACACGGCCACAACAATAGCAGAAATATTTACAGAGTTTGTCATCAAAATTCATAGTGTTCCACATTCAATTGTAAGTGATTGAGACCCTATCTTTTTTATTGCATTTTGGAAAGAATATTTTCACCTCTCTGGGAAAAAAGTAAGAATGAGCTCTGTATACCATCCCCAAACCGATGGCCAAACTGAAGTCACAAATTCAAGTTTGGAACAATATTTGAGCTGTTATGCCCATCATCGCCCACATTTGTAGAGTTCTTTCTTGCCGTGTTGCAGAATATTTGTACAACACAATGTGCCATTCCTCCATTAATGTCTCCTTTTCAAGCTTTGTACGGCAGACCACCTCACACAATTCCTCAATATGAAGAAAATACTATTCAAGTTCCAGAACTCGTACAACAATTCCAAGAGCGTGATACACTTCTGGACCAGCTCAAAGTCACATTGCAAGCCACAAACAACAGAATGAAATCCGAACAGATAACAAACACTGAGAGATCGTATTTGACATAGGTGAATGTGTTTTATTAAAACTTCAGCCATACCGACAACAATCTGTCTTTTGCTGAGCTTCCCAAACGTAATCAAATAAATTTTACGGCTCATTTTAAATCTTCCTGATCATTTCAAGGTTCATCCGGTATTTCACATATCTCTGTTACGAAAGAATCTGGGACCCGATATCTCTACAACAACAGACCTTCCCAACTTCACTAAATGAAGTCCTGCCCATCTTAACACCTTCTACAGTTCTCGATCAAATTTTTATTAAACATGGAGATAAATTCGAAGAAGAAGCATTGATTCATTGGCAAGGACTAACTCCTGAAGATGCCACATGGGAAAACAAGAAGCAGCTGGAAACAAGCTATCCCAACCTTGAGGACAAGGTTTGTTTTGGCGGAGGAAGCATTGATACGGAACGTGAAGAACCCGGAGATATACCATCAGTTAGAAATTTAGTTATGGACTAACGTGAAGAACAGGAGTTACATGAACAGCAGTCGGTTTCAGCACGATAGCTGGTTAGAAATTTAGTTATGGACTAATGTATTTAACAATACAGTAGTAAGGAAGAAACATGGAAAAAAATTGTATTGATACCGTCATCTTCTATTCTTCTTCTTCTTTAGTTTATTTATTATTCAGTTTGACTTCTGCTCCCTCTGATCGGGACCATACCATACGTCTCTACAGACAGAGCCAAGAGAGCAAGCACAATCTCAATTTAGAGGCAATTCATGCATTAGAGGGGTCTTTATTTTGATGAATCGAATGAAAGTATTACTTCTGAAATTCAAAGATGCCAGTGGGGCAAGTATTGCTGACATCCGGACCCATCCTTACTCCTCATAGTTAAAGAATGTTTATGCAAATGTTTTTGAATCAGAGTTGAAACAAGTAGGAGATGGATTCAGTTATGTTTGCATTGTTAGAAAAAGGAGATTTTATTTTGGAAGTAATGATATTAATGCCTATTATGAAGTTAATGAAATGGAAAATGTCAAGTTTGATAAGAGATAGGAGAGAACACCTGAGGACAAAGGCGAAGCTAGCCCTATGTCTCAATGGGACAACTTCGACACTGAATGAAGATGGGAAACCACTTCATTTCACAAGAGGGTGATTTAACCCAGGTGACAAAGAATTGGTTTTTACTTCATTTGTTCTCGGCTCCTGCCTACTACTCATGTGTCAAAGGTGACAACTGACAGCGCTTATTTACTACCAGCTATTTTGGGAGGCTGACCAGTTAACATTTGTCGGATCATACATTCAACGAATTTGTGAGGAGGGCTCTTTGATCGGTTTGGTCTGTTCTTCCCTTCACTTATTATAGAGCTGTGTCGAAGGACAAGTACAGCCACGGCCTCCACTGAGGCAGTCAAAGCATTCGGAGGAGAACTCAACCACCTGCAGCTCTTGTTCCTCTACAACCTGCACCTCCTCCTCCTACAGTCACCGAGAGAGTATAACAACCTGAAGCAAAAGTGCAGGAAGATGGTAAGTAGAAAGCTTACTGAAGAATCGTAGTAATTTATCCGTGAGAATCAAGGGAGAAAGAATATAGACAATGGAGAATGAACCACACATATTGCTATTCCACACAACTTCAAGCCTCTCAATCCTAACATGTGCGTGTGCTCGCCAAAAAGGGGGCAGCACTCTTAAATTAATAATAAATAATTAAAATTAACAAGAGATGCCCTCACATTCATGAATAATAAGTAAAATTTAACACTCCCCCTCAAACTGGAGGATAGATATAACATTGTCTCAGCTTGCTACATAAGTGTGCATGTCTCGTTCCTGCGAATGCCTTTGTGAAAAAGTCAGCAATCTATACTTATGTGTGAACAAAAGTGTATATAAAAATCCTTTCATGACCAGCTCTCGTACAAAGTGGCAGTCCGCTTCCACAAGCTTAGTGCGCTAATGAAAAAGTTGATTACTTGCAACAAAAATGGCTGCCTGATTCTCACAATCCTTGGGCATAGGCTTGCTTCTTTTTATCCCCAAATCTTCCAACAAAAACCGAACCCAAACCATCTCACAAACTACATGAGCCACAAAACGATACTCAGCCTTTGTACTTGATCTTGCTACCACTATTTGTTTCTTTCTTTTCCATGTAACAAAATTTCCACCTACTTTCACACAATAGCCACTAGTTGACTTCATGTCATATCGACACCCTGAATATTTAGCATCCGAAGCACCATATACATTTGAACGTCCCAAGATCCTGTAATACAAGCCTCTACCAAGAGCTCTCTACAAATACCTCAAGATATGATAGATTGCATCTTTATGAGCCTGCCTAGGCTTCCATATCCTGCTCACTAAACTAACAACAAAGAGAGGACAAAAGAAATAGAAAACGGAAGAAAGAGAGAAAGAAAGTGAGAGAGAACAAAAGAAAGAAAGAACGAATGCCAGGGAGAAATAGCTAAAAAGAGAGAACGAAAGAGAGAAAGAAATAAAGTAAGAGAGAAAGAAAGAAAGAAAGAAAGAAAGAAAGAGACAAAGAAAGGAAGAAAGAAAGAAAGAAAGAAAGACAGAAAGGAAGGAAGAATGTTAGAAATAAAGAAAGAAAGAAAGACAGAAAGTAAGAAAGAAAGTAAGAAAGGTAGAAAGGAAGGAAGAATGGTAGAAATAAAGAAAGAAAGAAAGACAGAAAGTAAGAAAGAAAGTAAGAAAGGTAGAAAGAAAAAAATTTAAGGAAGAAAGGAAGAAAGGTAGAAAGAAACAAAGAAATGTAGAAAGAAACAAAGAAATAAAGAGTGAGAGAAAGAACGAATGAAAGAAAGAATGGAACAAAGAACGAACAAAACACAGAAAGAACGAAAGAAAGAGAGAATGGAAGAAAGAGTGAACTAAAGAAAGAGAGAACGAAAGAAAGAGAGAATGAAATAAAGATGGAACGAACGAAAGAGAGAACAAACGAAAGATAGAATGAACGAAAGAGAGAACAAACGAAAGATAGAATGAACGAAAGAGAGAACGAATGAATGACAGAGAGAACGAAATACAGAAATAACAAAAGAAAGAAGCAACGAACGAACGAAAGTAAGAACTAAATAAATAAAGAACAAAAAAATGAAAGAAATGAAAGGAAAAGAAGGAAGAAGAAAAGAAAGAAACAATGAAAGAAGGAAAGAAAGAAGGAACGAAATAAATAAATAAAGAAATAAAGAAAGAACAGAAGAAAGAATGAAAGAAAGAGAGAATGAAGGAAAGAAAGAAAAAAAAAAGAAACATAGAAAGAAACACAGAAAGAAACACAGAAACTAAGAAAGAAACGAAGTAACAAGGAAAGAAACAAAGAAAGATACAAAGAAAGAAACAAAGAACGAAAGAAAGAAAAAACAAATGTTAAGAATGAATGTATCAAACAAACAAACAAACAAACAAACAAACAAACAAACAAACAAAGATAGAAATAAAGAAAAAAAGAAAAAAAAAGACAGAAAGAACGAAAGGCAGAAAATAGAAAGAAAAACAGAATGAAAGAAAGGAAGAATAAAGGAAGAAAGAAAGGAAGGAAGAAAGGTTGAAGAAAGAAAGAAAGAAAGAAAGAAGGAATGAAAGAGAAAGGAAAAAAGAAAGAAAGGTAAAAAGAAAGAATGAAAGAAAGAAACATAGACAGAGAGAAAGAAAGAGAGAGTACGAAAGAGAAAAAGAACGAAAGAGAGAAAGAATGTAAAAAAGGAAACACGAAAGAAATGAAGCACGAAAGAAAGAAAGAATGAATGACAGAAAAAAAGTACCAAAGAAGAAAAGAAAGAAGAAAAGAAATAACAAAGAAAGAAAGAAATATAGAACATAGAAAGAAAGAATGAGTCAAAGAAGGAAATAATGAAAGAAAGACCAAAAGAATGAATGAAAGAAAGAAAGAAATAAACAAATAAACAAATAAACAAATAAACAAAGAAACAAAGAAAAAATAAAAAATAAAAAAAAATAGAAAGAAAAAAATAAAGAAACAAAGAATGAAAGAAAAAAAAGAACAACAGAACGTATGAAAGATTGAAAGAATGAAAGAAAGATAGAAAGAGAGAAAGAAAGAAGGAAAGAAAGAAAGAAAGAAAAGAATGAAAGAAAGAAAGACAGAAAGAAAGAAACAAAGAAAGAAAGATCAAAGAAGAAGGCATAATAAATAAAAACATTAATAAAAACGAAACAAAGAAACAAAAACGAATGACGAAAGAAAGAAAGAAACAATGAAACAAATCAAAAATGAGAGAATAAATGAAAACATAAAAAAATAAAAAAGGAAAGAAAGAAAGAAAGAAAGAAAGAAAGAAAGAAAGAAAGATTGAATGGAAGAAAGAGAAAGAAAGAAAGAAAGATTGAATGGAAGAAAGACAAAGAAAGAAAGAAAGAAAGAAAGAAAGAAAGAAAGAAAGAAAGATTGAATGGACTAAAGAGAAAGAAAGTAAGAAACAAAAAACGAAAGAAAGAAAGAAAGAAAGAAAGAAAGAAAGAAAGATTGAATGGACGAAAGAGAAAGAAAGTAAAAAACAAAGAACGAAAGAAAGAAAGAAAGAAAGAATGAAAGAAAGAAAGAAAGAAAGAAAGAAAGAGAGAAAAAGAAATAAAGAAAGAAAGGAAATATGAAAGGAAGGAAAGAAAGGAAGGGAAGAAAAAAAGGGAGAAAGAAAGAAAGTAAGAAAGGAAGAAAGGAAGAAAGGAAGAAAGGAAGAAAGGAAGAATCAAAGGAAGAAAGGTAGAAATAAAGAGAGAAAGAAAGACAGAGAGAAAGAATGAAGGAGAGAAATAATGAAAGAGAGAAAGAACAGAAGAGATAAAGAACGGAACAATGAAAGAACGAAACACAGAAAGAACAAAACACAGAAAGAACGAAAGAAACAGAGAATAAAAGAAAGAGAAAATGAAAGAAAGAGAGAATGAAAGAAAGACAAAAAGAACGAAAGAGAGAACAAACTAAAGAGAGAACGAATAAATGAGTGAGTGAATGAAAAAAGAGAATGAATGAAAGAAAAAATAAAAGAAAGAAAGAACGATAGAAAGAAATAACGAAGAAAGAAAGAAAGAAAGAATGAAAGAAACAAAGAACGAAAGAAACAAAGAAACATAGAAAAAAAGAAAGAATGAATGAATGAGTGAAAGAATGAAAGAAAGACAAAAAGAAAGAAAGAAAGAATGAAAAAAAGAAAGAAAGAAAGACAGAAAGAAAGAAAGGAAGAAGGGTAGAGAAAAAAAAGACATAATGAAAGAGAAGAAAAAAACACAAAGAAAGAAAGGATGGAAGAAAGGTAGAAAGAAACAAAGAAACAAAGAAAGAAACAAAGAAACAAAGAATCAAAGAAAGAAAGAAAGAAAGAAAGAAAGAAAGAAAGAAAGAAAGAAAGAAAGAAAGAAAGAAAGAAAGAAAGAAAGAAAAGCAGAAAGAAAAAAAGGTAGAAACATAGAAAGAAAGAAACAGAGAAAGAAAGCACGAAAGAAAGAAAGAACGAATGGAAAAAAGACTGAAAGAAAGAAAGAACGAATGGAAAAAAGAATGAAAGAAAGAAAGAATGAACAAAACAAAGAAACAATGATACAATGAAAGAACAAAAGAAAAAATAACGAAAGGAAGGACAAGAGAAAGAAGGAAAGAAAGAAAGAAAGAAAGATTGAATGAAAGAAAGATTTAATGAAAGAAAGGAAGAAAGAAAGAAAGACAGAAAGAAAGAATAAGGAAAGAAAGAATAAAAAAAGACACAATAAATAAAAACATAAACCAGCAAGAGAGAAACAAAGAAAAAAATAAACAAAGAAAAGAAAGAATATATAAAAACATATAAAAAAGAAACAAAGAAAGAACAAAGAAAGAAAGGAAGAATGAATTAAAGAAAGAATGAAAGAAGAAAGCAAAAAAAAAAAGAAACAAAGAAAAAATGAAACAAAGAAATAAATGAACAAAAAACAAAGAAAAAAGAAAGAATAAACAAAAAAAATAAAAAGAAAGGAAGAAAGAAAAAAAAAGAAAGATTGAATGAAATAAAGTGAGAAAGAAAGAAAGAAATAAAGAAAGAAAGAATGTGTGAAAGAAAGAGAGAAAGAAAGAAAGAAAGAAAGAAAAAAAGAAAGAAAGATAGAAAGGAAAAATGAAAGAAAGACTGAAAGAAAGAAAGAAAGAAAGAAAGAAAGAAAGAAAGAAAGGGAGAAAGAAAGAAAGAAAGAAAGAAAGATAGAAAGAAAGAAAGAAAGAAAGAAAGAAAGAAAGAAAGTGAGAAAGAAAGAAAGAAAGAAAGAAAGAAAGAAAGAAAGATAGAAAGAAAGAAGGAAAGAAAGAAAGAAAGAAAGAAGGAAATGGAGAATGAAAGAAATAAAGAAAGGAAGGAAGAAAGGTAGAAAGGTAGAAAGAAATAAAGAAATATAGAAAGAAAGAAAGGAAGAAAGGTAGAAAGAAAGAAGGAAAGGAAGAAAGGTACAAAGAAAGAAAGAAAGGTAGAAGTAAAGAAATAAATAAAGAGTGAGAGAAAGAAAGAAAGAGAGAAAGAACAAGAGAGAGAGAGAACGGAACAAAGAAAGAAATAAAGACAGAAAGAACGAAATAAAGAGAACAAAAGAAAGAGAGAACGAAAGAAAGAGAGAACAGAAGAAAAAGAGGAACAAACGAAAGAGAGAACGAATGAAAGAGAGAATGAACAAAAGAGAACGAAATACTGAAATAACAAAAGAAAAGAAAGAACAAAAGAAAGAATGAATGAAAGAAAGAACGAACGAACGAACGAAAGAAAGAACGAAATAAAAAAACAACGAAATAAAGAAAGAGTGAAAGGAAGAAAGAAGGAAAGAAGAAAAGAAAGAAACAAAGAAAGAAGGAAAGAAAGAAAGAATGAGCGAAAGAGCTAAAGAAAGAAAGAAAGAGCAAAAGAAAGAAAGAGAGAACGAATGAAGGAAACAAACAAAGAAAAAAACAATGAAACAAACAATGAAACAAAGAGAGAAACAAAGAAACAAAGAAAGAAACAATGTAACAAAGAAAGAAACAAGGAAAGAAACAAAGAAACAAACAAAGAAAGAAAGAAAGAAAGAAAGAAAGAAAGAAAGAAAGAATTAAACAACAAACAAAGAAAATGAAACAAAGAAACAAAGAGAAATGAAAGAATAAATAAAAAAATTAAAAAAAGAAAGAAAAGAAAAGACAGAAAGACAAAAATATTTTTTTTAAGCAAAGAAACAAAGAAAGAAAGTAACAATGAAAGAAAGACAAAAAAATTATTTATTTACTTATTTATATATATATTTTTTCATGCATTCTTTATTTTTTAATTATTTCTTTATTTCCTTCTTACTTACTTTCTTTCTTTCTGTCTGTCGTTGTTTCTTTCTTTCTTTCTTTCTTTCTTTCTTACTGTCGTTCTTTCTTTCTTTCTTTCTTTCCTTCTTTCTTACTGTTGTTCTTTCTTTTTTTCTTTCTTTCTTTCTTTCTTACTGTCGTTCTTTCTTTCTTTCTTTCTTTCTTTCAACCCTGTCTTTGGTTCTTTCTACCTTTCGTTTTGTTCTTTCTTTCTTTCGTTCTTTCTTTCTTCCGTTCTTTTTTTCTTTCATTCTTTATTTCTTTAGTTCTTTCTTTCATTCTTTCCTTGTTTCTTTCTTTGCTTCATTCTGTCATTCGTTCTCTCTCTCCATTCATTTGTTCTCTCTTTCATTCCTTCTCTCTTTCGCTCGTTGTCTCTTTTGTTCCTTCTCTCTTTTGTTCCTTCTCTCTTTCGTTCGTTCTCTCTTTCATTCGTTTTCCCTTTCTTTCGTTCTCTCTTTCTTTTGTTCTCTTTCTTTCATTCTTTGTCTTTTGTTCTTTCTTTGTTCCGTTCTCTCTCATTCGTTCATTCTGCGTTTCATTCTTTCTCTCTTTCTTTCTTTCTTTCTTTCTTTCTTTCTACATTTCTTTCATTCTTTATTTCTTTCTACCTTTCCCCCTTTCTTTCTTTCTGTTTTTCTTTCTACCTTTCTTCCTTGATTTCTTTCTTACTTTCTTTCTTTTTTCCTTTCTTTCTTTCTTTTTTTCTTTCATTCTTTTTACCTTTCTTTCTATCTTTCTCTCTTTCTTTCTTTCGCTCTTTCTTTCTATATTTCTAATGTTCTAATTTATTCTTTCTTTTTTGTTTGTTTCTATTTTTGTTTGTTTCTCTTTTTCTTTCCTTTTTCCTTTCTTTGTTTCTTTCTGTCTTTCTTTCTTTCTTTCTTTCTCTCAGCCTTTCTTTCTTTCTTTCTTTCTCTCAGCCTTTCTTTCTTTCTTTCTTTCTCTCAGCCTTTCTTTCTTCTGTCTTGCTTTTTTTTTTTGGTTTTTTTAATTGTTTCATTTCTTTATTTATTTGTTTCTTGGTTTCTATCTTTCTGTTTTATGTTTGTATTTATTGTGTCTTTTTCTTTCTTTCTTTCTTTCTTGCTTTCTTTCTTTCTTGCTTTATTTCTTTCTTGCTTTATTTCTTTCTTTCTTTCTTTCTTTCTTTCTTTCTTTCTTTCTTTCTTTCTTTCTTGCTTTCTTTCTTTCTTTCTTTCTTTCTTTCTTTCTTTCTTTCTTTCTTTCTTTCTTTCTTTCTTTCTTTCTTTCTTTCTTTCTCTCTCTCTCTCTCTCTCTCTTTCTTTCTTTCTTTCTTTCTTTGTTTTTTTCTTTCTTTCTTTCTTTCTTTCTTTCTTTCTTTCTTTCTTTCTTTCTTTCTTTCTTTCTTTCTTTCTTTCTTTCTTTCTTTCTTTCCTTCTTTCTAGCTTGCTTTCTGTCTTGCTGTCTTTCTTTCATCCTTTATTTCTTTCTTTCTTTCTTTCTTGCTTTCTTACTTTCTTTCTTTGTTTATTTCATTCATTCTTTCTTTCCTTCTTTCTTTCGTTCTTTCTTTCTTTGTTTGTTTCTTTGTTTCTTTGTTTCTTTGTTTCTTTGTTTCTTTGTTTCTTTGTTTCTTTGTTTCTTTGTTTCTTTGTTTCTTTGTTTCTTTCCTTCTTTCTTTGTTTCTTTCATTCTTTCTTTCATTCTTTCCTTCTTTCTTTCTTTCTTTCGTTCTTTCTTTGTTTCCTTCTTTCTTTCTTTCTTTGTTTCCTTCTTTCTTTCTTTCTTTGTTTATTTCATTGTTTCTTCCTTTCTTCCTTTCATTCTTTCTTTCTTTGTTTGTTTCTTTCGTTCTTTCTTTCTTTCTTTCGTTCTTTCTTTCATTCCTATTTCTTTGTTTCTTTGTTTCTTTGTTTCTTTGTTTCTTTCTTTATATTTTTCTTTCTTTCCTGCTTTCTTAGTTTCCTTCTATCTATTTTTCTTTCCTTTTTATTTCTTTCTCTCTCTCTTTCTTTCTTTATTTGTTTCTTTCTTCCTTCTTTCTTTCTTTTTTCATTCTTTCTTTCATTTTATATGTTCATTCTTATTCATTATTTTTTGTTTGTTTCTTATTTTTTATTTCTTTGTTTTTTTGTTTCATTGTTTCTTTGTTTCTTTGTTTTTTTGTTTCATTGTTTCTTTGTTTCTTTGTTTCTTTCAATCTATGCAAGACTTTCTTTCTTTCTTTCTTTCATTCTTTGTATATTTCTATCTATCTATAAATCTCTCTTTGTTTCATTCATTATTTCTTTCTTTTTTGTTGTTTTTCCATATATCTATCTTTCTTTCCTTTTTTCTGTCTTTCTTTCTATCTTTCCTTCTTACTTTTTGCTTTATAAATTTCTTTGTTTCTGTCTTTGTCTTTCTTTCTTTCTTTCTTTCTCTTTTTTTAACTTTCATTCTTTCTTTCTTTGTTTCTTTGTTTCTTTCTTTATTTCTTTCTTTCCTTCTTTCCTTCTTTCTTTCTTTCTTTCTTTCTTTCTTTATTTTTTAATTTCTTTCCTTCTTTGTTTCTTTGTTTCTTTGTTTCTTTGTTTCTTTCTATCTTACTATCTTTCTATCTATCTATAAATATTTCTTTGTTTCGTTAGTTATTTCTTTGTTTCTTTCTATTTCGTTGTCTCTCCATCTATCTATCTATATTTCTTTCTTTGTTTGTTTCTATGTTTCTTTGTTTCTGTCTTTCTATCTTACTTTCCTTCTTTCTTTCTTTCTTTCTTTCTTTCTTTCTTTCTCGCTTTCGTTATTTATTTATTTATTTATTTCTTTTTTTCTTCGTTTCTATCAGTGCTATAGAAGGTTTAATATTGAATATCTTAGTATGTAGAAGAGTTCTTTTATTTTACATACTCTAATCCTCAATGGAATGGAGTTAGACTTCTTTCGAAGTGTTATAGATTAGGTAGATTTCTTTCGAAGTGTTATAGATTAGGTCTATCCTTCATCTTCTTTCTGTGATAGGTTTGAGATTAAATTCTCCATGTAGAGTGTATTGGAATTTCAACTCTTCTTCGAAGTATCATAGATATTTCTGTGATTCATCTTCTCCCCGTGAAAGGTATGGGACGTCACCAAAGTCACGTTGAGCCTAGACCAATTTGCCGATGAATGGCGTTAATGGCCTGTATACTTGTAAATCGTTGACAGACGTGCACCCAAACGAGGAGATGATAAATAGCAGAACTATGTGTGATATTAGAAAGAAGTTGAGTCCATTAAGGTCTCGAAAATCTTTGACAAGTGTGTGCCTGAACACGAAGATGATGAATAGTAGAACTATTTGTGACATTAGAAATAAATCTTATTGCATTCGCGATTAATGTATGTTAAGTACTTAATAATTACTTGATACCAAGATATTCCTCCTTCTGAAAGAAGTCATGGTGTTCTGAAAATCCGGATCTGTGAAGAATTCTTCGCTTGTTGAATATAAAGTTCAACAACAATTGAATGACTACACATTTCCAGCCATTAAGCCACAGGCTTTCTATAAGTAGGGAACTTTTGAGCACGCTTCTACTTTGGGAATTAAAACTGTAGAGCAAACTATCAATCTTGAAAACCAAGATTCTACATTTAAATTATTAGAATCCATTGATGTAAGTAGGTATCTTGCAGATAGTGAAAAGAATTATATGCATATTGGATGCATACAAATAGCTTTCAAACCTCTAACATTATTTGGAGGTAATACATGCCTGTAGGCAATTCTCCTCGATGGGAGATGTTTAAATTGGAAACAATCATTGATGGGTGTAGTAGAGACCAGTCTCAGCCCTGGACCAGTCTACTTCAATGTCCATCCAAACCTTTTTTTATCAATAACTGATAGAAATTTGTTAGAAAGCCTCCAGCTTAGGATTCTAACAAAAGGTTATGAATATATGCCAGGTAGTGAAACCATAGCAGTTATCTCTAGGATTCATTTCAAACTGATGACTAGTGTAGTTGTCAAAGTAATTCACCCCCGTGACGAAGAAAAAACTATTCTCTTATAGATAGATTTAATGAGTGCAAATATAGCCACCTTAAGAATGATCAAATGGGAAGAAATTCGGTTTCCTGAAGCTTGGAGCATTCCTCAAGCTCTTCCTCCCAAACTCCTACTCAACCGGGATATTGATCGAGTAATTCAATCTACAGATGGTGATGTTGTAATCAACTTCAAGGGAAAAACTCCTTATCAAGTTTCACTACCACGAACATCTTGTAGATACTCTGATATAGGGCAGACGTCTCGTCTCCCAGAAACAATTGACACTAAATCCTCAAAGGATGATTTCTCATTTTGAGGAATTAGAATATCAGATGCCCAGTTACCTCATGGAATTTACACTGAAAGGGAGGAAAGACCTACTTCTCCCACTCCCAGTGATATGTTACATCGAGTTATGATGTTTATTCACATTATGAATCTAGTGGAAGAAACTACCCATTTGTGGTAGACAGAGCAGCAATAAAAGCTCAGTTCTTTCACCCCAGTAATCTAGGTGTCAACAATTGGTTTTTGACAAATATGGGGTCGTACAACGGAATTCCTTTTCAACGGAATTTGATCTTTATTTGGAAACAAATAGAATAATTACGCCTTTTGTTGAATAGTTTATGTGTCATAAACTGAAGCAACCATATTTGGATTCAATATCTGAACCAGAATCTGAACCTGAACCCGTTTTGGTTAATGAACCATCTCTCTCAACCCTTAAAATAGAGTGGCAACTCCAATCAGGGAGTACTATCAAATCAGTGCATCCTCCTACTGATCTATTGTTTTTGTTAACTAGTCAAGCTCCTATGAATGCAATCAGGAAACAAAACAACTTTACCAATTTGACTGTTCACACGATTGGCAGACAGCTTAATCACATTGAAGATTATCTTGATAAGAGTCACCTTAACCGGGTGGCTACACAAAAAGAAAAATTACCTTTGCTGATGAATAATAAATCCCTTATTAAACCATCAGCCCATATTAAGAATTTCAAATAGATAAAAATCCAGAATTTATGGACGAATTATTCAATAGACTAGGTAATTTAACATAACACATAAGCTACAGACTCTAGATGTAGTTACAGATTCTGATAAAAATTCATCATCAGAAGAAGACTCTCTTTCCAATACTACAGATCAAATAGGACTCAAAAATGGAACTACACAAAAGGTTCCAAAAAGGTTAGGATGCTGGATACAGAAAGTTCTATTACCATAGGCCAACACCTCAAGGAAATAATTATATACATAAACAAATCCTTTGATGGGAGATCCATATATGAATGGAATTTGGATGGTTTCTCCGAATACCAAATTCTGGAATTAAGCGGTAAAATGCTTATGTATGCTACTATTGGTAAGCAATATAGAAATCAGGATAAACAAATTGCTGAAATGATAACAACAGGATTCTCAGGAATGCTTAAAGGTTGGTGGGATAATATTATTACACCAGGTCAACAGCCTGAGGTTTAAAACAACCAATAGGTTGTAAAATTAGAGGATGGTATGACTACATCAGGAGAACAAGATGCTGTCTACACATTGATTTCCTAAATAATACACCATTTTATCAGAAATCTTACTTCCCAAACAGATATGGGATGAGAATTATTAAAGAATCTCAAATGTAGGACTCTTAGCCAATTTCGTTGGTATAAAGATGTCTTCCTTACCAGGGTAATGCAGAGATCAGATGCCAATAGTGATTATTGGAAACCTAAGTTCATTGATGGACTACCAAATCTCTTTGCTTCCAAGGTATGCAAATTATTAGCCAATGAAATAGGTGTTATTAACTACCAATACTACACTTATGGCCATATCACTACATCTATCATCCAAGAGGGATTAACATTATGTACTGATTTAAAAGTCCAAGCTCAGCTCATGAAACAATATCTCAGAGGGAAAAAGGAAATAGGAAAATTCTGTGAACAGTTTACCTGTGATACAGAACCACTTTCCAATAGAAGGAAAGGAAAGGGAAAAATTTCCTGCAATAGGAATCTGATCCTTATAAGAGAAAACGATATACCAAAAGACTATCCTATAAGAAGGATCGCCATGATTTGAGGATGCCTCCCACCAAGAAACCTTATCCTCAGAAAGGTCTTCCAGACAAAAAGAAAATTGTTTCTTACAAATGTGGTAAATGAGGCCACTACTCCAATAGATGTAAAACCAAAGAGAAAATTAACCAACTAGAAATAGATAAAGTTCTAAGACTTCAGTTGGCTAAAATTCTCTTGAATTCAGATACGTAAGAAGAAGAAGAAAGTTCTTCATCAAACCAATCAGAGGAAGACCAAAGTTGCAGTTGTTCTCAATTAAAATCTGTGGCACGAATGCATCAAGTTAATGTCCAGACTTCTGAACAAAGGACTCTCCTTCAGAAGGTAGATCAAGAAGAAGATCCCGATATGAAAAGATATTTATTACAGAAATATCTTCAAACTTCAACAGAAGGCCAAGGCGTAAAACCTTATTCGTTGAAGGAAATTATTGGCCAAATTGAAGAAATTTAATCTTCAAAGCAACCTATCTCTCTGAATGTTTTACAGGGGGAGATAAAAGATATCAAGAGAGATTTAAAAGAATTAATAACTCTTTATAAACAGCTTGAAAGTCAGATGGAACTTTTTGAGAAAAGCTCAGAAGAGATATTTCTTAATCAGATTACCAAAGTCACTCATCGAAAGTGGCATACCAAGATTAATTTGGTTATTGACCAAATTGTTGTCATTCCCAACTCTACAGCTCTGATTGTAGTGGAGCAGATTTGACCTGCATCCAAGAAGGGTTAATTCCAACCCAATACTTTGAGAAAACTATTCATTCACTTACCAATGCAAATGGTAAGAAAATGAAGATCAAGTACAAATTGAACGGTGCTTCAGTGTCTTATTACTGACTTTCTAGTAGTTAGGGATATGACCCAACAGGTCATCTTAGGAACTCCATTTTTGGAGATCATTATGCCAATTAAGAGCATAAATTCCCTAGGAGTACTTGGAGAGGTTAATAATAAACCCGTTTATTTCCCTTTTAAATCTCAAAGACAAGTTTGTTTTATCAATGAGATTTCTGAATTGAGAAATAATAAAACTCAACATCTAGAAGGAATTACATTTCCTTAGTTTAGATCAACAACTAGAAACTACTAAGATAAAAGAAAAAATTAGTTCTCTTTATAAATTATTCAAGCAAGAAATTTGTAGCGACATTCCTATAGCCTTCTGGGACAAACACAAATATATTGTGTCTTTACCTTATATGGTTGAGTTCAATGATAGAACCATTCCAACCAAATCTAGGCCTAGTCAAATGAAACATGACCTACTAGAACAATGCAAAAAGGAAATCCAGGGTTTAATGGATAAAAAATTAATTAGGAAGTCTTACTCCCCATGGAGTTGTACTGTTTTTATGTCAATAAAAAAGCAGAAAAGGAACGAGGTGTTCCAAGACTTGTCGTTAATGACAAACCACTTAATGATTGTTTGAAATGGATTCGTTATCCAATTCCAAACAAGAAAGACTTATTAGATAGATTATTTGCTGCTAAAGTCTTTTCAAAATTAGATTTGAAATCAGGTTATTGGCAGAATCAAATCCATGAAAAGGAAAAATATAAAACTGCATTCACAATACTTTTTTGTCATTTTGAATGGAATGTCATGCCTTAGGGTTTGAAAAATGCTCCATATGAATCTCCATACTCTGAATTCACCATAGTCTATATTGACGCTCATTTTAATCATTTAAATGTTTTCAAAACAATCATAAGAAAACATGGGTCGGTAATTTCAGCACCAAAGATGAAATTATTCCAGACCTCGGTTGTTCCCATTGCCAGAAGTATTGAGTTTGCTTCAAAATTTCCAGATGAAATTTTGGAAAAAAAAAACTCAACTCCAGAGATTTCTAGGAAGTCTCAATTATATTGCTGATTACTATCCATTTCAAGCATAGGACTCAACAATATTGCATAAACGACTTAGAAAAAATCCTCAGTCATGGACTCTCCTGCATACCCAGGCAGTCCAGTTGAAAAAGAAAAAGGTAAGACAATTACCCTGTCTTAACCTTACCAATCCTTCTTATCCAAGGGTAGTAGAGACTGATGCCTCTCATATTGGTTATGGAGGCATACTGCAACAAACCAATCCAGATGGTAAAGAAGAACTTGTTAGATTCACCTCTTGGAATTGGGTTGGTGCACAACTTAATTATTCTACTGTCAAGAAAGAAGTTCTTGCAATAATTAAGTGCATATATAAGTTTCAGGATGATTTATTAAATCAGAAATTTCTTTTAAGAGTTGAATGTTCTGCTGCTAAGTCGATTCTTAAAAAGGATGTAAAAATATCACATCAAAGCAAATCTTTGCTAGATGGTAGGCAGAAATAAGTGTCTTAGATTTTGAAATCGAGCATATTAAGGGAGAATTAAACTCCTTACCAGATTTCCTGATCCGGGAATTTCTTCAGGGTCCCAAACCTGTTTAAATGAACTCATTTAATTATGCTTGAAAATTAGAATTACGATGAGTAAGAAAAAGTCCATTATACTTAAATCAAGAAATAAGCTAAATTAATATTTCTTGCCCATAAAATAAATGGGATTATCATGAGTTTACCTCCGGAACAGGTATCGCTTCAAATGGAGCTGGAAAGACTTTGTTTCTAACCAATGAAGATCTCTTTTGATCATGCATGGATCAAACCCATGGTGAACCCTAGGAGGGGAACCCCGTCCCCAATGACAGAGGACGTGGTAAGAAGACCAAGAATGTTCCAGGCCAAAGATGCTACAATAATGAAAGAGGAAGTTCCTCTGTGCAAGAAAAGGGTAAATTGCCAGTGTCCTATGACGAATATGGAAACAAATCTTATCCTCAATAAAGAGGATATTGATTGAACACTCAACCCAAGGCAAATGATGCACAAATGGCTTTCTGATGCCTTTTGTCCCATTGCGTATGGGAAAAGAATGGGATCTTTTGAGCCAATTTTAGCCTTCACCAGATCAATTTAAGTGACTCATACACTTGATGATGCAAAGAGGCATAATAGCCCTTGGGCGTACAGTAAGTGTACGATCCAAAAATTCATAAATCCATCCGGATTGGGTCAATTTTTTTTGGCAAAGCCAACATCACTTCCAAATGGAATAGAATTTAATTGCTGGAATTATATTGATGCCTAGAGTGCAACGTTTTACTACCAGAATCCCAATCATAGACACACTTGGTTTTTCCAGTGGAACAAAGATGTCAATGTCTACAAGAGGTCTTTACCTCTACCAATTTGGGCATTTGATTGGAGGAACAGATTTGGACCACCAGAATCAATAATGCCAGAGTCGATGGGGAGTCAGTTAAAATATTGGACTCTATCTAGTCCAGCGCTCAAAGCCCAAGGGAAAATTCCAAAACAAATAGGGCCACTATTTGTTTTTTTATGATATTTAGGATATCATGAAATGGGATTGCACCTTAGGTTTCAATAAAGGGGCCCTCCCAATACTTATTCGGACATTTCATGTCAAATGGTGGCCAGAATTTACCACCGATGATACAGTAGCAGAAATAAAGTCTGCCATCCTCAAAATTTAGAATGCACTTGGGTACCAGAGAGTATCAGAGGTCTACCATGACCCAACCAATATGTTCAAAGCAATGAAAACCCAATATAGGGTTGCTAATCCGACATTATCGGAAGATGAGTTGATGATTCAACTTTTTGAGTCAATAAAGGACTCTTTGAAAACCCGGTGCAATGAAGGCACATCGAAAAACACAGATGATAATATGTCTGTATCCGCAACTTCAACAGCAATTGAAGAAGACGAACATGACACAGCTGACAAATATCCAGACAATCAGCCAGTAGAAGATGTTTCAATAATGATAATTATTTGGACGCAATGATTCATGATTTTGAATCAAGAATTAAGAAGAAATTATGGAAGAAAATCAACTGTCCGCAGAGAAAACTCTACAGAGGAAATACTCTCTTGCCAACAGAAGCCTATATGCAAGATAGGAGCAGGCACTTATACTATTTTCGGTCGCCCAAACAAATTTGAAGACTACCAATGGATTCGCTATTTTAAACCATAGAAATATTCAGAAATTACTGATGAAGCCCAATGGCTAAAATGGCACATTACTGCACAACAAGATAAGAAGACGTGCACCTATGCCCCAAAATGCTTTTGTGGAGAAAACAAAAAATCAGCCTCAGAATTCTGTCATTTTTAGTTGGCAGCTGACCGCAGTCACAAAAATGGGAAGATATGAACAAGCAGCCAGAATTGTCACCGGAATAGTAAAAGTTACTATCCATAGAATGACAAAAAAGGAATAATACTTACTGTTCATATGAATAGTCTTACTATTCACACTTCTCAGGAGATATCTTAGCAACGAAGCTAAGCACAATCATGGTTTCTTACAGAAGCCATGGAAGGCTAATTTGTGAATATCTTCATATGGAGTAAAGCTCTTGTATTTTACAGGTCTATCATTCATCTTCTTTCTGTGTTAGGTATGAGATTAAATTCTCCACGTAGAGCTTAATGGAACCTCGGCTCTCTTTCGATAGTGGAGCCGCGACTTCGATATTGGTGCCGTGTGACGTTGTCCACTAAGCTTCTGCAGTAATCATTGTGATGTCATGGCCTCGACCATGGCGCCATGTGGCATCATTCACAATGTTGTTCTATTCTTATTAACGCCATGGCTTCCTCGCTGGCGCCATGTGGCACCGGCTTATTTCTTGCTCTGAATTGGGGTGTCGTTGGCCTGAAATTACATAGGTCAGCTCCTTCTTGTTCCACTTGGCATTTTATTCAAGTTCACACCAACAAATAAACACCAAAAGTAAATAAAAATAGACTGCTCCCAAACATAAGTGTTTTCTCATCCTCGAGAAAAGGGCTTAACACAAAATATGAAGCATTTAATCGTGTTGAGAAAAAATATGATCAGTAGTTCATGCAATTCAAATTTACAAAAGAAAAATTAAAATTCTAATTGATGGTTCACTTATTCGATGGTCTTCTTAAGAGTGTTTACTCACCTAAAAACTTTTATTTTTTCCTTCTTTCCATGCACTTACGGAATCACTACTAATATACCATAAGTTACCACAAATCGTAGAGAGATGATCCTAAGATCCTTAGGACTTTTCTCGGTTATAATGGAGCTAGGGACAAGTGGAAGTCAAAAAGGTTGAACATGAAAGTTTAATCATTCTATATGCAAACTTAACCAGATTGAGTTTTTCTGAGCACCCTTACTGATACAGAACTACTCTACCAACCTTTGTCCAATTTCTCGCCAATATTTCACTTGACCTTATTTGAAAATTCAATGTCTTTGTGACATTGGAAAAATCACCTTTTTATGTTTGACTGACTTTATTCACTAAACTTGCTTTAAAATTTTGTTTTTTAATGACTTGCCACCACCCAATTGCTGTATCTCATTGCTTCTTATGAGTTTCAACTCCAACCTGTTTTACTCATGAAATTTAAATGATGGGTCATGCAAGAATAAAGTGAAAACAAAATTAAGATACGGAGGTGGTTTGAAAAACAGTTAGATTGACTAGAGGATGTACAAGGGTTGGTTTCAAAAGGGCCAAATGGTCCAAACAGGGCCTATTTAATCTCTTTGGATCCATTTCTCTATCTATTTTGCCTTCAGCTTCATTTAAAATCAGTTCAAGTATCAATGTGTAAAGACTAAGTGCATACCACCACTCAATCCAGAAACCCAGCACTAAAGAAATAATTATATTAGCATATTAGTGTGTGGCTTGTAAAATAATTTTTGAGGCTTTCTAGACTCTTTCATACAACCATAAAACTAATGACCATCAAGTGGAAAACTTACTTTTGGCAATATAAAAGAGAATTGCACTTTTAAGGTCTTCACCTCACATTGACATAAACTCAATCATGCAAGATAGAATAGAATCACTCAAGGCTAACCATGCTAGTACTACCACCAACCTTTAATTAAAATTGTCCCCAATGTTTGAATTGAAATATTGAAATATGAAGGCAGTAAGGGAACTCCCTCGTTGTGCTTCACTTATGGTTCTTCTTTATGCTCCATGGGACTCTCGGTGTGACGTTTGCAATGCAAAACCAAAGGTTCAGTAAAAGTATTTATTCAAATAAAACAACTACAGGACTGTAACAATATTCACTTGGAGATAAAAACATTGAAAACATATCACCATGAAGGAGAAAGCTTTTCATTCATTCAAAACCGAGTCATTATAAACAAAACAACAAGTCATCATCATATAAAGGAAACAATGCAATGCATATACAATGACTCATGTACGGAATGACCTATCTACCAGTCGCTGACTTGGGTAATAAGAGCTTGATTAGGTAAAGATGCTGGGATGGAGGAATGATAACGAGCTTCTTCAGCTAGAAGAAGAGGTAGCAGCTGCAGTGACACTCGCTTCACTCTCCATCTGCTCCTCTGGTTCCATCTCTGGTACGGGGAATTCTCTCAGATAAGAGGTCTCCTGCGCTGGACACCACCCATGCACTCTTGTGATGCACAGGGCGTTATGTCTAACAACGTGGTGCTGCAGTAGGGCCATCTGCTGAGATATCTGTGACTGATGTGGTGCACTCTGTGGAGGCTGTTGTGGGTCAGGGTGCCTCATGTCATTCTTCTACCGTAACCGATCGATGAGCTGCCTCTGGATCAGCCTCCCTGCATCTGCCAGTTGGGCTCCTGATGGGTAGGACACCTGAGAGGCCCTACACAGCTTTGTGATCAAGGAGGGAGAGTAGATTCCAGTCCTGATCACCACTCCGCATTGGCCTATCTCCATGTATATGATTCTGCCGATGTCAATCAACACTCCTCTCTAAATGGCATACAATAAGTATGCCCGATCAATCGTAACGTCGGAGGTGAGCAACGACGGAAGTAGGCGGGTGCTGATGAAGTAAAACCACACCTTGGCATTTGTTGAAAGTACAGACCTCTTCAAGTGTAGGCACGTCCTATCTGCTGCTTGCACTCACTCTGTCGGGCAATCACAAAGTTCCTCCAACACCTTCTCAACTCAACTGACATGTTGCTCCTAATCAGTGCTAACCCATCAAAGATGAGTGTGCCGTATTAGGCATTGATTGTTTCACTACTGTAAGGCATAGATATCTGGCGTACCCTACACACCATGTGCACTATTCCTTCAATATTTTCTTCTCTGGCCTCTGGCACGTTTCTATAAAATTCCTCCACCATGCCAATCACTGGCAGTGATAGATAAGCACAGAAATTATCCCATCCCCTAGACACTATCACGGGGTGAATGTCTTTTATTTATCATCAATTAAAAACCCCTTTTCAACAATTACAGCTCTCCTGCTCCCAATTATCCTTCCCCTCTTTTCTGCCCCTACCCAGACATATCTCTCATCTACTTCCCCTGCTGGCCTCTTCCCCTTATTCTATGGGCAAATTTATTTTCTCTCACCATTGTGTCAACTAAGCAACAAAATAGAACAATGGATGACAAAAACAAGGATCCCCAACAAAAATCTCTTTGACTACTTCTCCCTCTTTTTGCTCCTTTATTGAGTCCTACTTTTTCTCTTCCTTTTTGTTTGAAGATTGCTGATGCTTATGCACTCATAGATGGCTGACCTCATAGTGAGCTTACCCTTTTTTAAATCAATAAGGGTCATGGTAGTGGCCAGAAATGGTCTCCCAAGAATTAATGGTATTTTCCTATCTTTTTCTATATCCAACACTAGAAAATTGGCTTGGCCGATGAATCCTTTTGCCTTAATTAAAACATTTTCTATTATTCCTCTTACGTAGCTGATTGATCCATCAGCTAAAATGATTTTCACATTAGTACGACGTGGTTCACTCAGACCCAGCTGCTTATAAAGTGAGTATGGCATGATGTTCACACTTGCCCCAACATTGCATTAACCTTCACTGTTTGACTGAGTTCTAATAGTGCAAGATATACTAAAACTGCCTGGGTCTTTCACTTTGGGAGAAAGATTGTTTTTTTAAAATGTTGCTACACTCTTCTATGAGGTTAACTACCTTAGATTCTTCGAGTCTATGCTTCTTTAACAGAGCCTCATTCATAAATTTAACATAGCTAGGTGCATCCTCCTGTGTCTCCAAAGTAGGAAATTTTATGTTGAGCTCCTTAAAGATTTCGAGAAATCTTTCGGCTTCATGTTCCTCTTTAGTGCCCTCTACTGTACTGGAACTAGGCAAAGGTGACCGAGTTCTTTTTTTCCTCTATTTTATCTTCATTGATTAGATGCACATGTTTTTCATCTGTCAACTCGAAGGAAGGAGGAGATCGATTTGATTCCTTTAGGGGAGGCATTCCCATTGGTGGTTTCTTGAAATAACTTGAGGACGATTGTTTCGGCACACTATTTCCCTCTTCTACTTTGTTTTTCTAGCTGGCCAGGTTTATATTCTCTATTCTTATCCACTTAAAGAGAGATTCTTCTCTCTCTCCAGGAAAGGTATCTTTCTCGAATTGAATTTTTCTTCCGTTTTCCCTTACTGGTGGCTTCTGACTCACTTCCAGTGACTCACCTTTAATGGAATTAACTTTGTAGTCATCCTTTAAGAATGCACTGCACTTTTCGAATCCTTCTTTTTCATTGGTGCTTGGAGTTTAGCGTTTAGGGTTTAGGGTTTCTTTTAAAGATACTTTTATACATACTTTCCATGTCATCAGAGAGTTTCTTCAATGTTGTTTCCATATTCTTCAAGGGTGCATTATGGCTTTCTACCAATTTCTGCATCCTGTCCATTGTAGAACCGTTCTTCTCAACTTGGGGCTGGTTCTGAAAACTTCCTTGTTGTCCAAAATTTTGATACTTTACTTGAGTCGGAGCTCACACACCCCCCTGATCATTTCTCCATCGGAAGTTCAGATGGTTTCTCCAGCCAGGATTGTGCGTGTTGGAGTAGGGATTGTTCTGACTTTGTCTTGAGTATATTGAACTCTCTCAGTAGTGGATGTGCATACTTAAATCCTGTGTATAGCACCACCACATAACTAGCAGCATACAAATGAACTTTGTGAACGTTCCACTTCCAACACAGCAATCTTCATTTTCAGGCCCTCTATCTGCTGTCTTATTGTAGTGTTGGTGTCTACTTCATAGACTCCAGCCGTCTTTCTTGATAATTGGCCTTGTTCTGGGACGATCCTTGGTCTCTCTGTGTTTCACTGGTAGCTATTGGTAGCCATATTTCTAGAAGGTCGTACACCTCAACGATACTTTTGTTTATTAGTGCTCCTCTCTCAACTGCTTCAATGATAGTCCTTGTTTGGTTTTGCAGCCCATTATAGAAGGTATACACTTGAGACCATTTGAAATGGAATGATGAGGTCACTTCCTTAGCAGTTCTTTTAACCAATCCCAAACCTCAGAAAGTGATTCTCGATCCAATTGTGTGAAAAGATTGTGTGAAAAGATTGAAATGGAAACAAATGCAATCCGATTGAATTTTTGGATGTGCCATTATGCTTGAACGTATCACATATCTCTAGCAAATCAGCAGGATGGATATTTAGATCTTCATTGGGTAGTCCACTGAATTGGACTGAGGTTTGGATCATCTGAATAATTGACGGTTTGATCCAAAAGTTATTTGAAAATAAAGCCAGTCTTCTTATACTAGAATGCGTATCTCTAGTTTGAGGTACCGCAAACTCTCTCAGATTTCTCGGCCCTGCTTCAGCCATATCTTCGTCTCTTCTTGATATCCTTTGTTGCTTCAAGTTGGACCTTGCTGTCCTCTCTATCTCAGGATGGTGTGGTAGCAAGGCAAGCCCTCTGTTTTCTTGTAACAACAGAAGAGAGTAGCAATTTAGCTCAACAAGTATCTCTACTCACAAATAAAAATTTAGATGACAAACAAACTTCACACAAACACAAAAACACAAAAACAATTGATAACTTATCTTACCTATAAAGAATCGGTAACACTAATGTGCAAATCAAGCTAAATTTAGCTATACTAACAATGCAACTATGTTAGTCTAACTATAAACACCTACTCTAAGCTAGATTACAGCAATAGAGCCTGGTACTAATAGTAGTTAAACACGTCCCCGACAACGGAACCAAAGAATCGCCTGTAGCAAGCGCATATTTTGTCTGAAGTAATAATCCGGTAAGACCGATTCGTCTCCATAAAGGATTCACTAAGAGGTCGTCATCCTAGTGCGCAATGCATCCCACAAGTTCATCACTCTAAATTAAAGATATATTACCCTCAAATAATCCAAAAATATATGAATCCTTTCACAATATTACTCAACCCTCCCAACGGTACTTACCTAGACAAAAATCTAAAATCAACACACATGTACAGTGATAAAGAGATAAAAGATGGATAAGAAGCTTCCCTTCAACTCCCAATCAACTTCTTCCTTCCTTCCCTCCTCAGAAGTGTTTCTCCCTTACTCCAAAGCTTGCACAACCTCCAAGGAAAGGAGGCACAACACCCAAAAATGATTCATAGCACCTAGTTACAGGGGAGTCTTGGAGATTCCCCAAATATTTTGTGCCGTATGTGAACTGGCACCATATGGCATCGGACATGCTTTGTGGAGCTGAGCATGGTGCCATGCATTACAGTGGTGCCGCGCTATGCGCTCTTTAGTTTCTGCTAGCACCCCTGCGCTGCTTCTGGGTGCTGGGATGCTCTAGTGAAAACATGGGCGCCCCTGCACTGAGCAGGGCGCCGGGCCGCAGAATCCATAAACAGCTTTGTGCTCCCAGCACCCCTACGCTACTCCTGGCGCATGGCTGCCTGGCACTTAGTCTTTTTTCCTCAGTAGACAACCCAGTTTGCAGGCGCCGCAGCTTTAATGCTGGCATTGTGTGGAGTTGCCTAGTACGCTTCTTCAGTGATCATTGTGACGCCGTGGCCTCGACCCTGGTGCCATGTGGTGTAGCTTAGTGTTGTTCTCTTCTTCTTGGCCCCATGGCTTCCTCGTTGGGGCCATGTGACACCGACTTCGATTTTGCTCTGAATTGGGATTTTGTTCGCCTATAATCACATAATTGAGCTCCTTCTTCTTCCACATAGTATTTTCATCAATTTCACACTTTAAAATACAAAGAAACACCAAAATTATATAAAAATAAATTCAACTTATTGCAATTCATGGCCTAAAACAAAGCATAATTTACACTAATCGTCTATATGTAGGGAGTGGGGTGTGAAATGTAATTTCCACATTTTAAGTAAAACAATTGATGCAGGCAACATGCACTTATGCCGGCAAGTCCGAGCACCACTGTCTTACTAAGGCAGAGTCCTCAGTGCGGCGTTGCAGCTTTAAGAAATTAATGGAGGAGCCTCAATGTGATGATAGAGGCTAAGCCCAGGAGTGCAGGGGTGCTGGATTTTAGGGCAGGAGCTTCGATCTTCGCACGAGTGCCTTAAGATCAACTCTTCTATGCTGTCTCATTGCATAAAGAAATCTCTTAGGCAAAATATAGCAAGAACCCCCCAAAGTTAAACCTTGCTTTTAATCAAGCGAGAGGCCTCTGATCAAAATCAAAATACTATTCATGTACATGCTAGTGACTAGATTCAAATGCAATTTATGAAGAGATACACCAAATTAATGCTAGCCATTAAATCTTATATCTTCTTTGGGGAATCATCCTCCTGAAACTTCAATCGCTAAACATTGATATATTATCCTATGGCCACCACGATTACTATCCATTTTTAATACCTCAGTGTTGACCAAGACCCAAACGCGATCTTCTTCAGCATGCAGCATAGCATCTATGTTCGTCTGAGGGCCAGTAAGTCTAATTCCACCCAAGATCTGGACGAAAATGACAAAACAATACTTATGGTTTGGGCAAAAGTCTAACTTTATTATTCAATATAAGATTGGCTTCTTTGAGCTACGAGTTCCAGTTGCTAAGTGAGAAAATACGCCGCCTAATTATGTTCTACTAGTGTACAGAAAGACATAAAAACGCTTACGAAGATAAGATCTACAAAGATATCTTATTTCAGTTTCAATTCAAGTACATCTAAATTTCTACCTCGTATCTCCAATTCTTATTTAAAATGGTTGTTCATCCATTGGTGTGGTGTACCACGAACCGTTTATCATCTGTCCTGTCCGCCAGCAATGATTCGAGGTTGCTACAGGTAGGATGGAAACCCAAACTAAATTGTCCACCTTCGGATATGTGTGGTTGCTGTTGGGTAAACCCACTGCCCCTGGCTTCATCGTGCCCCTAACACCTTTCCTTCAAAGCACTATGCTTTCACTTGAGAGTCTTATTATTCTGGGGCATCATATGCTGACTTTTCACTCTACTCTCCACTAATTCTCAGAGTCAACCCATTAAATAAATAGGACTTTAATCGGTTTTAATGGGCCTAGGGATAAAAATAGATTTTAACTCTCTTAAAAAATTCCTGATCTAACCTCCTTAGATTTTGAGCTCTTTATCGGAATCCGCCCCAAACTTCAGTTTTCGACCCTTGCTTACTAGATATGTATTTCACCAATTTCGAGCCTTTGAATTGTCTTTGATTTAGGAATCTAGCTGATTTTTAATTTCAGAGTGAGCTTTCTTTCCCTTCTACAATTATTTCAAGCCTCCTGCTTTTTCTTTCTCTTTTGTTTCATCTTTACTTTTTTTCGTACTTCTTTTCTTTTCTCTGTATCTTTCCTTTTCTTTGGAATCAAACCAACAAGGCTGATGACGAAAATTAAATTGGTTTTTGAAAAATTTAAAGTATATGCACGTTCAAAATTGTGTAACTATGATATTCACCTTAGTAATGTCTTTGGTCGTGCCTTCTCCTCAATTTTGCCTTGGTTTTTGTTAAAAGTAAATTCTAGAATCCTCAAGCAACAAGCTCAAATACACCATCAATCATACATCAGTCCAAACAATAATTAGTTAACCCACACTAAATCAATTTGTGAGTGGCTACTTTCCATTAAAAGAGGATTTGTTCATTCATTTTGCACTAACAGAAAATAGCTAGTCACCAAAAAAAATTTGAATTTGCTATACTATCTTGACATTCATCATCCATTCACCATAAACAACGAAAAGAACTTGTTTCATCTTATACATCAAACATTTTTATATGAGATGAGGCGTCAATAAGAGCATATATGCATCAAAATCAATGGATGAAAAGCTAACCCCGCCAAACTTAAAGATACAAATTGTCCTCAATGTACAGAATTTAAAAAATTGAAATGAGATGGGTAGATGTACTCCCTGAAATTTTCCAAATTCATTCTTTAATTGGCATTTGGGGTGTGTTAATCGTGTTTGGAAATTGCATCGGAACATTGTTAGGCACAATCGGTTCTTATATAAAAATATCCCATACACAAGTTCCCATGTCGTAACAAGTAATAATCCAGTGAGACCAGTTTGTCTCCTCAGGCACTTGTAACTATGTACCAATAATGAATTACTCTATAACAATATGTAACTACCGAAATCAGCTAGAAATGTCACAAGTTCATAATTGCATTAAGTAACAAAAAGATACTAAATCCTACTAAAAATAAAGTTTGCTTAGAACGATACATGCACACACAATGGAGGGTTGAAGAGTGGAGTTGGGGAGTGAATTCATGTAATTAGTGGAAGATTCCTGCAATTCTTTGATTGAGTAATTATAGTGCTCTTTAGTGGATATGGGAATCTAGTACCTGTAGCCCTCTCATGATCATACCCTGTCATTAGCTTTATTTTTTCTCGAGGTCTAGGTACTAATTCGGAGGTCCATCACCACATCCACTGTGACCGCTTGTCTCAGGACACTTCTCTTGAAGTTTACCTGTACATCCCTCACCTGCCAGTGAACGGAGCACAACTGATTTGGGAAACACATGCTGATTAATGGTTCTCTATCCCAGTATACCCTATAGGTATCTACGGGGACATCAGATTGAAGTTAAGAGGTCGTCAATCTGTTAGCATACTAAGCATGCCAAATTGAGCACATGAAATTAAAGATTGGCTACACTCTAATCAACTGAAAATAGATGATTCTTTGAACAATATTACATTACATCACAACCCTCATGAGGGTACTTAGCTACACATTATGAAGATTTGTGATACATCCCAATCCAAATCCATACCAAGCATAATAAGCTAAGTAAACACAAAAGACAGAAACAGAGAGTAAATAGAGGAGTAGAAAGATTCCATTCTGCTCCCGATCTTCTCCTTCCTTCAGTCTCCTCTAAAGTGTTCAACCCTTACTTCAATGCTTGCACAGCCTCCAAGGCGTGATGTGCGATCCTTCAAGTGGATTCATAATGTATTTTTAAAGTGGATTCAAAATGTATTCCCCTAATTTTTGAGCCCTAAGAGGTCTGGCGCTGCATAGCATCGGACAAGTAACGGAGCACAAATTCTTGGAGCCGAGTATGGTGTCATGTGAAGCTGTGTCACCGCATCACGTCGTCTTCATGGCCACCAACGCCCCTGTGTGGGGTCTGTCTTCCGTAGGTGCTTGACCACGAAGATAGGCGCCCCTGTTCTGCATTTGGGCGCCAGGCCAGTCAACCGAAAACTCTTTTTCTGCTCCCAACACCCATGTACTTATCCGGGTGTGTGGGCACCTGCCACTTAGCCATTTTTCCTCAATAGAAACCATGTTTATCTGGCTCCGTGGCTCTAGTGCTGGCGTTGTGTAGCATCGGCCACTGCTTCTGTAGTGATAATTGTGGCGTCTTGCCATCGACCCTGGCGCCAAGTAGCGTCGCTAATAGTGTTATTCTCTTCTTCTTGGCGCCATGGCTTCCTCGTTAGTTCCAAGTGGCGCCGGCTTCTGCATTTCTCTGAATTTGAGTAGTTTTGGCTTCAAATCACATATTTGACCTCCTTCTTCCCCTTCGTGTTTTTATCGTTTTTACACTTGTACCTACAAAGAAACACCAAAAGTAAGAGAAAATAGACTCATCTAATAACAATTCAAAGGCTAAAAAAAGCATATTTTACACTCATCAAATATCCCCAAACTGAAGTATTTACTTTTCCTTCAGCAAAGGCCTTAATACAGAAAGCCTACCATTCAATCTTGCTGATCAAAATGTGATAAGTATTTCATGCAATTCAAGTTTACAAGGAAAAATTAAAATTCCAACTGATGGTTCATTTATTCTATAGTATTCTTAGGAGTTCTTACTCAGCTAAAAACTTTTAAATGCTCCACAATGTGACTATTTCTAAAATTTTCTCTCATTAAATGCTCTTTCCATCAGTCCACTTTTCATGCACTTTCGAATTCACAACTAAGATTCCATAAGCTAATTTCAATATTCACTCGCCACTAATTGTTGAGAGATGATCCTATGATCATTAGGTCTCTTATCAGTTGTAATGGGACTAGGGACCAGGGTAACTCAAAAAAGGTTAGACATGAAGGTTTAATCATTAAGCATTCACAACTTAACCATATTGAGTTAGTTGAAGACCCCCTATTGGTAATGGACTTTTCACCCAAACTTAAACTTTGGCCAATTCTTAGCCCTCTTTTAAATTCACCCCTTATATTGAGAATGCAATGTCTTTGTGACATCCGATCAGTCATATTTTTATTGTTTGACTTATATTTACACAAAACTAGTTTTCAAGAGTTTGTTTATTACTTGCTTGCTACCCACAAATTTGTTTCACTCTTGCTCCTTAGGAGATTAAAATCCAACCTGGTTTAGTCATGCTATTTGAATGATGTGTCATGCAAGAAGAAAGTAAAAAAAAAAAAAAAAAGCTAAGAAGGTGAATTCAAAAACGTATTTATTAAAAAACAATTAGTTTGCAAAGGTCCAAAATTTGGGTGACTAGGGAATATACATCGCCTAATTCATCTCTTTGGATTCACTTCTCTATCTATTTTTCCTTGAGCTTCATTCGAAATTAGCTCAAGTATCAAAGAGTAATGACTAAGTTCATACCACCATTCAATCCACAAACCCCGTACACTTGAAATAGCTATTTTAGCAGGTTAGGGTGTGGTTTGATAAAAAGTTTGGAGGCTTACGAGACTCTTTCATATAACCATAAAACTAATGACCATCAAGTGGAATAGTTAACTTTGGAAATGTAAAGGAGAATTTCAATTTTAAAACCGTCACTTCACATTGACATAAGCTTAATTATGCCAGATAAAATAAAATCACTTAAGGCTAGGCATGCTAATCCCACCCCCGAACTTAAATTAAACATTTTGCCCTATGTTTGAATTGAAAAATGGAAATATGAAGGTGGTAAGGGGACTCCCTAGTTGGGCTTCGCATTTGGTTCTTCATTAAGCTTCATGAAGCTCTCAGTGTAATATTTGCAATGCAAAACCAAATGATTCATTAGCTCATTTATTCAATAGATCAAATTGGCTACAAGATAGTACCGAAATTCACTTAAAAATATAAACATTGAAAACATATAACCATGAAGGAGAAAGCTTTTCATTCATTCAAAAGTTAGAGAGCACATCAAACAAGTACTTACTTCGTCAAATGAGCACAAAGTTGTCAATACAATAACAAAAGCTTGTTTTCACCTTTGGATATATTAAAATACACTCAGCTATCCTAGGTGTAAAAACGAAGGACTCTCTCTACACTCATGCTACTTAGTCTCACTCTCACTCTCCTTGCTGTTAGCGATCTATTCCACCTCCTCTTGGAAGGAATGTAACTCCTGAGGGTGATAGAAGGTGAAACCTCTCAGCTGAGATGGGATTTTGAGTTGTACACCACTTGTATACTTCTCGTATGTACCCATCATTGTAAGCCAACACCTGCGTGATATTGGTTATCTCTTCTCTTAAATTGACCGCTCTGAGAATCCTTCAATTATCTTTGGTTCTTCCCTTTTTTCCACCCTCTTACAAAGATGTCTCTTTGGTTTTTCCCTTACCGTCCTCTTTCCTTTTTCATTTTGAGCTGAGGACTTTACTCCTTCCATTATGAGTGTTCTTGAGCTTGAAAGGAACCCAAATGGAAGTATGAAAAGATCACTCACCTCCAAAGTTGAGTTAGAACTCGAAAATGACTTTGCCAGAATTGCTTCTTCCCAAAATCTTTTTCCCAACTGCGAGAAACTTGAAGCGAAGTTCAAAATAGATTTCAGGGGTCTTGAATTTGGGTTAATCGAAGTCAAAATTACAAAACAAATCTCTTCGATTTGGCTTGTAGAGGGATTTTTCGGAGTTCTTGAACCTTGGGTTTCAAAGGGTGGATCTCTTGATGCCCTCAGCTTGATTCAACATTATGTGGCATTGAATGGGTCAAGTGTTTATATTTTTAGCCCAAATACCTTTGCCGCTGTGGCACCGGACCTTTCACAGGGAGCCCAGCCACTTAAACTCTTTCCTGGTAATTGTTTATATTTTTCCTGATAAGTGGCTCTCTTCATGCCCTCAGCTCGATTGGATGTTATGTGGCGTCGAATGGGTCAAGTTTTTATATTTTTTAGCCCAAATACCTTTGGCGCCCAGCCACTTAAACTCTTTCCTGGTAAGTGGCGCCCTGTGGCTTCACTATCCTTTTCATATCATTTAGTTGACGCTGTGTGGTGTCAAGCCTCATGCCACTGGGTGGCCCCTTTGGAGGTGTATATCTTCTGAAAATTTTGGAGTTTTGGGTGTTTTGCTAACTCCTATCATGTTGAACTTAATTCTATCTCCAAAATTGGCTAGCTTAACTCAAACTAAATCTAGCAATGTCACAATTCACCAATTAATCAATTCATGCTCATTATCCATATTATATTCAAACAAGGTTCACACAAGTTAAGAACTGAATTGAAAGCAAGCATCAACAAAATTTAATCTAACCTAGCTAGAGAAAAGTCTAACCCTATTCTTTCCAATATTTTATTTACAATAGCATGGGTTACCTCCCAAGAAGGACCAATGTTTTCAGTCTTTGGTAAGACTTTTAAAACTTGTTTCATCCAGGATTTAATAGAGAGTTGGAAGGTACATTGTAACTTACAACTTGGCCCCTTTGGCTCAAGTGTTTTTTATCGTAGCTGTCAAAGGACATGATTTGATCACTAGAGGGTTAAGGTTATCCACCTGGAGTAATTAAATTGGGAAGAATATCTAGGCTCACCTCTTCCAATTTCCTTGCACTTCTAGCCTCTCCCTTTCTAGTTCTCTCATTCTGTTCCAAGTATGGATCTGAGCTACTCATTCCACTTCTCCTTTAGTGATTTCGGACCACTCATCCATATTTAACAACCTTCTTTTATCGTAAGGCTAATTTCCTTTTAAGACACAAGGATCTAGCCTTTTACCAGAGGTTGTCACTTAAGAACCTCTCTAGCCAACTCCAAAGTGTGCTCCACCCTTTGACTTTCCCTTTTGTCACTCTTTTTAGCTTGTGGCATACAGAAGGTAATTTCTTTGCCACTGACTGGTGTCATGGTGATGTTCCCCTCTTCCACATCAATGATTGATCGTATATTTGTGAAAAAGGGACTACCGAAGATGAGAGGCATTTGTGTCACCTCTTCAACCTCAATAACCATGAAATCAGCTGGAAAGAGAAGCTCGTTCACATTGACCATGACATTCTCCAGAAATCCCCTCGGATAGCTGATTGAACCTTAAGTTAGCATAATCTTTACTTCCGTGGGTGGAGGTTCACTAAGGCCCAATTGCTTAGATAGACTTATGGGCATGATGTTAACACTAGTTCTTAGATCAGATAAAGCATCATTGATTTTCACATTGAGAGAACACTTCTCCCACAAATTACTACTTCATTCCTCTATATGACTTCCATCCAGAATTGTCCTGCTCATGATCTTTTTACTCCTTGAATCTAGCACAGCCCAATCTTTCTTCAAATTGCTCAACAATGGGAATATCAACGTGAAGTTTCTTGAAAACTTCAGGTGGCTTTTGTGGCTTAAATTCCTCTATCTTTTCAAATCCACCTACAACAATAGGTGGTGGCCAAATCTTCTTCTCGCCTAATTCCTCCTCACTTGAGTAATACAAATGGAGATATCCCGTGTCCAGTGAAACCACATAACTCGCAGGTATACAAATGGACTTCGTGCAGGTTTAACTTCCAAGGCTATCTTATTCGTCAAGGCCTCCCCTTGATCTCTGATTGTGATGGATTCCTCTACTTTGTAGACTCCATCCGTCTTTCTTGAACTTTGGCCTTGGTCAGATATGCTCCATGGTCTCTCTGTGTTCCATTAGTAGCTATTGGTAGCCACATTCTCTAAGAGGTTGTACACCTCATCAATCAACTTGTTCATCAGTACTCCTGCTGCATCAATGATTGTCTTTGTAGAGTGATGAGGGCACTTAGAAGATCATTAAAATGATCCCAAGCCGCATATAAGTATTCCTGATCCAATTGTGTGCATAGTTTGATGTCATTTCACAATTTCACTGTCTTTGTTGAAGGAAAATACTTGGCTAGGAATTTCAGCTGAAGATCATTCTACATAGTGATTGATCCTAAGGGTAGAGAATTCAGCTAGCATTTAACGTTATCCCTTAGGGAAAATGGAAATAACCTCAACCTAATTGCCTCTTAGGATACACCATTGTGCTTGAACGTATCACATATCAACAAAAAATCAGCGAGATACACATTAGGGTCATCATTTGGAAGTCCACTGAATACTCAGGTTTGGATCATCTGAATGATTGCCAGCTTCATTTTAAAGTTGTTTTGCAAGATATCCGGTCTTCTTATACTTGAATGGGTACCTCCAGCTTGACATAATTCAAACTCTCTCAAACATCTAGGCACTTCTTTAGCCATATCTTTTTGCTTAAAGAAAAAGTGAGTAGCAATTTGCTCAAATCACTACTTCTAGAAGTAGATAAAAACTTAACTAAAACAACTAAAACATTACCACAAACACACAAATAATCAAATAAAGATAAACAAAGATACACTAAGCATGCAACTATGAAAAGCTAACTATTACCACCTACTCTAGATTACAGATTTTGAGCCTAGTATTAATAGTAGTTAAAGCAAGTCACCAACAACGGTGCCAAAAACTTGTTAGTCGCAAACGGTTCTTATATAAAAAAAAGCCAGTACGCAAGTAATCAATAATCCAATGACTCTGTTCCATCTCGTAAGGGACTTGTCATTACGTACTAATAATGAACTGCTCAAATAGCTAAATCTAACTACCGAATCAGCAAGATGTGTCACAAGTTCCCAATTGCATTAACTAACAAAAAGATTCTATATCCTTCTAAAAACGAAATTTTCTTAGAACGATACATGCACACGCGATGGAAGCTTAAAGAGTGGTGTCGGGGAGAGTGAATTAATGTAATAAGTGGAAGATTCATGCAATTCAATTTGATTGTGTAATGCTAACACTCGTTAGTGGATTGGCGAATCTAATACATGTAGCCCTCTCTCGAGGCACTATGACCGTATCCCCTCCTTAGCCCTATTGTCTCTCCAGGTCAAGGTTATAACTTGGGTTGAGATGAAAAAGGTTATGAGAAGACGGTTACTGCAAGTTATTACTACTGACACCTAAATCTCAATTTGCACATTCTTCACCAAGGCAACTGGAGTGTTGATCTGTATTTAAAAGAGATGGAGATTTCTATGACTAGAGCTAATGTAGATGAAGAAAAACAGAAAGAGGGAAAAGCGAAAGAAGAAGAAAAGAGAGAAAAACGCGAAAGAAGAAAAAGAAAAGGAGAGAAAAGGGAAAGAAGAAAAAGAGAGAAAAGAGAAAGAAATAAAAGAAAAGGAGAGAATAGCAAAATAAGAAAAAGAAAAAGAGAGAAAAGTGAAAGAAGAAAAATAAAAGGAGAGAAAACAAGAAGAAAAAGGAGGAATTGAGACAAAAGAAAGAGTACTGTGAAAAGAAAATTTCAGCTTCATAATGAGGAAAAGTGAGATTAAGAGTGTTATGAATTCTAATTTACTCCTTACAGTACTTATGTACAAGGAGATTATTTTGACCGCTAATGACCTTGTCGGAAGCCTTCCAAGCAATATTATTTCACTTTTGGAGGACTTCGACAATGTTTTTTCCGATGAAATACCAGCCGTGCTGCTGCCAATACTAGGAATCGATCACCATATTGATTTTGTGGCTGAAACAACCATCCCTAACCAAACAGCTTACCGAAGTAATTCTAAGGAAACCAAGAAGTTTCAACAGCAAGTGGATGAGCTATTGGAAAAGGGGCAAAGTAAGGAAACTGTGGTGGCATAAGAAATAGCACGCAGGTATGCATTACTTTCCCCTCTCTATGCTCGATTACTTCAGTTTGAAAATATTGAGGAGTTATATGAATCAGATCAAGATTTTAGGGATAAGTTTAGGGAGTATGTTTAGGTCCCCCATGAACAAATCTATTTATTTGATGGTGGTGGGTTGATGGTTTCACGTTGGAGGTAAGTCCAAATGTGTTTTTAAAGAGAATTTCTATTGGTCTCTGTTTAAAAGAGATGTTACCGGGTTTGGTGATAGTTGTATAACATGTAGACACGGCAAATCTAGTGTTGAACCCCATGAATTGTATACACCATTACCTATTCCTAGCGCACCATGGATCGACTTGTCCATGGACTTTTTTTTGGGCCTACGAAGGACTAAGAAGGGAAACAATTCTGTGTTTGTGGTTGTAAATCAACTTCCTAGGATGGTTCATTTTAATGCAAGTTTTTAAACTCACAATGCCTCACTTATTACATACAAATTCATTCAGGAGATTGTTAGATTGAATGATAGGCTAAGGACTAAAGTTTCTGAAAGGTATATAAAACGTTTATGTTATTTTTGGAAGACATTATGGGTAAAACAAACCAACAAGGGCCAAAATCAAGTGATGCTTGAACCGGGGGACTCGGTTTGGTTGCTTATGTGAAAGGAGCGGTTTGAAGCCCAATGACACTCTAACCGACTTCCCCATGGGCATTGACTGTTTCAAGTGCTTCAGCACAAAAATAACAATGCCAACATATTGGATCTTCGGGGTGAATATGGTGTTTGCTCTACATTTGATGTTCTTGACTTATCTCTATTTGAAGCAGGAGATGATTTGAGGACAAATCTTTTACAAGATGAGGGGAATGATGGGAATGTGCGATCACTCGACGTTCCAGTTGGACTGGTCACACAAGTCCGAAACATAAAGTTCAAGGAAGATCTCAACAGCCTAATTGTGAGGTCTCAACAGGAAGAGATGAAATTGTATACAAGGCTTTTATTACAAGATGATGCTGAAGCAAAACTTGTATGCGTCATTCAAGCTGGAGAGGTGTGTGAACCACTGAATTGCTGAATAATTTTAGATTAATTTCATGGGTCAAGACTTTGTCATCTAGTTGGGTGAATCTTTTTATTTTGTACTCAATTAAGTTAAATAAAGCCCATATATGTGTAGTATTGGGCTCGGCTTTTGCTTTTATAATTAATTAGTCAAACATGGGTATTAGAAGCCCATTTAAATTAGGGTTTTTTGGGAGTACGAAAATCACATTGTTAAACCCTATTTAAAGGGGCCTTGTAGGAAATAATGCTAGTCTTTTTATTTCTGACAAAAATTTGTGATTTATTCACTTCTATCGGTTCTTTATGGACTATAGAGTTGATGAAAAGTTGTCTGTGCCTTTCAGAAGCCTAATTCATGTAGAGACGATCCTTTGAGCTAGCGAAGGTATCGGCTTTCAGTGTATGTCGAGAGAGTGTTACGCATAGGGGATTCCTACCTTTAATTACATGAAATCACTTCCCCCAACTCCTAATCTGCTTAGTCTCTAGACTGAGCGTGTATCACTGTAGGAACTGTTGTAATTAATTAGTTTGTATCTTTTTGTAGTTTTTACATTAGGATTCTTGTGATATTCTCTTTAATTGCAGTAGTTAGCTATAGTTATAGGGAAGTTTGTCGCTAATAAGTAGTAATAGTCCTCATGGGATCAATCTAGACTCGTCCAGTATATTACTTGGTGCAACCCATGCACTTGCTCACAAGCAGAATATTTATAGTGTTGTTTGACCCAAATATGGAGTCCCATGAATGGGTCTGCGAGCCTAAACTCTTGAGTGCCTCTAACCCCGACTTAGCTCTGTGGCGCCAGAAGCAGTAGATCTTTCTTGGGTTGAGAGCCTCAGTTCAGGAGCTCTCTTCCTAGCATGTGTAGTGCGTCGGCAACCGAACCCTGCGCTGAATGAAGGAAGGTAAAGCATGACACCACGGAATCGTATGGAGCCACATTCAGCGCCAAGACTAGGTGCCATTGGAGGAGTTTGATGCGCGTCTTGGTGGATCACTTAGGGCACAAAAAAAGGGGAATCTTTTAGAATCCCCTTTAAATAGGCATATAAACGCAATTCAAATATCGCGCCTCCACACCCTTGAGGCTGAGTAAGCTATGGAGGAGAGGAAAACACTCTTGTGGAGCAAAGGAAAGAAGAAGGAGCAAAGTTGGGAGTTAAAGGAATTTTCTTCTCCCTATTTTATCTTTGTATTCTTATCAATAGAGTGTTTATTAGCTACTATGCTTTGTAAGGATTCGGATTGGGATTTCTCCTAAATATAGAATATTGCAGTTAACTCTCTTTTAGGGGTAAGCGATGTAGTGTGATTTCGGGATTTGATTTATGTATTTTGGGTTATTTAATTTAATCTAGTGCAATCAATCTTTAATATAGTGTGAGTGACCATTGTAGATCTATTCGCATGAGGAGATTGAAGACCTACCTCCACATGTGCATCTTATCGTTTGGTTGAGACCGAGAGCTAATATGAATGGATACCATCACTCGACATGTGATCCCCAAATAGACTGAGTTGACTCAGAGGCAGGTGAGGGGTGACGTTGGTAGAGTTTGAGAGAAGCGTCCGGACACATGAGGTCATTTAGACAGAGCTACATGGACCCTTGATTTAGTTCCTATTACCTGGAGGGAGAATCAGGCTAAGGAGGGGGCATGGTCGTATCGCCACGAGGCAGGGTTTCGTGTAGGGGATTCCAAACACACTAACGGACTATAGGTTGCACACATAGCTTGAATTGCATGAATTGTTTCCTTAATCACATGAATCACTTCCACCAACTACATATCTGCATAGTCTCCTATGCATGAGCGTGTACCTCCTAGGAAACTATTGTAGTTAATTAATTAGTATCTTTTTATAGTTTTTACATACTTGTGATAATTCTCTTTAATTGTAATAATTAGATATAGTTTTACAGAATTCAATGGTTAAAAAGTAGTACAAGTCCTTGTGGGATGGATTTGGACTTGTCCAGTATATTATTTGGCACGATGCGTGCACATGCACACGGGTAGATTCTTATAAGGTCATTTACGCCCACCACTTGGCGCCAAGTCTTGGTGCCACTTGAAGAACTTGACGCCACATGGAGTTGGATCACTTAGGGAACAAGGGATCCTTCATACTCCCCTCTGAATAGGCGTTATAAACGCACTTCGTATATTATGCCCTCATATCCTAGAGGCTGAGCAAGCTTTGGAGGAAAGAAGAACACTCCTAAGGAGATAAGGAAGGAAGAAGGAACGAAGTTGGGAGTTGAAAGAAAGTACTTCTCCCTCTTTTATCTCTGTACTCTAATAGTGTTCATTAACTAGTGTGCCTTGTATGGATTGGGATTTGGAGTTTTACCTAATCCAGATTATGTCTAGCTAAACTCCTTTAGGGGGTTCTTGCTGTAATGTGATATTTGGAAAGGATTCAAGTAATTTCGTTCCATTTAGTGTAATTTATCTTTGATTTAGAGTGGTTGGCATTAAGGGATGCATTTTATCTGATGGGATTGACTACCTCGTCGTGTAAATCCGATGTCCTCGTTGAGACCTAGAGGGTATACAAGCATAGACACCCTCCATCCTGCGTGTGGTCCCCAAATCGAATGCAAGTGTGCTGTGGCAGGTGAGGGGTGCACCGGTGGACTTCAAGAGAACTGTCTAGACACATGTAGTTGTGTTGGCTTGAGTATATAGGCCTTTGATTTACACGTACTGAATTTCAGATATGGTAACGAGCTATAGGAATTACACATCATACTGAATTGAATTGAATTGAATGAATCCCCCCTGATTCCAATTCTTGAAATCTCTATTCATGTGTGAGCGTGTGTCACTTTAGGCAACTGCCGCAGTTAATTAGTTAGTAGTATCCTTTTGTAGATTTTACATTAGGATACTTGTTCTATCTATGTTTAATTTTGGTAGTTAGATATAGTTATCGATAATTCAGTGGTTAATAAGTAGTACTAGTCCTCGTGGGATCGATCTGAATTTATTAGACTTTAGATCTAATAAATAACATAATACATCATGAAAATAGACATATATATATTTTGCATTGGATCCATATTGCATAAACATTGTACAAATACGATCGAATTGAAATAAGAAAGATAACGGGAGCGTACCTTTTCTCTTGCAATAGTAATTGAGTCGAAGTAGTGCATAACCAAACCTTTTCGAATATGTTTTTACAAGTGATAAGCTTGCTTCCCTTTAGCCAAACTACGTGTGCATCAAGCCTTAGCCTCACTTGACACATAAAACCATACCATTACCATAGGCATTACCTCAACTACTTTAACATACAAATGTAGTTAACCTGGGCCTACATAATGTACATCATAGAAATCGAAGGCTGGGGAATAAATCAAATCCATACTTGTCAAGTTCAGCGGTCTCCATTCATAGCATACTCGGACCTAAACTCAGGGTAAAGTTCTGTACCAGTTCAAGTATTAGCCACTAAGGTAACTGTGCCTAAGCAGAACCATAGGCCTGAATAAATTTAGACATCTAACCCTATCTTCCTATTGATACACTTCCATATACGTACAAGTATATACCTAATAAGAAAACTGTACATCAAGGCATTCCACCATCCATAGCATACTTAGTACCTGAGGAACTCAAGGTAAAGCTCTATACTAGCATGAGTATTAGCCATAAAAGAAACTGTGCCTACGTAGTCCCATTGGCCTGACAATTTAGAGACTCAACTGTCACTCCCTATTGAGACCCTCACGTATACACATACAAGTGCATACCTAATAGGGAATCTGAATCTCAAGGCACACCATGAGTACTCATAGAATCACACAAAAGCATATGCATTCATTCAAATTTATCATTTCATTCCATGGAATATAAAATACAATGTCATGACATTAAAATCAATTAGACCAAAATTCATACAAAAAAATGTTCTCCCACTTGGTTTGATAATTACAAACAAATTAAACTCATGTTCCCCACATCGACAGTGAAACCGGTTACAAGAAGACACTTAATTAGTGGATCAGCTAAGTTGTTTTGAGAGGCTATTTCGAGAATAACAACTTCATCCTTCGTTAGCATGTCCTGTATATAGTGGTATTTCCCTCAATATGTTTAGCCTTCGAGTGACACTTCGGATCTTTTGTGATAGCAATAGCAAATGCGTTGTCACAAAAGAGACCGATAAATTGCTCCACACAGTCTACCACTAGAAGTCTCCGCAAGAATTTGCGAAGATAGATTGCCTCCCTTGTGGCCAAGTTCATAGCTACATATTCTGCTTCCATGGTTGATTGCGCTACAGAGTCTTGATTCTTGCTTTTCCAAGAAATGGCACATCCGCCAAACATAAAGATAAAGCCAGAAGTAGACTTGCAGGTATCAATGCATCCTTGATAATCAGAGTCAGAATAATCAAGTAATTCCAACTTGTCCGCTTGATACGTCGTAGCATATGACTTAGTTTGTTGCAGATATCGCATTACCCATTTAACTCCTTCCCAGTGAATGACACCTGGATTATCTTGAAACCTGCTAAAAGCCCCAACAACATAACCAAGATCTGGTCTTGTACACAAAAGAGCATACATTAAACTCCCCACAGAAGAAGCATAGGGATATTTCGATTCGTCCAACTTATCTTTGAGTTGAAAAGGACAATCCACCTGACTCATCTTTTTAGTGTTATCAAAAGGTACTTTATCTTTATTACAATTGGACATATGAAACCGATCCAGAAGAGTGTCTATATATTTTTCTTGAGAAAACTCAATTTTTGCAAAGCCTTATCCCATAGAATTTTAATACCGAGAATATAAGAAGCTTCCCCAAAGTCTTTCATATCAAACGTCAAAAAATAACCATGTCTTTATACCTTGGAGTATTTGAATATCATTTCCAGCAAAAAATTTTATCTACGTATAAAGTACAAAAAACAATGCGATCTCCCACTATTTTTATATAAACACAATGATCTTCTAAATTTTGAGTAAATCCATACTCGACCACTTCATTGAACTTGATATTCCACTATCTTTAGGCTTGTTTCAAACCGTAAATTGATTTTTCATATTTACACACCTTCGATTCAGTTCCAGTGAGGCATAAATCCACAAGGTTGTTCCATATAAATTTCCTCGTCTAAAATTTTTATTAAGGAAAACAGTTTTAACATCCATCTGGAACAATTCATGGTCATAATATGCAACCAAGGACAAGAGAGATTGTATAGACTGTATGCGTGCAACAGGAGAGAACGTTTCATCATAATCGATCCCATACTGTTGAATAAAACCCTTGGCGAGCTTGAATCTTTCAACTTTACCTTCAAAATATCTCTTCTTTATAAAAATCCATTTGCACTTAATGGGCTTAACCGATGCAGCATGATCAACATTTGTCCAAACTTTATTTTTATACATGGAATCCATCTCTTCTTCCATTGCCAACTGCCACTTTTTAGAGTCTACATCAATGAGTGTTTGCTCCAAAGTGGCAAGATCAGTATCATCTTCATTCAACCTTATTCTTTCATAACCAACATATGTGTAAAAATCAGAAGATAATAAAAGTTTACTAGGTTTTCTATCTTTTGTACTTCGAATGTCCGTTTGAGTGGAATCCTCTTCATTTGTTGGAGATTCAGAGGTGACATATTTCCACAATTTCTTCCAAGTGAGACTTTGTACCTAGATCTTCATCACAATCAAATATATCCTCAATGAATTTAACATATCTATTTTCAATAATTACTTTCTCCTTGGGATCATATAACCTATATCCTTTTCAATTTTCAGAATACCCAACGAATAAACACCTTCTACTCTTAGCCTTTAATGTTTCCTTAGGATCAAGATACAAAACATGACCAACACATCCCCATACTTTAAAATAGTTAAGACTAGGAGTTGTTCTGGACCATACCTCATACGGTGTTGTCTCAACCGACTTTGAAGGCGCTCTATTTAAGACATATGTAGTTGTTAATAGTGCTTCACCCCAAAAGGATGTTGGCAAATTTGTAAGTGTCATCATAGATAGAACCATCTCTAGTTTAGTTCGGTTTCTCCTTTCAGCTAGACCGTTCTGTTCAGGTGTATAAGGCATGCTAAACATATGGATAATCCCATTGGACTTGCAAAATTATGAGAATAACTCTGAACAATACTCTCCACCTCTATCAGAGTGCAAAGTTTTGATTTTCATTCCTGTGGCATTTTCTACTTCTAATTTGAATTTCTTGAAATAATCAAAGGTTTAACTTCCTACAAACAATAGACTTCTCCTTATAGAAGGAGCATAAAGACAATCTACTAAAACAAAAAATTTATTGTTAGTAAGCATTAGTTAGTATGTTCCTATGCCTTCCACAACGGCTTTTAAAAGAGCTCGCTGCGTGAAAACTCATTTACATCATTCGTAGAATCCGAAAGGGAAGAAGCAGGAAGAGGGGAGGAAGGATTTTTTAAGCCAAATACTTAGTTTGAGTTGAAAAAAAGGATCTCAAGGCAAGACCCATTTCCTTCTCGCCCATATTTAGAATAGGATTTCCATTAATTTAGAGTGGATTGCACCAGTACAAATTATTTTACCAAAATCTGAGAAGATCAACAGCCTGATATATTTTGGATTGATATTTCAGAGGGTATTGAATGGATTGATTGAAAAGAAAAGCTCAACAAAGATGCATAGGCGTCAGAAGCCAGCTGTTGAGAATTAAGGATCATTTTAGAGCAGTCCCAAAAATATTGGAAGAAAATGCAAACTAAAAATATCATAGTTGGAAGGGGATTTCAGCTCTGTGGGAGCAATGAAATAAGCAAGAAAAATGGCCATGCAATTTTCAAATATTATAGATGGGTCAATCTATCTATGCTTGATGACTTCATCATCCCAATATGAAAGCATACCATAGCCATAAATCAAAAATATAATTAAAGGAAGTTGGCACAAATTCCACCAAGATTAGCCGACTTCACAATGGACATGTATTTGAGGAAAAAGGTGTTTCTTATCTGATTTCCCAGATCATCTAAGCTTGTAACTCTAATTTTTTGTATCCATTTGGTGTCAATTACCTCTATTTCATATTCAAAATCAATCATAATCATTACTTTGCATGTATTCGCAAATATAATTTAAAACTAAAGCTGGGGAGATTTGAATCAAATAAGCATGGGGTAATGGTACTTACCTGGCAGCTTCACTCCAGTCCGTTTCCCAAGTGACGGCTGATTTCCATCCTGCTTATCATGTGTCACGTCATTTCTTTCGTGTAGGACACGTGTTTGGGGAAGCCGATTTCCATATCGTCTTCCCAGTGTCAGGCTGGTGATGGGGTTACCGGCCCCATCTTTGATTTCCCGACATTGGCGATGTTGCCTTTACTGTCTGTGTATCAGCTTTTGCTTCCCAGAGAAATCATGTTGTCTTTGTTTAGCCCGTGTTTGCTTTTCGGTCTCGCAGTGCACCGGTTTCCTTTGCTTGAAGTTTTACGATGGTTTATGGGACCGAAATATATAGCCTGATATTAATGAGGTTGTATGATTGCTTTATCCGCATTTTCCTCAATTTTTCTCCGTTTGAATAGGAAAATACGCGTTTAACTTGGCCGGGAACCTTCCGTTTTCAGTTTGCTCTTCTGGGAGTATGTATCCTCTTTACCCCTATTTGATTTAAAACTTTCAGTTTCCCACTGTGGTTCAATATAGTAGTGAAAGGTTTTCGAAATTTAACTTCTTGTGCAACTCTTAGGTAGCATTTCGTCTAGATAGCATGTGTTTTTTAAAAGCGGCCTGCTCACTATGGGAGCGGCAGGGGGCTTCAGATCTGTATTCCTCTGTGTGGAACATTTAAGGTTGCCTTTGTGTTTTTCTTTCGTCATCTCCTCCTTTTCTGAGTGTTGCTCTCGTAGTGTGAGATTTTGAAAATTTTCGCATAAAGAACTTAGTACTGGCTGTCATCTTCTTTCTGTGTTTTGTCTGGCCGCTCTGCCCGGAGCTTGAGCATCACCATCTTTCTACAAAGCATTTCGAGCATCGCCCTTTCCAATTCCATTCCGTCTGAAGCAAGTGCCATGGTCCTCGGGGATGGATCACCTCCTCATGTAATACTAACTTTAACCAATTTCTGTTGCCAAGCTGGCTCTTGCGAAGCACCGTTCCGATTTGACAAAGATGATCTTGACACAACCATTTGTCATTCCTCACTAGCTGGGTCATTACCCATTTTCATCCTCCATTTACAACATTCCTCCATTAACCATTACAAGATTAATCGCTAACTAGCCCATATTATTGTTGGGGTCCCTCCTTAATTGGGAAGATTCTAGAATGTTCTAGAACTTTCTGGAGAAGTAGAATTTTCTACAACATTCTGGAGAACTTTAGAGAAGTGTAGAATTCTCTAGAATCTTGTAGAAGAGTCTGGAACCCTCTGAAATATGCTAGAAATATGTGGAGTCTTCTGGAACATTTTGGAAGAGTATGGAAGAGTATGGAAGAGAATGGAAGAGTGTAGAGATTTATTAGAAATCTCTAGAGCTAATCTCCACCCTTCGATCAAATTAATCCTCACCATTCATTATGGAGGAGTAGTAGTATAAATAGGGGTGGAAGCCTTCATTCCTACTGAACCCAACAAGAAAGCCTCTTTAAGAGAGAAGTGAGATACTTTGAGAAGTCATAATCCTCAAGATCGAGTGAGCCACTATAAAGTGAGATGAACCCAACAAGAAAGCCTCTTTGAGAGAGAAGTGACATAGCTTGAGAAGTCATAATCCTCAAGTTCGAGTGAGCCACCAAGAGTGAGACAGTTTTGTAACATATAAACTCTTGTAATCCTACTATTCATTTGTACAGTTGAAGAACCTCCATATTGGACGGTTACAAACTCGTGTGTTCCCATTACCATCTTGATTTCTAAGTGCCCATCTTAACTTCACGAAGTGGGAAAGGTCGAGCTTTCCCAACAGTGGTATCAGAGCCATGTTGGTTCAAGTCATCAATAGCTCGTGCAGTTCAAGATGGAGGATTACGTCGCTCACGATGGAGACATATTCAAGCTCATGGCCAACAACTACTCATACTGGAAGCCAATGATGGAGGATCATTTATATTGCAAGGATCTGCATGAGCCCATCATCCACAAAACAAGGTAGAAGGAAAGAGTGATGCAGAGTGGGAGCTGTTAAACTGGAAGGCCGTTGCTATGATCAGTAAGTACATTGACAAAAGTCTCTTCGAACATGTTTCTACGTATACAAATGTTTATGAATTATTGACAAAGCTTGAATCCATGATTTAAAAGAAAACGCCTCGTAACGAAGCCCATTTACTTCAACGGTTAGTGAAATTGGAGTATAAGGATGGTCAAAGTATGATTGGGCACTTGAATAATTTCAAGGGGCTCATAAATCAACTCTCAAAAATTGACATGAAGAGTAATGATGAGTTGCAAGCCCTTCAACTCCTTAGTTCCCTACCAAAAAGTTGGGACATGCTCGTGGTTACACTTAGAAAATCAGCTCCAAAAGAAAAGCGCACCATGAATACCATCAGTGATAGCCTTCTTGGTGAAGAAGCAAGGAGAATGGAACGTGGCGATTTTGTCCATCCCGAGGCAAATGTTGTTGAGAGCCGGGGTAGGAACGAAACTCGTGGACGTGGCAAGACTCGATATCCGCACCAATCTCGAGGCCAATCCAAGTCACGCTCGAAGATTACGTGCTACTACTGTGGGAGGATGGGCCACAAGAAAGTGGAGTGTCGATCCTTCAAGAGAGATCAAAAGGCCGGTAATGTTAAGCGAGACCAAATCAGCCCAACGAAGAAGCAAGAAGAAAAGAGTACTTCTGCCATGGTTTCAAAAGAAGAACTGCTTTATCTCGTTGGAGAAAGTAATATCCTAAACATTACTTGGGATGATAGTTCTTGGATTATCGACTCTGGTGCTTCCTTCCATTTCACTCCCCATGGAAGTTTCTTCTCATTCTACCAAAGCGGTGACTTTGGTACGGTGCAAATGGGAAATGAAGATAGGAGCAAAATTGTTGGTATAGGTGACATCATCCTAACAATAAGCACTGGATGCAAGCTTGTCCTAAAATATGTGAGGCACGTCCCAGCCATGCGCCTCAATCTTATATCTTATGGAAAGCTAGATGATGTTGGTCTAGTGAATTACTTTGGTGAAGGAAACTGGAAGCTCACCAAAGGAAATTTAATCATGGCTCGAGGAAAGAAGAAAGGATCATTGTACGTGATGCAAGCTAAGCTCTGCAATGGGGACGTAAATATCACCACCGATGATATGGAGATATGGCATAAGCAGCTTGAGCACATAAGCGAGAAAGGCCTTCACATGCTCACTTGAAAGAAACTCCTCCCTAATGTGAAAGGTAAAACACTTGATCCTTGTGCTCATTGTTTAGCTGGAAAACACTATAGAACTGCTTTCCAAATATTTTCTCCGCCCACAAGGAGAAAGAACATTCTCGACCTCGTCCACACCGACGTGTGCTTGATATCCGAGAATTCAATTGGTGGTGCATTGGATTTTGTCACCTTCACTGATGACCATTCAAGGAAGGTGTGGTTGCACCTATTAAAGTCAAAGGATCAAGTACTTGATGCTTTCAAGGAGTTCCATGCCCGAGGGGAACGGGAGACAGGACGGAAGATCAAGTGTGTACGATTAGACAATGGAGGGGAATATAGAGGTCCTTTCGAAGCCTATTGCAAGAAATATGGGATTAGGCAAGAGAAGACTCCACCCAAGACGTCACAGTTGAATGGACTAGATGAGAGAATGAACCGAACTATCGAAGATAGAGTTCGGTGTGTGCTCTCTCATGCCAAGTTGCCCAAGTCATTCTAGGGAGAAGCTATGATGACCGTTGTTGACATAGTCAGCCTCACTCTATCAGTTTCTTTGGATGGAGACATCCCAGAGGAGGTTTGGTCAGGCAAAAGGGCTTCTTATGATCATCTCAAGGTATTCAGATGTAGGGCATTTGTTCACATCCCCAAAGAAGAGCGAGCCAAGCTTGATGCAAAGACTAAGGAATGCATCTATCTTAGTTCACCTAAGAATGAGTTCGGATACCGACTTTGGGATCCAATCAACAAGAAGGTTGTCCAAAGTCGAGACATTGTATTCTTTGAAGACCAAACAATTGAAGACATCCAGAAATCAGAGAGGCCAAGATTGAGAAGTAGCAAGAGCACAGACCTTACTCTAGTCTGATGTGAGGATAATGCCACACCAGAAAATAGCAGTAATGAAAATCATGAGCCTATCCTAGAACAAAATAACCAGGAGACTCATGATGAGACAATTCAAGAAGAACCTCAATCCAGCTCTCCACTAGAGCCCCAGTTGAGACGATCTTCAAGGGACTGAAGACCATCTACCCGATATAGCACAGAGGAGTTTGTGATGCTCACCGATGAGGGGGGGCCTCAAAGTTATAAGGAAGCTATAACTGACAGTCATAAAGAGGAGTGGATAAGAGCCATGCAGGAGGAGATTCAATCCTTGCATGAGAATCACACTTATGAACTAGTGGAGCCACCAAAAGGGAGACGAGCCTTGAAGAATAAGTGGGTGTATCGAATCAAGACCGAAGATAGTAGCTCAAAACCCCGCTACAAAGCTCGGTTGGTCGTAAAAGGATTCGGTCAAGAGAAAGGTATTGACTTTGAAGAAATATTCTCCCCGGTGGTGAAGATGTCATCCATCAGAGTGATTCTAGGCCTAGCTGCAGTGCAAGACTTGGAGATTGAGCAACTCGATGTCAAGACAGCATTCCTTCATGGTGATTTAGAGGAAGAGACCTAAATGGAGCAGCCAGAGGGGTTCAAAGTTCCAGGTAAAGAAAATCTGGTGTGCCATCTAACGAAGAGTTTATATGGCCTTAAGCAAGCACCAAGGCAATGGTACAAGAAGTTTGATTCTTTCATGGCAGGACATGGTTTCAAAAGGACGAAGAGTGATCATTGTGTTTTCATAAAGAGGTACACAACTGGTGACTTTCTTATACTTCTACTCTATGTTGATGATATGTTGATTGTTGGACAAGATCGCATAAAGATAGCTGCTTTAAAGAAAGATCTAAACAAAATCTTCGCCATGAAAGATTTGGGACCGGCTAGACAAATCCTTGGGATGAGGATCACTCGTGATAGATCAAAGAAATAGGTATGGCTATCCCAAGAGAGGTATGTTGAGAAGGTGCTGGAAAGATTCCACATGCACAAAGCAAAGCCGCTCAACACACTATTTGCTGGACACTTCATGTCGAGTTCGAAGCAATGTCCAACAAGTGAGGAAGAAATGGAGGAAATGAAGATCATTCCATATTCATCTGTAGTAGGCAGTCTCATGTATGCAATGATATGCACGAGACCCGATATCGCCTATGCAGTTGGTGTTGTTAGTCGCTTCTTGGCCAATCCGGGGAAGGAACACTGGGCTACAGTTAAATGGATCCTCCGGTATCTACGTGGTACTTCCAAGAAGTGTTTATGCTTTGGAAATGGAAAACCTGTGCTAGAGGGATACACAGATGCAAACTTGGCCAGTGACATTGATGCTAGGAAATCAACATCAGGATACCTAACTACTTTTGCAGGGGGAGCTGTTTCATGGCAATCGAAGTTGCAACAATGAGTTGCATTGTCCACTACTGAGGCAGAGTATATTGCAGCTACTGAAGCTTGCAAAGAGATGTTGTGGATGAAGAATCTGTTGCTTGAGTTCGGAATAGAGCAAGACAGGTATGTCCTGAAGTGTGACAATCAAAGTGCAATTTACTTAGGAAAAAATTCGACTTCTAATTCCCGCACAAACCACATTGATACTCAGTGTCATTGGATTTGAGGATCTCTCGAAGAAAAATGCATGCATCTTGACAAGGTTCACACAGATGAGAACTGGTCAGACATGATCACCAAGATAATACCAACCAAGAAGTTTGAGGATTGTTGTCAAGGTGTCGATTTGCTACTTTCTCCCAATTAAGTTAGGAGGGGGAGATTTGTTTGGGTCCCTCCTTAATTGGGAAGATTCTAGAATGTTCTAGAACTTTTTGGAGAAGAAGAATTTTCTTGAACATTCTGGAGAAGTCTAGAGAAGTGTAGAATTCTCTAGAAGCTTGTAAAAGAGTCTGGAACCCTCTGAAAAATTCTAGAGAAGTGTGGATCCTTCTGGAACATTCTGGAAGAGTATGGAAGAGAATGGAGGAGTGTAGAGATTTGTTGGAAATCTCTAGAGCTTGAAGACGTGTGGAGAATTCTAGAGAGCTAATCTCCACCCTTCGATCAAATTAATCCTCACCATTCATTATGGAAGAGGAGTAGTATAAATAGGGGTGGAAGCCTTCATTCCTAATAAACCCAACAAGAAAGCCTCTTTGAGAGAGAAGTGAGATAGTTTGAGAAGTCATAATCCTCAAGATCGAGTGAGCCACCAAGAGTGAGACAGTTTTGTAACATATAAACTCTTGTAATCCTACTATTCATTTGTATAGTAGACATATTGGAGGGTTACAAACTCGTGTGCTCCCATTACCATCTTGATTTCTAAGTGCCCATCTTTACTTCACGAAGCGGGAAAGGCCGAGCTTTCCCAACAATTATTGCCTATTTTCATGCTCTGCAGGATGTGCACTCCTCCAACCACCATGTTGCCTTCATTATTCTAAACAATCACACCCCATCTTTTTCATAGATTCCGGCACGTATTTCTCCTTGCGAGGCTTTGTGTATCTTCCCGTTCTCATTTCTTGATTATCTCGGTTATTGCTATGATTATTTGTTGGAGGGAACCCATTAGAATTCTCAAATATGACTATCGGCAAACTTCTTTCACCGTAACTTCTACTACAATGTCATTACATGGGCTAAAGTATCCACGTAATATCTGGCTTGCAGCAAATTATACATGTTTCAGATTCTCGGGCAATGGATTGGTTTCCGATCAAGGTCAACTTCTCCTTTTTCTATCATCACCTTGAGCTCCATATCAAAAATAGAATGATTGTTGTAAGAGTATATCAAGGGTATTAGGTGTACAACTTTCTATTCTAAATTGAGATAGATTCCCAAAATTTCTTTGGCAAAATTGATGTGCAGCAGTATATGGTTGTTTAATTCTTCTTCACCACAAAACTTGCTGGGGGTATTGATCAAAAGCTGCCCCTCAGTATGCCTTCCCATGAGTATGGCAATCCCCAGCGATGACCGAGTGCTGCTTTTTCTCTCCCTATTAATGAGGCACAAAAGTGAAACCACTGATTTTGCTAGACGACCAAGGGCTCTGGTTTCTGTCACCATCTATGTTAGGCTGAAGGGAAACAACTGATTTTGATATTATGGTAATTGTGGTACCGTCTTGCCCATATGCCCATGCCACACGAGACAGCCCAAACCCAAAATTAGGTTTATCATACAAAAATCTGGGACAAAAGGAAAAGGAATATTATATATTTGAATATCGACATATAGTTGTTCCAAATTATCTAAACTTTTTAGTTAAAAATTTAAGTATCTCAAATAGTAAGTGCGTGAAAATAGAGCATTTCCATAAGCGATTCAAATAAATATCAACTCGTATTGTTGTTGCTAATTATAACATTATGTCTTATATAATAATCGAGAGAATTCTTTGTACACGAAAGCCTCGTAGTTAGGAAAGAAAAGAGAAGGATAGATAGGGGGAGGGGGGTCGGAGGGGGTTAGTGCACGGGGATATTAGTGTCAGGGACATGAATGTCTCAGCAAAAATACTTTTTTGGGTTACGAGAATGGTAATCGGTTATGACACGGGATTCTCCTTAAATTTAGGAGAGACATTCAATTCTTATTCTCTTCGTAATTTGTTGCCTTGAGTGAGAATTTTTTGTCACTCCTAAATAGGTAGAATTTTGAATTCTCCTGAATTCTCTCACCACACCTAACATAAAAAAAATGAAAATAGGGTCTTTATTTACTTAAAAAAATGAAAATAGGGTCTTTATTTACTTAAAAAAATGAAAATAGGGTCTTTATTTCCTTAAAAAAATGAAAATAGGGTCCTTATTTACTCAGAATTTAATGTCAGTTACTTTAAATTCTCTATGAAACATCCCTTTCTCATTGGACAAACAACCCCCATAGGGCTGAGACATGGGAAGGAAAAGGGAACAATAAGGGTTCGGCTGGACGTATGGCACTCGAGAACAATGGGTATGGCTGGACGTATGGCACTCGGGAACAATGGGTACAGCTGGGCGTATGGCACTCAGGAACAATTGGTACGGCTGGGTGTATGGCACTCGGGAACAATGGGTGCGGCCGGACGTATGGCACTCGGGAACTCTGGGTGCGGCTGGACGTACGTATGGCACTCGCGAACTCTGGGTGTGGCTGGACGTACGTATGGCACTCGAGAACAATGGGAAGGAAAGTTACAGGTAGGGTTGTCGGCTGACAATTGTCTTTTTATTTCTTTTTATGTTTCTGCTTATTATTGTATTTACATGGATAGGTAAAGAATATTTTTTCAATTTTTGAAAAAATTAAAAGACTTATTTTGTATTTACGATATTAATGGCAGAGGTTAATGTAATTTTTATGGATAGGGATGATAATTTTGAGAATTCATGATAAATAACAAAGATTAATGTAAATTATAACTTTTGTAAAATTATTATATGACCCTTATTGTATTTCCGTTTCCCTACAAAATATTTTATTTCTGTTTCATTCCATTTATTAATCGGTCGATACCATTTACATCCCTATAAATATCCCTGTCTAGATTGTTTGATGGTAATTTGTTTGCTTTTGGTCAATATGGACCACCTTGGATGAGTCTCCAGTAGTGGCCTTGCACCTTGCAGCCAATGGACTGTCCAAAAATGGACCTAAGAACCAGCCTATATATGGAGTCTAAAACGTTCCGCTTATTTTTTTTTTTGCTGTTTTAGAACTGCATAATATGCATTAGATAGCTTGTATATTGCATATCTTATTGGAAGCCAATGCAGCTTCTCCCTACCATATTTGGCGGCTAGGACAATCCTCCAAAGAGCACAAGGTTCAATTGCAAAACCTCCATATCCACGCCTAGGAGAGCTTAGTTCATGTATTTGAGTCTTCTATCTTGAACTTTGTTTTTCATTTGTTTCGCTCCAATTTGGACCAGATCACTTCTACTTTTTAAAACACCCAATTATCCTATTTCTTGCAAAAATAGAGTTAGTAACCATTCAAAAACAAACAAATACAAGTTTCAGGTATCAAAGATATACAACCAAAATCAACTCAACCTAAAAAACTTTAATAGAAGAAGAGATTCAAAGTAGCTATCTTAAATTCTCATTTAATGATCTTTAGAGAGTTCATGTGGACATGGACTGAAATAAACCACAAAAAAGATATTGAGCTATAAATCTATGTAAAACAAATTGTGGTATTATGTATCTTTGACAATATTCTGTATTCATTGATTGATAGCCTTTATAGGAAATTTGTAGAAGAGATTTTACGAAAATAGGGTTATCACTACTAGTATATATGGCTAATTCGATGGAAAGAAAACAGAGAAACTCTTCCCCACAATTTTGAAATTTTTTATGGTACCAAAGCGATCTATCTTTAAATTTTTAACTTTTATCTTTTCTTTTCAATAGTGATTGGGGTGTACAGTGCAGCAAATAAGTCGGAGACTCAGTGGTCTAGCAATGGTAAAAATAACAGAAATACAAACAAGCATTGCCCCAGCTTTGGACAACTACAAGCATTGTTAAATAATAAAGTCTGGAAAGTCTAGGTGGATGCAACTAGGAATCAAATAAACTACCGATCTTACCCTTGATTCCTATATCTAGATCCATAATTTGAGATAGTGTTGTCCGGTCTACTTGAACTACCTGCTGAAGTTGGGAAAATAGATAGATAGATTAAAGCTAGGAGCATATTATCCAAAAGCAACGAAGGGCGTGGATCTATGTATTATGCATCTATTATCCGATTTCTGCATCAAACACGTTCTAATCAGCAGTGGATCCTGGGGTAAAGGTATGTGTAACCAGCTGTCCATTGCATTACAACCGTGCCATCTTTCGTATCTCTGGTGTCATACAATGTCCCAAGAGTTCGGATGCCACTCTTATACACTAGAATGGTGATCATTCACCTACACGTTGTGAAGTCCAACATTAACTACACAAATAGTGACATAATAATGCTTGAAACATGGAACGATCAAACTAGAAATGCATAAACACAGTAGATCCACACCCCTTCATGGGGTTTAGCTAGACATGTAAGTAAAAAGGGATAGATCCCATATTACAAACATCAGATCCATGTCTATATTACAAATAAACAGATGTATATAATAAAAGCAAAAAAGAGTAATAGCTTCCCCAAGGTGAGACCCAGAAATGTCACGATCTCTCTTTCCCTTGCAAGGCGTTGGTGATTCTTCTCCCTTGGCTTCTAAGCAGACACACAAGAGTATCCTTCTCTCCAGAGAGTTCACTCGGACTCCTCACACCAGCCCTCCGAGAGACACAGACTCCTCACACCATATTGGTCTCCTCTTCCTGAAATCTCTCTGGAGTGTCTAAAACAGTCTATTGCTCTAACTCCTAAGCTTCTCTGTACTCTTTGAACTCTTCTCCCTGAACAGGACTCTGCTAAATTCGCTCGACTCCTGCTCAAGTATCCAATTCAGCCAAGTCATTTGTAAGTTCCAATTTGTCTTCTATTTATAGGTTGTTGGGGGTGAACATTGACTGTTTCACCCTTTTGGAGCTCGGGGCCACTAGCATCAAAATCCAGATCTGTGGCGCTAGGCTATATTTCTCATTCATGTGGCATGTACGGACTACCACCGACTTAACGAGGCAGGGGAATCGCCCTAGCATAGGGGCTTCAAGGTATATGAGATTGGGGCTTCAAGGTATATGAGATCGAGGCTTCAAAGCATTTGAGGCAGGGAACTCAGATTGAGGCAAGAGCGCTAGCTCCTTTTATAAATTCAATGTGATTTACATTCATAAACTATAGCCAATTTATAATCTAATTAAATGGCCTAATAAAGAGTTTGTAACCTAATACGAGATTGAATAAAATACTAAAATAATGAGAAATCCTAAATCAAACCTAACTAAAATAAAGTACTCTATGTCAGCCCTAGTTAAACCACTAAATTTGTATGTCCTGCATCATTCCCCTCTAGTGTCGGCAGTTGAGAGGTGATTTTTCTAACGCACAAAGAAACGATAAGTGCCAACATAATAGAAAGTCACATGCTCGCATCAGTAGAAAGCATTACTTAAAATAATTTTGTGTCTAATCTCATAATAGAAACTGGAAAAAGTATGAGTTAAATTAGGGGCAGAATCAGAAGGGCAAAACACTGTGGTGAAAGAAATAAGGTTGGTAGACTGTTGTGGGGATAGGCCATATGCAAACTCAGACGGGCTTTTACCGGTAGTGTGGTTGATAAAAATTTTATAGACAAACTACCAATGAGTAAAACGGCAGTCCAAGTATTATGCTTGTCCCCAACTAAACAGTGAAGAAAATCCCCCAAACTATGGCTAACCACCTTCTTTTGACCATTGGTTTGTGTTTGAAAAATTAAGGAACAATTTATGGAGGTATCATTACTCTCAATTCCCATTTCTTGTGTAGTTGTAGCAAACAAGATTCATCCCATGAAAACATAATGGTGAGTTGGGCCTGTATGAGAATCATCAAATAAATCATTCTCATAGTTTCGATTCTCCATAGGAGCAATGGTGACAATATTAGACTCCTTCAGTGTGTCCTCATTAACAAGTTCCAACGCTAAGGTGCGGTTTGGGCATCGGGAAGTGATGTCACCTTTCTCATGACAATGATGACACTCTATTGTCGATTGTGATGCAAATAAAGTGGTTTGGGCAACCTTATACTCACTATGATGAAGTGCAAGATTATGAGTCATGGTAGCCCAAAAGATGGTTGGTTGTGTTCCACTGATGCCCTTGGTAATGTAGGTTGTCCTTGACGATGGTCACAGGAAGGACTAAAGCTTCACCTAGGTGGAGGGAATTGAAGGTATTTCTCAAATTCTAGAGTTTTGTGATATGCATCCTCTAAAGAGTCTGGTAAATGGACAATTACTTCTCTCTTGATATCGGTTCTTAATGCATTAATAAACATTAAAATAGTCAGTCTAGGTTCTTCATTGATATCACTCAATAATAATTCCTCAAACTTGGCAATATATTGATCTACACTAGATGTTCCTTCTCTATAGCTTACAAGTTGGTTTAGCAATAGATCTTTGTAATAAGGTGGCAGATACTTTTCCTTCAGCTTCTCGGTCATCTCAGCCCAAAGTGAAATGGAAGGATGTTCCAGTCGTTCATTATTGTGTCATCTTAGTGAAACAAATGCGTTGCGCATCGTTCATTTGTTGCTACTCAAAATAAACCTCCATGTTTTACTACCAATCAATAAAAGCACTGGAGTCTAATCATCCATCAAATTCGGGGGTATCTACTTTAATCCTCCTAAACATGTCAAACATTTTTTTTTAAAAGTATAAATAAAAACAAGCGTGGCTGTAGGGGGAATCGAGCCCAAGTCCCTACAGCCACATCATAGAATTCTTACCACTAAACTACAGCCACATCATTATGAGACATTTTATTAAGAGGATTTTTATGATGATCTAAGGGGTAATGATTTTGGAAGTTATGGTGTCTACCCATGACTCTATGGCCTGCCGTGTGGGCAGAGGAGGCTGAGAGTATTTGTGGTTAGAGAACACGGCATCAACAACAGCAGTCGGGTGGTCGGCGTTTAGACCTGTTCTAGGTAGTGGCAATACACCCGACAGGTTGGTTCGGTCATTCTTTTAGAAAGGTGACACAACATAGCTTTGACCCCTATGTAGTTTACAACTAGTGTCCCTTTGTGATTCGATTTCAAGATTCTTACAAGTCGTGTGATGATCATCGAAAATGAACCGAGTCGGCAATTTTTTCGACTGTTTTTTTCAAGTCAGTCAAGCCTAGAATCTAGGTTAGTCATGTTACCCTCGGTGGTGGTCATCCTTGTTTCAAGCCGGGTGTGTTTTCCCTCAAGTGTACCGAAGGCTATTTCAAGTTCTTTGATGGTCAAGAAAAGAATAAGGAGAAAATAAATAATACGAAGATACCTGAGAGAAGTTTAAAATAATTTAAGTAACAAAATTTTAAAAATTCTACCAACAAACACAGTAGGGAAGGAAACAGCAAGTCGATAATCAGATCCAAGCAAAATATGCTAAATAAATCAGATCCAAGCAAAAAAAAAAACATTTACCCTCCTAAAAAATTATCAATTTATATTCAAAGGGCAAAGATACAGCTTAGAAAGTCAAACTGAGTCAACCCAATTCACGCTGAGTTAGGCCGTGCGGTACCAAGCCAGGCCGAGTTAAACTGAGTCAGGCCGAATTAAACTGAGTCAGGCCGAGTGGAACTGATTCGGACAGAGTTGCACCGAGTCACTCTCTTTTCTATTTCGGCTTTTCTTCCGCACCACACTCGATTTCCCGCGTCGCTAAGGGCGAGAAGAGACGCATGCAGCTGGAGCACAAGTGTTTCAAACTTTGCAGCTTCGTTGTTGATTCAGAAGACGAAACCACGAATGACCCAAGATCCTTTCCTTCGGTTCAGGATGGGGCAAAAGGCACCCACAGAATCGAAGACCAAAGTGCTGCATGACTTTCAGCAAGGCCTAACAGAGGCAAACGACTTTCGGAAAGTTGTTTTTCCCCTCTGTGGCAAACTAGCTCTTCCACAAAAGATTACAGCCCCAGCGAGAGCTCGCAGCTTCGGCCAGAAGTGGTCTTCGGCGAAGAGAAAAAAAATGAAAAGAAGATCGAAGGCAAACTTGAAGAACGGCAGAGCGTCTCTGGTCAACGGCTTTGACTAACTTCTGGTAAGCTTACTAGTCCCAAACGACTCTCACGCCCACACCACATGCTTCAAGCCTTCAGAGAGAGAAATTGTTGTATGCCCTATTACGTTGGCAGCAGTTCGTAGGTGAAAGGATGAAGCTCTTGATAAGCTTATGAAAAACGGGTTGTGTTATTAATGAACTAACATACTTATACACATGTTTACAATGGTCAAATAACCAAAATACCTTTGAAGGGTGAAAAGACAAAAATACCCCTATTTTACATATTCTAACAGTTCTCATTAGAATTGATGTAGGACATAATAGGGCGGAGAGAAAAGAAGAGAGAGAAAGTGGAAGAAGGAAGAAAGACAAGAAAGAAAACAATTTTCAATTAATTAAACCAAACGTGTTTATATTCATAATCAATAGCTTATTTATAGGTTAATTAAAATTAACCTAATAAAAAGTTTGTAACTTAATAAGAGAATGAATAAAATACTAAACTAATGAGGAATCCCAACTCAAACTTAATGCAAATAATATACCCAAATTAAACCACTAAATCTATATGTTTTATAAATTTGTACCTCTGAGGCCTTTACAAAGACTCTAAAATCATCACTTTCTTTAGGTGTGAGTCTAGGCCACCTTGGAGACACTGGTTGATTTCACCGAAACTTGACTTAGCTCACATTGTAACTAGCTAGTCTAATATATTCATAAATGCCAATGGCAGGGCTGGTGTAACTTGGAAAGCAAAGGGTCCCCCAACAACACATTGTTCTTTGGACTCCCTGAGCTTTCTAATTGTATTCACAAATGTCATTCTAGGGTTCTAGTTCTTTTTTATAGAAAATGAAATAGAAAACAGAATTTTCAAATAAATAAATAAACAGATAGTTTCTACTTCTCCTTTTCTACCTTCTTTGAGCTGCAATATTTCTTGTTCATCTTCATAAAACTTCCTCAATATAGTAAGGCTATCAAAAATAACTTTCATCAAATATTAGTTAAATGAATATCTCAAAGATAATGAATATCTCAAAGATAATGAATATCTCAAATATTTGTGTTCTTCCATAGAATGTCAAAATAAACAGATCTTAAAAAGGGTTTAGAACTCTATAACTTCTCATGCATGCTACAAATTCAAGTTATTTATGGAATTTAAATAGCCCTATGGATTCACACATTCTCAGTGTATTGAAGATTTTACAGCAACTGTCGCGGGTGATAGGACAGTGCAGAAGAATATGACAATTCTCGGGGATATACTTAACAGCAGTGTCAAAAGAAGTTGAACAAATACCAAAATTATTAAGTTTTAATAAATCTTCCTTATCTTCATAAAAATGTTTGGAAATATAACAGTAAATAATGAAAAAGCAATTAATACAGACTACTTTTGGTCAATAAGATCACAAATTACAACCCCATCAGGGTCCTCAATCCTTGTAAGCATCATATACATCTCCAATTTCCATCTCCTCATCTGAAAAGTCCTCGTCTACCAGGATCCTATTAGAATCTTCATACCCTATATCATCATTTGCCATTTTATCACGACGTCCATCATCAAACAGATTATCATCTTCTACATCTGAAAATTCATTAAAAACAGCAGGTCTTTTCAGCTTTCCTCGATAGCCAATGAGGCTCTGAACCTTCTCCCTCCAAAGAACCAAAGGAGATTTCTCAATCAATTCTGAACCTTCGTAGGCCTCTGTCAAGAAAACACTGAATCTCTTCCCCCTCTCTGAAACATAGAAAATTCCAAAGTGCTTCAGAAGAAGCCTCATTAATTTTTGAGGCAATAAAAGTTCTTGCCTGAAATGAGATAGATGATCAGTTATCAGCCGTTTCTCAAGTGTAAAGTTTAGTATCTCATGCATAATTGCCACTGCTCTCTTATCAAATTCAAGAGTTCCAGCAGCCAATCCACTGGCTTCAGCATATGGAGAAAAGTAAGGTCGTTTTTGAAAATGGTCAATTTTTCCACCATATCTAAATATTTTCTTAAAGTTTGGTGGAAACTTCAGCGGAAAGGGTAGGCAAAGCATCCCAGGAGATGAAATCTCAGCCTCACGTCCCACCAATGGCTTCTTCTCTAACTCGGTCACAGCCCAACTGGGGTTCCATGACACAAGTTCCAAATACTCAGTATCGTCAATTTTAACTACCTTAAAAATATCAGGATATTCATGGACCCAGGTAGTTCTAAAGTCATAGGGAAGACCAAAATCTCTCCTGAAGTGGGCAATTTTGTCAATCTGAATTCTCTTGTCGATGGACATCATTAAGAACCTTGTAATGTATTCTGTAACCTTTTTTCCGTGGTCATGTAGGAGTTTTTCTTCTTCCTTCACCAAATCCTCCGCATGCTCTGAGAATCCACACCATATGATACCTCTTTCATCCTTATATAATTCAAAAAGTTTTGGTGACTTTTGAATAAAATCAGAAACTTTATGAGGCTTACGGAGATTAATCTGTCTTCTGTACTGTTCTAATTCTCTTACTCTTATAATTTGCTCTGGTTCTTTCTTTAAAACTTCGAAGACAAACAATACCTTTGAGAGAATTTTCCATTTCTCTGTGACAATTTCAAGTTCATGCACCCTCTTTTTCTTACTTCTGTCTTGTACTCTTCGACCTCTTGTCATGGCCCGTTTTTGTAAGATGCAAGGGCTCCAGCCAATCAGTGTGCAATCATATTGTTTCGAATGGACTTGAAGCAACAAAAGCTTCTTCATGTGTCTAATCCTGATGCCACCTATGCTACTGACCTTCTTTGTTATGTCCGACACACGATACAATTCAGCAATCATCTTTTAAAGGGGTCTCATACCATGGTTAACTTTGAGAAAATGGTTCTACAATGAAAGCTAGCTCGCCAATAGCTTAAGTATATTTATCACCTCTTCAACCATTTGAACACTGGAAACTGGCAACATGGAGTAGGCAAATCCATCAACACAACAAAAATTTTCTCGCTGTATAGAGCTGAAAAAAAAAAAAGCAAAGGAAACACATGATTAGAGGCAGGTCCCTTCTATACTCCCATTTCCAAACAATTACCTTCCTCTAACTACTCGCAAAAATTTAAGTATCAGAAGACAAATCAAGACAGAACTGAAACATATACGCAAAATAAAGATCATATTTGGACTTCTTAGTAGAATTCAGAATAAAATTCAAATAATCAGTAAGTTAAATAAGTAAATAAAATGCCTTCCAGTAAGTTATTTTTTTTAGGATTGTTAGTTATTGCCATAAAAAATTGTTTCATGGTTCATATTAAACTGCATTGTAGTTCTAGAAGTTATTATGGTTTAATTGGTAAAGTTCTTAGAAGTTATCAGCAGTTTTTCTTTTTTCAGTCATTTCTGTAATCTATAAATATGTGTCTTTTGAGTTTCAATACATAGATTCTCATTACAGCAGTACTTCACTAGTACGTCTTTCTTTGAATACAAACAAATTTGTTAGTTTCTGAATTTTTTTCAAGTCCAACAACAACAAGTATCAAGTCTCGCAAACATCATCTGAAAAATGACTTTCAATTGACCCAGCAAGGAAAAGAAGAATAAAGAGATTTCAATATCCAAAAAGAGCATCCCAAACCCTCCAAAAAGAGCATCCCAAACCCTCCAAAAAGAGCAAATATTAAGTATGAAGTATACAACTAGACTTTGACAGGGGTTAAAAAAGAGTATAACTTGAATGTGGAATGTCCAAATTATCCATGCATGAGTATCCATTGAAAAGGAACAATGCTCACATCTGATGTCTCCTCCAATACCTCAACTAATACAGAACTGGTTATAGAATTTTTCTTTTACAAATGGAAAATGCTAGCTGCACTTATGTGCAGTAATTATCTAACGTACCAGCCAATCAGAAACACTTAAAAAATATTTTTAAATTTTTTTTAATTTTTTCGATTGGCTGCTATGTCAGATAGGTATTATGGCCTAGGTGCAGCTAGCATTACTCTTTACAAATTAATTACCCGTAATCATTTTTTTTTTTTTTTTGAAAGTTGGTATTGAATTTATTCATTAAAGAAAGATATTGTACAACCCAATTGGGCCCAACCATACAACTAGGTAGGAGTCCAAACAACCAAATGTTGCTCAGAGGCCGACTACTTTGCTAAACAATCAGCTCTTACATTTGCACTCATAATGACACGATTCCAACTAACCACAACACTAGCAACATCATGAATTTCATTTACAACAGAATGCAATATCCATGGAGCCCTAAAATCCTTCTGCCACCGTTGGATAATCACTTCAAAGTCACCTTCAACATGCAACGGCCAAAGAAAATGAAAGTTTTGGAATTACTTTAGCCCCCATAAGAGACTTTTCACTTCAGTCGTAGTTGAATCAGTGCTGCCAATTGGCCCGGCATAGGTAAGGAGAATGTCACCCATATGGTTTCTAATTAGACCTCCAACACCACTTGGACCAGGATTACCTAGGGAGGATCCATCATAGTGTAACTTATATGAATTTGCGGTAGGAAGATCCCATGGCTGAGTTCTTGAAATTTCATCTTCTCCTTCTCTGGCATAGACTGCCCAAGAATTCCATAATACAGCGCCATCAATATCCTCTGAAAACTTTTTGTTATTTCAGCCAGTCTACCACCTAGTGTGAAATAGATCCACAAGTTTGATACCATGTCTTTGCCTTGCAAAGGAAAATTCAGCTATTCCTCTCTTTCCATATCATCCATGGGATGAAACCCAAACAGCATCGAAGCATCAAGTTTCCTTTTGAGCTGAGACCAACAGAGCCAGCAAGTCTTGTGAAGCCATGTAAATCTTGTGAGTCAACAAGTGTGATACCAAATTTGTTAAGGAAATAAGTCTAGATCATCCAACTAAAGTAGCAATGGACTAGAAGGTAATCAAATGTTTCAGATTCAGCATAGCAAAGAGGACAATTACTTGTTTGCATTTGCATTCCCCTCCTCAATAACAGATCTCAAGTAGGAAGTCTTCCTCTTAGGCAGCACCAACTGAAAAAATGTTGCTTCCTTGGGCATGACAGAGACCAAGTAGTTGCAGCATTGTGGTGAGAATGCCCCTCTTTTTATAGAAAAGGATACCCAGACCTGACTATGTATGATCCTTGGGGATGATGAATCCAGATTAATTCATCCTCACTATCCCTTCTAAGACAAACTCCATTCAATTCCTCTTGAAACCCAGCAAACTCAAGAGCCTCAGCATCATTAAGCTCCCTACGAAAAATTGGAAGCCAATTAATGTTACTTGGCTGTCCAATTGGAAGGATCTCAGAGATTAAACAATTCTGATTCCTCATCAAAAGATACAATCTAGGAATGTTTCAGTAAGAGGTGAGTCACCAATCATTCTATTTCCTTTGCCAGGTAGAATTTCATTATGTGTTTCTAATGTTTATTGATGTTCTGCTGATTCGCTTTGGATTCTGAAAAATCCTTTTAGAGGGCATACTTGAGTCTTAAACTATTCCCAAGCGCACAAACATATTGCAATACAGCTTCACCTAGCTCCAGGTTGACTCCACGAGCATAAGAAACACTAACCCTCTTAGAAACAACTTCTGCCAACTATATCCACTTGTTAAGTAAAATTAGTGAGCACTCGAACAAAATAAAGATCAAGGAATAGTATCCATCAATAGTTTATTATCATAGAGAGGATCTTTCATGTTACTATGGACAAAGGGAGGTTAATTACTGCAAGTAGAAAACTATAACCAATGCAAAAGAAGAAAACATTGCTCACTTTGTTTATGAGGGCAGAGGACATCACTAAGAAAAGCACGGCACAACACTTACCGATGCACCAAAAGCCTAAGGACTATAACTTAATAAAAAAAAACCAGGACGAACCTGGTGAAAACAAACAAATACAAATTCCTCCATGAGGATTTATATTAAAAAGAAGCCTTCAAGGATTTGTTTGTTTCCAAGGGCAACATTAGACACTCCTAGTCAAGTAGGATTTATTTGAAATAGATGTGTTTCTGTCCTAAAGAACCAAAAAAAAAGATACTTTCTTCCTAGCAATTTTAAATCGAGTGAGACTTAAAAAGAAATTAAATATAAAAGGACGATATTAAAATAAAATAAAATGAAAGGAAAGGAAAGGAAAGGAAGCACTGAGAAAGCCAATTTGAACTAATGCATGTGAGCTAATAAGGATAACTCAACAGGCCCTGCAGGAATAAGATTTGGGAAAACTGATTTCCCCTCAAAGCATAGATGAAACTTTAGGGAATGAATTGCTGGGAGAACAACCAGACTTTTAAGGATTTTCTACCACACCCTGTCAGAATTCAACCTCTTCTTGGAGCTAGAAAGGATGAAAACTCACAAGGTACTGGTAAGAAACGATAGAGAACAATGTTTCTTGCTTAAGTGAGAAATAGAAGTAGAATTGATGAAAGAAAAATGTAGGGCATTAGAAGAAAAAAAAGGCTCAAAATAAACAAGCCAGAAATAAATGCATTATGCTGATTTTTATGATATTGAGAACTAGAAATTCAAGTATAAAACCATAAAATAAAAAGATAAGCTGTGACTTAAACAAATTAAAATCAAGGTATTGGGATTTTTCTATTTTCTCTTAAAAAAAACCAAGGTATTGGGATAAGTTCATGAAAACATGCATGTGAAATTTTAAAGAAAAGATTCAAAGGAGAAAGTAGAACCAGGGACTATCTATTCCTTTCTTTTCTTCTTTTTCTTCTTCATTTTGACCTTTCTTATTTTTCTATCCTCCTTTCCTTCTCCATCTTGGGTTAACTTACTTTTATACTATATCTACTTTTCATAAAGAAAGAGGGTCAGTACCTTCAGAGAGAGGAGAGAGAACTCAGTTGAGAGAAGAAGCATACAAGAAGTTATCTAGATTTAATTTTCAAAACTGAAGTGAAATCAACCTTTTCTCGATTAATTATGATATTAAACATTGGTTTGGAGACAAAACTATCCTTTATGTGAGCACAACTTGTAGAACTTGAGGACAAAATGCTTACTTTGAATCATGGTTTTATAACTCAGCCGGCTCGGTGTGATTTGGTCAAATTGATTAAGATATTTTAGTTTTTTTCCAACTTGGCTGAATTTCAACCAAATCTGAGGTCAACCTAAACCAATTTGGAATTTTCTATTGTAGACCCTCTATTCATTATATTATTTTTATAACTTTTAAAACAAATTGTATAATTTTTATTCAGAAAAATTACCACCAGATTGTGGTAGGTACCTGATAGGTTATTAAATATAAGCACTGCTCTTATAACCTCTTAACATACGAGGATTGACAATTAGTTATATATGGTTAGTAAAAAAAATTAAGTAATACCTGACTAGTAATTGAAGGGATTTAAAAGAAGGTCCTTAGCACTCGAATAAATATGGTGTCTACATATCATCACAAAGTAATGCTACTCAAACATTAGTTGAATGAACTGCGGAGATATATTGTCACCCACACTCCACCAAATGTCCAATGCTCTAAAGATCACAATAGTTAACAAAAACTAATAAAAATAAAAATACAACAAAGAAAGCAAACAAAAAGTTTTCTACCAACAACCATAGCAGCAGTATAAATCAGCCACACCCAACTTACGACCACTCACAAAATCACCACAAGTACAGTGTGTCGCGTCAGAGAAATCAGGGGACCATAGTTAACAAAATCAAAACCAGCAAACAAACTCAATATGTCAGTCACATTTCTTTTGAAAATTCAGCCTGAATGCAATTTTAGTGCACTAAATTATACATAAGCTCTTCCTTCGTGGATGCAAATTAACATCAAACCATTCAAACAAAATTCCTAAAGAGAAACAACAATTAAGAAGTCAGCATACGACAGCAAGAACCTGAAACGACAGGAATTAGACTTTGCATAACATCCGTCTTGCTCATCAGAGTCTTGAATCAATCCAGACATTTTTTTCAGAAACTAAAACTTCAACCCAAAACATTAATCTATGACTAAAGAATTTAAAGCCACAAGGAAAGTGAAAAGCCGTACCAAATAGAGACAAATTAAGAGGCAAGATGATACGGAATATACACTATATACCTCATTGTATAATTCACCTCTTTGAATTTCGCCAAACCGAATATGATCTCTTAAGAACTCTGATGAAAAGCAGAATTGGACCTCGTTCAACACTGAAGTCTTGAACTAATGGCAATGTTAACATAACAGCAAATATAATCTTTTAAAATAAATATTTAAAACATTCGAGCAACTGATTTTGCTCAGCTTCAATCCACAATGCGGGCAATCGAAGATCCTCGCAACTCCATTCAAAAAGGTCTCTCAAGTACGTCGCTTCAATCCACAATGCGGGCAATCGAAGATCCTCGCAACTCCATTCAAAAAGGTCTCTCAAGTACGTCGATGCTTTGATCTGTTCCCCGGTCCTTTTCTGGAACTCCTCTTGTCTTCTCTGCCTCGGGCTCGCACGCGCCTTCACGATTCGGGAGGCACATCGATCTCGCTCCAGAAAGCACGACCACTGCCTTCGATTTTATCCCTAATCGAACTCACGACCTTTCGATGCGTCGTCGGCCTTCTGTACCACCACGCCCTCGTATCCAACAGCGAACGCACGAAGGCGTGGCTTTTGGAACTTAGGTTTTAGCTCGGCCTGGTCTGGTCTAGAAGGTCCATAACAGGCCGGTTCGATTCAGTATATCACGGTTCGATTCAGTACGGCACGGTTCGATTCAGTACAGCACGATTCAGTACAGCACGGTTCGATTCAGTACAGCACGGTTCGATTCAGTATAACACGGTTCGCTTCAGTAAGTACGGTTCGATTCAGTACAGCACGGTTCGATTCAATACAGCACGGTTCGATCCAGTACAGCACAGTTCGATTCAGAGCAACCTGGTTTGATTCAGCGCAGCCCGGTTTGATTCAGCGCAGCCCAGTCCGATTCGGCTTGGCTCAACACCGTTCGGTCTGGCTTGACTCAACTTTATTTGGGCAACTCCACTCAGTGTGATGCGGCCCGACTGCGATTCAACAGGTTGACTCGGTGTGCATGGATGGGATCATGGGAGGAATGACATGATGACGGTAGCCGCGACGGGAGACGCGACGGGAGACGCGACGGGAGACGCGACGGGAGACGCGACGGGAGACGCGACGGGAGACGCGACGGGAGACGCGACGGGAGACGCGACGGGAGACGCGACGGGAGACGCGACGGGAGACGCGACGGGAGACGCGACGGGAGACGCGACGGGAGACGCGACGGGAGACGCGACGGGAGACGCGACGGGAGACGACGGGAGACGCGACGGGAGACGCGACGGAGACGCGACGGGAGACGCGACGGGAGACGCGACGGAGACGCGAGAGACGCGGCGGGAGACGCGACGGGGGACGCGACGGGAGACGCGGCGGGAGACGCGACGGGAGACGCGACGGGACGCGACGGAGACGCGACGGGACGGGAGACGCGACGGGAGACGCGACGGGAGACGCGACGGAGACGCGGGAGACGGAGACGCGACGGGAGACGCGACGGGAGACGGGGCTTCCATCGACACCCCTTTTTGGAAAAGAAAGGGGCAATCGGCGACTGCAGGAAGTGGAAAAAGAGTCATGCGAAGGAGATTGGAGGCGAGTAGAAAGAAAAAAAAAGGTTTTTTAATGGCAGAGGGAGATCCCTTGGTACCTACAGTTTCGGAGACTCAAATTTCAGTGTGACCTTCGAAGCTGTGAGAAGAAGGATCTGTCAGACAATGGAGACGGGGGGATAAATGTGTGTTCATTCGCATACCCTATGAAGCAGACGAACTTTTTTCGGAGCAAGCACGAGTCATCTTGTGCTCGAAACACACCAGATCCAAGGAGATCTAGTGGGAGAACTCACAGTACACCATCTGCATCTTTAAGAGACGAGAAGGGGAATGCAAGCTCATTCATTTCACAGCACGGAAAGTGCTTGCGAGAATCTATTTACTAGAATCTGGTGTTGATCAATCTTGTCCATGGATTTGCCTAATTGAAGCTCTGGAGAAACTCTTCCCTCATGTCCCGCTTTCTACTGCTCCACTGGTTTCGACAAAGAGAAATTGGTGTGAACTACTAAAGAATGGAAATAAGGTCCCTAGGCACACGGTCCTTTTTAAAGGATAAATGGGAAAGAAACAAACTTTATTAGCTAATGGAGTTATTGCGAAGATTGGTCGAGGAGTAAATGATGCGGAAAATTTGGGCTTTGATACAAAAACGTTGGGAACTATAATACACCCCTTGAACTTCTTATTTGGAGAATTTAAGTTGGTTAGCTATGGTTGTTGGGTGTGCAAATAAAGTCCCACATTGGCTAGAATCGGGGAGGATCATGGGTTTATAATGGAGGACTTAGTCTCTATTGGTATGAGGTCTTTTGGGTAGTATCCATGAACAAATCCGTGCGGCATTGGGCCCAAACGGACTATATAATACCAATGTGGAGATGTCGGGTCCATAGGTCCCAACAGAAGTGGTATCAGAGCAATGACCCGGATGTAGCCATGGGGAGAAAATTCTCAGATGTCGAACGAAAAGATGGTGGGCCCTTGATTGACAAACGGATGGATCTGCGGTTATCAGGACAAGCGGTGGACTCTAGTGGAGAGTTGGGCTTGGGTCTGAATAGATGAGCTCTTGAGTTGTGCCATAGACTTGATGGAGCAGAGCAGATGGACCCGTGGTTAGCCTATCAAGACAAGCAGTTGACTCAGGTGGAGAGAGTTGGGTTTGGGATTGGATCGGAGGAGATCTCAAGTTGGATTGGACTCAAAGATGAAGACGGGTACATGATCTCCCTTGAGGGAGGCTCAATGGAACTTTGTTCAAAGGGATGATTGTTGGGTTTGAAAACAAAGTCCCACATTGGCTAGAAGCGGGGAGGATCATAGGTTTATAACGGATGACTTAGTGACTTTTTCAAAGTTTTTCGATCTCTAGGTAGCTTCACCAAATCAAAGGTGTGATTATCAAACAATGATTGCATTCCATCCTTCATTGTTATAATCCATTCTTCCTTATGCTCACTCTTGATAGCCTAATCATTGCATTTTGGTTATTCTCCATCTGTCAAGAGTACAAATTCATTAGGAGGATACCAACTAGAAGGCCTATGATCTCTAGAGGATCTTCTAAGTGAACTTTTAGGTTCCTCAACATTAGGCTCTTGTAGATCATCATTTACTTCCTGCACCGGAACATCTGCCTCAACTGCATCTTCATGATAACCCATAGTATCATCACTTTGTACATCATCTTGCACATCAACGTGAACCTTAGACTCAACTCCATCAAGTACACTTATAAGAGGAACTGAAACTAAATAAATCAAATCATCATCTTGAGCTTTTAATTTCTCTGTCTTGTTAATGTCTTCAATAGTTTGATCTTCCATAAAGATCACATTACAACTTCTGACGAGCTTCTTCTCCATAGGATTATGAGATCTATAGTCAAACTCATCTTGACCAAAGCCAATAAAGATGCATTGTCTTGTTTTGACATCCAACTTGGACCTTTCATTTTTGGGAACATACACAAAGCATTTGCAGCCAAAAACACATAAGTGGTCATAGGAGACATCCCAACTGTACAACACTCTGTCAGGAACGTATGCATCCAAAACAACATTGGGAGTTAGATTAATTACATGTGCAATAGTATATAGAACTCACCCAAAAGGATCTAATCAACTTCGCATCTGAAATTAAACATTTGACTCTCTCCACTGGTGTTCTGTTCATCCTCTCTGCCAAGTCATTCAACTGAGGAGTTTTAGGAGGCGTCTTCTGATATCTGATACCTAGTTTTCTGCAGAATACATCAAATGGTCCACAATATTCACCTCTATTATCAACGCGAATGCATTTAAGTTTTTTCCCTATCTCTCTTTCAACAACAACATGGAACTCAATGAATGAATCAAGTACTTGATCCTTTAATTTCAAGGTTTTAACCTATAGTTTCCACGAATAATCATCAATAAAAGTCACAAAATATAATCCACCACTAAAATTCTTTACTTTCAAAGGACCACAAACATCTGAATGTACCAATTCAAATAACTCAGTTTTCCTTGAAGGAGCATGGTATTTAAAGACTCTTCTCTGTTTGTCAACTAAACAATGTTCGCATTTGTCTAACTTTGCACCTTTCAATACTGAAAACACATTATTCTTAGTTAGACAATTAAGTCTTTTCTCACTAATGTGACTCAATCTTCTATGCCATAATTCAGAAAATCTATCAATCTCAACCGCATTTACAAGTCTATTACACACAGAAGTTTGCAACCAATACAAACCGAAAGACTTTTTACTTTTAGCTAAAATAAAAGAACCTTAGGTAAGCCGAAATTGTCCATTAAATAACATAATGCAATAACCATCAACATCAGACTTAATAGCAGATATTAAATGCATTCTGATATCAGGTGCATGTCTAACATCTTTAAGGATTAACTTTGTACCATTGCTAGCCTTTAAGCAAATATTTCCAATGCCTACTACCTTTGACAGTCCATCATTACTCTTCTTCAACACCCCAAATGCACCTAAAGTATAAGAAGTAAAAAATTCTTGTCTAGATGTAACATGAAAAGATGCACCACTCTCAAGCATCCAACTTACTTCTTTACTAGCAACATTAACTACACTGTCATCATAAAAAACAATTAAATCACCTGAAGTAGTAGTGTTGACACTATCACTGTTATCATCATTGCATTTATTTTCTTGCTTACCTTTGTCACCTCTGTTTTCTTTTCTCACTTGTAACAATATTTTTTTATGTGGCCTGTTTTACCACAATAATAGAAATCAAGAGTTTTATACCTAGACTTGGATTTATTCCATCTTTTACCTCTGTTGTGATCTTGACTTTTGCTTTTACTTTTTCCCCTATTCTCTGTGACTAAAACCTCTGACTGTGAAGAAAAACCTTGAGACTTTCTTCTCATTTCTTCATTTAGTATACCTCCTTTAGTACCCTCAAATGAGAAATACCATTAGTAGCAGAGTTAGTAAATGAGACACGAAAAGTGTCCCATCAATCAGGTAGAGTATTAAGCAACCAGAGACCAAGAATTTCATCATCAAATTTAATGCCCATATTGAACATGTGATCTATAGTCTCTTGAAACTCAATAAAATGATCAGCCATAGAACTTGCATCTTTATATTTGAATTGAATCATTTTTTTCAACAAAAATAATTTGTTGTTACCAATTTGAAATGTAGTTATAAACATTATCATCAACAAACTGACAAATAAACCCACACACTTGCTCATTTTCAAAATTCCAATCATCATCATTCTTTAACTCTGTCTTTTGACTAGCAAAAACAGGTAGTTGCAGTGACTTCAGAAATAAAAGATCTTTCATCTTATTTTTCCATAAATGAAATTCATACCATTCAAATAAATAATTCTCTTTGTATAAACTTCCATATCCACTCAAGACAAATCAAAACAATCAGCCAAACTTTGATACCACTTCTGTTGGGAAAAATAGGCTGGGAAAGGCGCATAGGATAATAATCAACCTATAAATCCTTCATAATCCCAACTTTTTGACCAAAAATAAATACAATTAAGAGATGTTTAAGGACGAATCAAGCACACAATAACACACAACAATTGATAACATGGAAAAACTCCTTCATTGTGAGGGATTTTAAAAACCGCAGGACCTATCTCAGTCCAAATGAGAAATCAATTATGAGATCAAACTTTTTACAGAGGCCAATTCACCATGTACAATTCATATCCCAAAAATTGTCTTATTCAACATTTAATTACAAAGAGATAAAGAGTAATAGAAAAATATCACCAAATTTCAGTTCGGACCGAACTAATACGAACAATTCAACCATCAGAATTCAATTTCAACCGTTAATAATGTATACGAACAAAATATCAACCCAATCGGACACAGAATGACCTTCTGATTGCTAACAAATACGAGACTGGTCGGTGCAGGATTTACGGTTGAAAACCTTTATGTTCGAATTGCAATAAATCTTTCTCCAAACCTCCAAACAAGACACCATTCAAAATGTCGAAATAGAGGAGACGAACATGAACCTAAATTTTCAGCATGGTCCAATGGCTAACAAATCCGGAAATTAAAAAAGACTGATTCTAGTATGCACAAAAGTGTGAAAAACTAAACTTCCCTTGCTCCTCTCTAAAAAAACATTCACTTACATTCTAAGTTTAATTCAACCAGGGCATACATTAAACCCTAATTAGCCCCCATAAATGGGCCTCAAACTCAAAATTGAATATTTGAGTTTTCCACATACGAGGGACCGAAAAACCCAACAATGGCTCGGGATGAAAATGTGAGGAACAAAATCCTCGGCTGGAGTTTTACAGACGCCAGTCCATGGTCGGAAGCCTGGAAATGGGAACCTGCCACAGAAACGGGTCATCTATCGCTATGGATCCAAATTTGGGGAGTCCCTCTTGAGTTTTGAGAGACTAATTAATTCCAAATCTAGCAGATTCCTTTGGTATTGTGCTTGATTTGAATGAAGCTTTTACCACCGAGCGTAATATGCCATATGCCAGAGCCAAATTCGTCCCAGGTAATGGCCAATCGAAGAACAATCGACTGATTTAGAGGTGGATGGAAAAATTTTTTGTTGTGTTGTTGAAACCGGAGACTTTTGTTTGTCCTGTTACGGTGATTACTAGGTGATGCAAAGAAGAAGATGAAGACAAGTTCCCTCATGACTCGGCAACTCGCTCAAACTCGACAACTGGACGAGTTGTCGACTTGGTGGCTCAGACTGGAGGAATTGGATGAGTTGACTCACCTACCCTTGGACCATAACCAAACATCTGTTCCAGCACACCAAAATGATCAGGTACACACACCCAATTCCCCCCTCCCTCCCTCATTTTACTTCTACACACAACCTTTCACCGATCCAGAAATCACCTCCCCACCAAAACACCTGTTGCTACCATTACCCCCATCCACTCCCACCCAATAACCAAATTTTGAACTCTTTTCCATTTGCTGCCATTCACACTTTTTCTGTACTCCCAATTTCTGACCCACTTCCAACTAACAATCAAATTCCAGCAAGTTCAGCATCTTAAGCCAAGATCCCACAAAACTATGTAGCTCCTTAGACAAACCACCACAAACCTGATACAAGTGTGCGGGATAATTTCTTACAAATCATTCCAAGGTCATCATCTCTCTCACCCCTATTCAATTTCAGCAGCCTAATTCTTCTTCCACAGTTTACCAAGAACGAAAATCCCCCTCGTCTCACCTGCCCCTTGCTGATGCATCACCAAACTCTATTAATGAGCACAATGGAAGCGGTCTGTGAGGAGACTAGGGAGATGGTGCTGGAGAGGTCTATTGAGTTAATCCAGCTACGAAAAAATAATTTGATGGCAGGAAATACTCGGAATGAGCAAATACGGATTATATTGAGTAGGGAACCTAGAAATCCCACATGGATTTATTTTATTAAACAGAATAAGATGAATTTACCCCAAGTGGACTATGAAAAGTCCTTGAAATTATTTTCAAGCTGGATGAGAGAGCTGTAGCAATTGAAAGAAGTCACAAAAAACCCAAGACGAACTACTAGGGCCATAGGCAAAGGAGTAACAAACCCACCCAAAGGTAAGAAATGATCATCTTGTCATGGATTGTCTGGGGAGAGAGGAAGAGAAGTAAGAGGACTGTTATCAAGAGTACAATTTGGCAAAATAAAGCCCATTTAGTCTTAGTTCAAGAGACTAAGATGGAAACTCTGACTGATGCTATTGTTAAAGAGTTGGTTCCATTCTGTAATCCTTGTTTGCATGCTCTTAATGTTGTTGGTACTGCTGGAGGAATCCTTGTTGTTTGGGAGTTGAATTTCTTTGATGCATGTTGAGATGTGCAAATCATTGACACGTACAAGTAGACATGTTTAATAAGTCAACCTAGTGTCCTGATGGGACACTAAGAGTTGTAATTAGACTAGAACTCAATTATTGTATTCTAAGAAAAATTAGATATAAAATTAGATTAGAAATCTTTATGTAACTCTAAAAATAGAGTAGATGTACAAACTTGAAGATGCACAAGCTATTCAATAAAGAATTTCTATTCTTTACTTCGTCTTTTCGGTCTGTACCATAGTTTTCTACATGGTATCAGAGCAGGGCTCCAATTTGAAAAGAAAGGATCAGCAGACGCAATAGAAGCTTATCCTTTGCGTCTAATTTGTGACTAGTCACGAAGCTTGTCCTTCACATCTCCATTGTCATAACCAGTCCTGAATCTCTGGTCTGAAGGTCGAATTCTCACAAAAGTTCAAGTAAAACAACCTTCAATTTACAGCCGGTCTCCATCCGGATCTTGAAGGTCTCTGTAGCCACCGTCGTTGCCGAACAGCAGCTCCGCTGCGGGCATCACTACTGCTGCCGCTGCTCGGTGCTCTCTCCAACTGCTGCTTCATCTCCTTGGCACTCTCTCCTTCGCTTCATCTTTTAGGCGCTTCTTCTCGGCCTCTTTTCAGAAGAGCCGGAAAAAAAAATCCCGTAACTTAATAGTAGTTGGGGGGTAGTGCATAGGGAAATTAGTGTCAGGGACATGAATGTCTTGGAAAAAATACTTTTTAGGGTTAGCAGAATGATAGTTGGTTATGAGATGGGATTCTCCCAAAATTTAGGAGAGACATTGAATTCTCGCTCTCTTTGAAATTTTTTGCTTTAAGTGAAAATTTTTTGTCACTCCTAAATAGGTGGAATTTTGAATTTTCCTGAATTCTCTCATCACACCTAACATAAAAAAATGAAATCAGGGTCTTTATTTACTCAGAATTTAATGTTAGTTACTTTAAATTCTCAATGAAACACCACTTTCTCTTTGGACTATAGGGGTTTATCACAAACCAACCAGACCGACCCAACCCGAGCTGGACTGACCCAGAAATATTCGACTGACTCGAACAACCCAAAACTTCTAATCCGACCCGGCCCGATCTGGTTCGACCCTGCCTAACTCAGCCTTTTTATTAATTTATTCAGAAAAAATGAGTGATGAGATGACTTAGCTTTGAAGTCAAGCCTGTATATGACCGGAGAAAACAACCGCCGGTGGAATGTTTGAAAAAACAAATTTAGACTACGGAGGAGAGAGCGAGACCAAGAGCGAGAGTGAGAGAGAGCGAGAGCGAGAAAGAGTGAGAGAGAGTGAGAGAGAGAGAGAGAGAGAGAGAGAGAGAGAGAGAGAGAGAGAGAGAGAGAGAGAGAGAGAGAGAGAGAGAGAGCAGAGCAGAGAGAGAGAGAGAGAGAGAGAGAGAGAGAGAGAGAGAGAGAGAGCAGAGAGAGAGAGAGAGAGAGAGAGAGAGAGAGAGAGAGAGAGAGAGAGAGAGAGAGAGAGAGAGAGAGAGAGAGAGAGAGAGAGAGAGAGAGAGAGAGAGAGAGAGAGAGCAGAGAGCAGAGAGCAGCAGAGCAGAGCAGAGCAGAGAGCAGAGAGCAGAGAGCAGAGAGCAGAGAGCAGAGAGCAGAGAGCAGAGAGCAGAGCAGAGAGCAGAGAGCAGAGAGCAGAGAGCAGAGAGCAGAGAGCAGAGAGCAGAGAGCAGAGAGCAGAGAGCAGAGAGCAGAGAGCGAGCAGAGAGCAGAGAGCAGAGAGGAAGAACGAGGAGAGAGAGAGCAGAGAGGAAGAACGAGGAGAGAGAGCAGAGAGGAAGAACGAGGAGAGAGAGAGAGCAGAGAGAACGAGGAGAGAGAGAGAGAGCAGAGAGGAAGAACGAGGAGAGAGAGAGAGAGAGGAGAGAAGAGAGAAGAGAGTGTGCAAGGAGAGAAGAGAGAGGAGAGAAGAGAGAGGAGAGAAGAGAAAGAGAGAGAGAGCAGACAAAAAGAAGGAGGAGAGAGCGAGGAGAGAAGAGAGAAGAGAGAGGAGAGAGAGAAAGAGGAGAGAGAGAGAGAGAGAGAGAGAGAGAGAGAGAGAGAGAGAGAGAGAGAGAGAGAGAGAGAGAGAGAGAGAGAGAGAGAGAGAGAGAGAGAGAGAGAGAGAGAGAGAGAGAGAGAGAGAGAGAGAGAGAGAGAGAGAGAGAGAGAGAGCAGAGAGAGAGCGGAGAGAGAGAGAGAGTGCAGAGAGAGAGAGCAGAGAGAGAGCAGAGAGCAGAGAGAGAGAGAGAGCAGAGAGCAGAGAGCAGAGAGAGAGACAGCAGAGAGAGAGCATAGAGAGAGAGCAGAGAGAGAGAGCAGAGAGAGAGAGCAGAGAGAGAGAGAGAGAGGAAGAGATGTCAGAGAGAGAGAGAGGAAGAGATGTCAGAGAAAGAGAGAGATCAGTGACATATCAGAGAGAGATGAGAAAGTGAAAGATCAAAGAGAGAGAAAGAGATAGAGAGAGAGAGAGAGAGAGAGAGAGATAGATAGATAGATAGAGAGAGAGAGAGAGAGCAGATACCAGAGAGCAGAGAGCAGAGAGTGAGTAGAGAGCAGAGAGCAGAGAGTGAGTAGAGAGCAGAGAGCAGAGAGAGAGCAGAGAGCAGAGAGAGAGAGAGAGAGAGAGATATAGATAGATAGAGAGAGAGAGAGAGAGAGAGCAGAGAGCAAAGACCAGAGAGCAGAGAGCAAAGACCAGAGAGCAGAGAGCAAAGACCAGAGAGCAGAGAGAGTGCAGAGAGCAGAGAGCAGAGAGAGCAGAGAGCAAAGACCAGAGAGCAGAGAGAGTGCAGAGAGCAGAGAGAGAGAGAGAGCAGAGAGAGAGAGAGAGAGAGAGAGAGAGAGAGAGAGAGAGAGAGAGAGAGAGAGAGAGAGAGAGAGAGAGAGAGAGAGAGAGAGAGAGAGAGAGAGAGAGAGAGAGAGAGAGAGAGAGAGAGAGAGAGAGAGAGAGAGAGAGAGAGAGAGAGAGAGAGAGAGAGAGAGAGAGAGAGAGAGAGAGAGAGAGAGAGAGAGAGAGAGAGAGAGAGAGAGAGAGAGAGAGAGAGAGAGAGAGAGAGAGAGAGAGAGAGAGAGAGAGAGAGAGAGAGAGAGAGAGAGAGAGAGAGAGAGAGAGAGAGAGAGAGAGAGAGAGAGAGAGAGAGAGAGAGAGAGAGAGAGAGAGAGAGAGAGAGAGAGAGAGAGAGAGAGAGAGAGAGAGAGAGAGAGAGAGAGAGAGAGAGAGAGAGAGAGAGAGAGAGAGAGAGAGAGAGAGAGAGAGAGAGAGAGAGAGAGAGAGAGAGAGAGAGAGAGAGAGGGAGAGAGAGGGGGGGAGCTCACCTGTCACCACGCCAACATGTCCACTGGACTATCCTATGTATCTCAGAATTCATTTTATTCTGTAGCACATCTATGACATCTTTCATGTCGTCAGTGTCTGGTTTCTTCAGAGAGAGAGAGGGAGAGAGAAAAACCAAGTTTGTGTCCCATAACTGACTGCCATCACGCCCCTGCCAATACAGTTTTGAGAAACAGTTTAAAGCTGTTCTGACAATTATATTCAAAAGAAAGTAACAGATTAAAAATCTTTATGAAACCTTCATCTCCATTCCATCTTCAGGAATCCAGAAATAATCATATATTATTGTAAGATGCAATTTGGAGGCCTAAGAATGAGGGTCTTCTACGTAGCAGCGAAGCATATTTAAAACCTTTCAAAAAATTAAGGATCAAACAAAAATAGTTAGATAATCTAAGCACCACAGCCTTTCTTATTTGCAAGAGAATTTAAGAAAACCCATACCATTCTCCATGATGTAAAACTTATTTGATTAATTAAGAAAAAGAAGTTGAAGAAACTTGTAGATAATCCAGTCATCGACAACTAGCATTGACTGGCCATTCAAAAAATTCTTGTTCTCCATTCGGTTGGATGCGGAAGAAAGGAAAGCCAAAGTACCACAAAGAACATTTAGTTAATGCATTAACTACATCACTGCCATTCATTTTCCTTTTGATGTCAATGTTTAAACAAACTTCAATGTACTACATCACTGCCCATTCATTTTCCTTTTCGTCATCTTTAAACAAACTTCAACAGTGAACCAGAGAATGGCGGAAAGACCTGGATGAAAAGGAAAAACAGAAGGGAAGAACCAAACTAACCTGTTTGCATTCTGTAGAATATTGATATGCTGGCGAAGTTTAGTTAATTCTTGTTGGTAGTACTATACTCATTTGGTAGAAATAGGTCAGCAAATCTGCATATAACTTCTCTACGGATCAATTCAATAACCCAAGATATAGTAAACTGCAGCTTTTTTAACACCTTACGACAGCTTCAAGCCTATTTAAGATTATGGAACGCCCAGAATATATGTAAGAATATCATCAACCACATCTGTGCCAATGACAAGATATGATGTCTTCCTAATAGCAGTTTTCTGAACTTATAACATAAATTCCTTTTTGAGTTAGGAAAATGACTTATAAATTGAAGTAAAATAGCCTTGAGATGATCGTGAATGTTTCGATATAGTGTGAAATAAATTTTTATATTTATCTTCTCTATCAGTTTCTGAAATAATATTTGTTGTAATGGCATTATTTAATTTCTCTAATCTTTCTAGCAATGTTTCTTCTTTAGTTTTCTGAATTCATCTTTTATTCTTTCAATTTCCCTATGTAGAATTAGGGTATTTTGAAAGAGAAGAAGAATAACATAGATTAATTCAAAGAATGTATTGAATTTTTTCGTCTTAATTGTAATCTGTACATGTACTCTATTTATAGAGTTACATATTAAACTCCTATTCTAATTCTAAGTCTATTTACAACTTAGTATCCCATTAGGACAACCAGAACTAAGATGAGTTGCTGTACAAGTCTTCTCCTTGTCCATGACTACTTGTACGTCTCAACACTCCCCCCTCAAGTTGGGGTTGTATATATCATGTAATCCCAACTTGTTGCGTAGGATTTCAAATCTGATTCCTGCCAGAGCTTTGGTAAACAAATCAGCCTTATGGTCTTCACTTCTCACAAACGGTGTAGAGATAGTTCTGGACATCACCTGTTCTCGAATAAAATAGCAGTCTATTTCAATGTGTTTGGTTCGCTCATGAAAAACTGGATTGCTGGCAATGAAGGTTGCAACTTTATTATCGCACTCCATTGGCATAGGTAATTTTACTTCTTGGCCAAACTCAGTGACCAAGGATTTAACCCATATAAGTTCACAAACTGTGTGAGCCACAGCTCGGTATTTTGCTTCAGCGCTTGATCTTGCTACAATAGATTGTTTCTTGCTCTTCCATGTTACAAGATTTCCACCCACAAACACAGAGTTGCTACAATAGATTGTTTCTTGCTCTTCCATGTTACAAGATTTCCACCCACAAACACAGAATAACCGCTGGTTGATTTTCTGTCAGTTTTGGACCCTGCATAGTCTGCATCCGAGGCTCCACTTATATTTGTATGCGTATTGTTGCGAAATAGAATTCCTTTACCTGGTGACTTCTTTAAATACCTGATAATTCTATAAATGGCTTCAAGATGAATTTTTTGTGGTTCTTCCATGAATCTACTCACTAAATTGACAACAAATATAATATCTGGCCTTGTGGCTGTTGCATATAATAATTTTCCAACCAGTTTTCTATAGTGTGCCTTATCCTCTAGTGCTGGAGAATCAGTGTCGAATAAAGCAATTCGAGTCCATAGGTATGTGTACTGGCCTCGTGCGTAATAAACCTGTTTCTGTTAACATATCCAATACATATTTCCTTTGGGTCAACAATAAACCAGTAGTACTTCGTGCTACTTCAATGCCCAAAAACTATTTCATGAAACCAAGGTCCTTAGTCTGAAACCTTGATGCAAGATATTGTCTGACTTCTATTATGCTAGCATGGTCATCTCCTGAGATAATAATATCATCCACATATACCAACACAATAACTATCCCACTCTGTCGTCTCAGAATAAAAACCGACTGATCAGATCCACTACGGTGGAAACCAAACGAGAACATTACCTGACTCAGTTTTTCGAACCATGCTCTGGGACTTTGTTTTAACCCATACAATGACTTGCACAATTTACACACCTTGCGTTCCTCTCCCTGAGCAACGAACCCAGGAAGTTGCTCCCTATATACCTCTTCTTGAAGATCTCCATATAAGAAAGCATTCTTTACATCTAACTGGTGTAGAGACTATCTCCTGTTAGCTGCAACAGATAATAAGATCTGAACAGAATTTAAACGAGCAACCGGAGAGAAAGTCTCACCACAATCGATCCCGCGAGTCTGAGTATAGCCTTTAGCCACAAGGTGTGCTTTAAATCATGCAACTTCGCCTTTTTCATTGTATTTTACTGTGTATACCCACCTGGTGGGGCATTGCATAAATCCCAAGTATGTTGGTCCTCAAGTGCTTGCATCTCATCTAACATAGCCTGCTGCCACTCTGGTCTAGACAGGGCTTCTGACACCGAACGAGGAACAATGGTGGAGTCGACAGTGGAAGCAAACAACTTATATGGAGGAGATAAGTGTGAGAGTGAAACAAAATTGGAAATAGGGAGCTGAGTAGAAGAGCGCACCACTTTCCGGACATCAATAGGTAAGTGTAAATTAATGAATTCAAAAGATGGAGATTGAGAGGATTCTGACCTGTCTGGGAGTTTAATCAGTGCAGGAGAGTACGTTGGTGCATGTTCCGTCGCTGGAAGCTCTTGTGGACATTGGAACCCATCTGGAAGGAACATAGAGGGGGACTCGGACCCACCGCCAAAATAGGGGACATTATCGAAAAAGGTCACATGAATAGACATGAACCAACGACGAGAGGACGGGTGACAACATCTATACCCTTTTGATTGTCTCGAGTACCCTAAAAACGCACAACGTATAGATCGAGGTGACAACTTATGTTTTTCTGGTGATGTGTTCAAAACATAACATATACATCCAAACACATGTGGTTCAACCAAGTACATCCGGGGGAGAAGACTTGGAGTGGCACTCATCCTTCTAAGGTGGAAGATGGCATTCGATTGATGAGCATGCATGCTGTTAGTAATGCATCACACCATAGATAGTGAGAGACAGACATATGGAATAACAAGGATCGTATGGTGTCTAACAAGTGTCTATTTTTGCGCTCGGTGACTCCATTTTGTTGTGGTGTATATGGACATGAAAACTGATGGAGAATGCCTTTGTCAGCACAGAAGGAGAGAAGTTCAGTGGGAACATACTCTTTACCATTATCACTTCGTAAAATTTAAATAGAGCAACTAAACTGAGTTTTTATTTCATCATAGAATTTCTGAAAAATACTACAGACCTCAGATATTTGCTTCATGAGGTAGACCCAAGAAACACGACTGAAATCATCAATAAAAGACACAAAATAATGATAACCATTTAAACTAGACATTGGAAAAGGACCCCAAACATCTGAATGAATTAACTGAAAAGGAGATGACGCAAATATACTACCTCTTGAGGGAAGAGAGACTTTGTGTTGTTTACCGAGTTGGAATGCTTCACAGTTAATCTCAAACCCTCTAGGTAAAAAAGGAACCATTCGAAGAAGTTTACCCTTACTTGGGTGACCCAGAGGAGTGTGCCACTCCGTTGGTGAGAGGGATAGACAAACAACTGAATTTTGAGGCTGCTCCAGAATGTACACATGACCTTTCTCAGTTCCTGTACCAATCGTCACTCCAGTCTTGAGGTCCTGAAAAATTCAACAGTCAGAAAGGAATAATATTTTGAAATTTAATTGTTTTGTTTACTGGCTAATAGAAAGTAGATTGACCGGAAAAGATGGAACAACAAGAACACCACTAAGAGCAATTGTACTGGAAAAAGATAAGATACCAACTCCAGTGACCTGAGACCTAGAACCATTGGCAATGGACACATAACCAAGATGCGAATGATAATGAACATACGATAACAAGGAAGGAGTACATGTCATGTGTGAAGAGGCTCCAAAGTCTATGACCCAGGTAGGTGTTCCCTTTTTAACATGTAGTGCAGAATTACCTGTATGGGCGAGAGTTGTTGTAGGTTCTGAAGATGTAGATGCAAGCTGACCAACTCGGTTCATCAAGTTTTGTAGCTCTATTTTTAGAGTATCCAACTGAGTCTGAGTGTCATTCTGAGTAGCTTGATTGGCCCAAGTAGATTGTTCATTTTGTTTGGCCCGGGTAGGTCTTCCATATTTCTTCCAGCAACGTTCAGGTGGGTGATTTCTCAACCCACAGTGAAGGCATGGATTAAAATGGTCTCTAGTTTTTTCACGGCCTCCCCGTCTCAGAACGTTACGTTATATTTTTCTTACCTCCCTGTACAACCATTGCGGATGACTCTGATTGGTTTACAGAACCATTGTTTGGCACTGCTGGTTTTTGCTCCAATGTGGATTTCTACTGCCCGGGCCCACAAAAGATAATTTTTTCCGTTGAATTTGTCACTAGAGATCTTCCCAGATGAATCTTCCTTGTCCTCTTCAGGTACTGGATTCATTTCAATGCCAGCCATCTCTACTTTTTTATTTTTGCCTTCTTTAAGCCAAGTTGGGTCGGTCAGAGTCAGGTCGGTCCGAGTCGGGCCGGCGAACTCAGGTCGAGTGAGGGTTGGGCTGACTAAAGAGTCTTAGGGAATTAAACCCTTAGAGTTGTTTCGGCAGCTGGTCGGACTAGGCGACGCAGCGGCAGCAGCAGAGCAACGGAGGCTGCAGCGCCATGGAGGCGGCAGCGCGATGGAGGCGGAAGCGGCGGCGGCGTGGCAGCAGAGGACTTTCGCGAGTTCGATGTGAAACTGAGAAGCCGTGAAGCAGAATTTCTATGAGAAACCGAGCTTTCCTCGAGGACTAGAGCTTCTTTTAAGCTCTTGATGACAATTCTCGATAGAGTCGATGAACAACTAATTCTGTCAACTTCTATCCCGCTCTGATACCATGTAGAATTAGGGTATTTTTTAAGAGAAGAAGAATAACGTAGATTAATTCAAATAATGTATTGAATTTTTTGCCTTAATTGTAATCTGTACATGTACTCTATTTATAGAATTACATATTAAACTCCTACTCTAATTCTAAATATATTTACAACTTAGTATTCTATTAGGACAACTAGAACTAAGTTGAGTTGTTGTACAAGTCTTCTCCTTGTCCATGACTACTTGTACGTCTCAACACCCTGCTACTTTGCTTTGCTGATTCTTGGTAAATTACTCAATGCTTCCCTTTTTTCTTTGCCATCCAATACTGTTGGTTGAATCCTATCGAAGAGAGCACAATGTTGTTCCAGAAACGTATAGAATTAATTTTTAAGGTCGATTCTTTTGGCCATACCAGTGAGGAAAGAGCCCAAAGGTATACAAATCAATACTTTCCATCTTTGCTGTGTTGTAGTTAGTTACACTTTGAACAACTAATCATAAATCTCTTATGTTCAAATGCCACCAAATGAAAAGAAGCCACAGAACTGTAGTAAGGCCTTATGCTGCTTAAGGAAGAAAACGTCCCAGAAAATGGCAGTCGGATGAACCGAAACCTGAAAATGGCCATTGCTTGCACCAGAAACTCAAAAACCTGAAGAATAAAATAATCCTGTGGGCCAGATAAAAAAAGGCTATTGATGAAGCTCAAAAAAGATTATTAAACATTCACAACGAAGGGATTGACCTTACGGAAGAGGAAAGAATTCTCTCCACAGAAGAAAGAAGCGACAAGGGCCTCTCAGCGCAACTACTTCGACAACTTCAGTATGAGAAAAGCATATTCTGGAAGCAGGGGCCCCGCTACAAATGGCTAACAATTGGGGATGCAAACTCAGCCTTCTTTCACGGAACGGCCTCACACAAGAGAAGAGTCAACCGAATCAACCCCCTAATGATAAATAGGGAATTGATAATGGAAAAAGAAAATATCACAGAGAGCATAACAAACTTCTTCCAAGGACTCTACATTGCAGATCCCGACGTCAAACCATGCGTCAAAGGCCTCAGATTAAATGGCTCACTAACCTCCAAGCTGAAAGCATAGAAGCTCCCTTCACCGAAGAGGAAATAAAACAAGTAATGTGCTCCATGTCAACGGACCGATCCTCGGGACGAGATGGTTTCAACAGCGAGTTCTTTTGGGAGGCATGAGAATTCATGAAGCCTGATTTGAAGAAGCTCTTTCAGCACTTCTACATGACGGGCTGATAAAGAAATCTTTAGGCGCATCTACAATCGCCCTTATTCCAAAGAAGAAGGGTGTGGAGGAGATAAAAGATTATAGACCTATTAGCCTGGTATCTGGGACATACAAAGTGATCAGCCGAGCTCTTGCTGCAAGATTGAAACCCATATTACCATCGGCAATTGGGGATGAGCAGAGCGCCTTTCTATCTAACAGACGAATTCTAGACTCAGCGATGCTTGTTCATGAAGTGGTAGACCTGCTATCCAAACAAGAAAACCCAAAATTTATGATCAAGGTCGACCTGGAGAAGGCCTTTGACAGGGTCAGATGAAGCATCTGGACCTAGTCTTGAAGAAAATGGGTTTTGCAATCAGATGGAGGAGATGGATATACTCTTTTATCTCATCAGCGCAATACTCCATGAATGGAGGCTCATTCGGGTTCTTCAATGGGACAAGGGGCCTTAGGCAAGGGGAACCTTTATCCCCCCTTGTTGTTCAACATTGTGGGTGAAGGTATGGTGGCTTTCTTCAGGGAAATCATTGACGTGGGTTGGATCACTAACACACTGCCGGAGGGGCTCACCCCCCCTGGTGCAATTTGCGGATGACATGGTCGTATTCTGTGAGGGCTCAGTGCAACAAATTTGTAATTTAAAGGCAGGGCTTACCCTCCTAGAATTGTCCACAACCAACTCATAAATTGGTGAAAGAGCTCGATTCTAGGCATCAATCCAAACAATGAATTATCCATCAAAGCTGATGCGAAACTTGGATTTTCTGTGGCTAACATGCCTATTATGCACTTGGGTCTACCGGTGTTTGTCGGGCAACAACATAGAAGCTTGTGGGACCCAGTCCTTGAGAAAATGAAGAGCAGACTTGAAATTTGGAAAGGCAAACACCTTTCAAAAATAGGGCGTTTAGTACTAATCCAATCCTGTCTTGCAGATATCCCAACGTACATGTTATCCTTCATGCACTGCCCTGCTGCGGTGGCTAAAGAGATGGAAAAAATAATGCGACGCTTCCTATGGAGAGGTACCAGCAATGATCACAAACAACATCTGGTGAAATGGGATACAATATGCTCACCAAAAAACCTAGGAGGCCTGGGAATAAAAAGGGTACAATAGTTCAACCAGACGCTGCTCCTGAAATGGTGCTGGCGCATAAACTCTCCCACAACCACCTCATGGGCAAAACTAATCAAGGAAAAGCTACTCATCCCTACAAATGATTGGCTCCTTGTCTGGCACCCATCGAACGGACTACCTCCAATATGGAAGCACATTCAGAAGTTATGGCCCGTATTCAGATCTAGGATACACTATTCCCCAGGGAAAGGAGGCAAAACTGAGTTCTGGAATGACTTATGGCACAAGGATAGGCCACTAAAAGAAGTCTTCCCAAGCCAATTCCACATTACAAATGCGCCAGATGTCAAACTACAAGAATTCCTGAGGAATTCGGAACTCCTTTCCAACAAATCTAGCATTTTAACATAGAGCTGCTAAATAACGAGATGGAAGACATGGCTGGCTACACCAATCTCTATTCGTACATTTCCTAGATAAAAGACAAGTAGAAAATATCCTATGGAAACCAAACCCAAATGGAGAATTCTTGGTAAAATCAGCTTACCATTCCCTCACACCACCACCCCAGCAGCACCAGCACAGAGCCGAATGGGCGTGGAAGGTATCAGCTCCTCCAAAAGTGAAATTCTTCTTATGGACGACACTGTAAAACAAGCACCTGACCAGAGCGAATCTCACTAGAAGAGGAATACAACTACCCTCTGACCAATTCCCTTTCTACAATCAGTCTACTAAATCCGTCAACCATTCTATTACAATTCCCATATGCATCACACCTATGGAGCTCGTTATGGTCAACCTTTCAGATAACTACTCAGATGCAAAGATACAAGACCTCATGCAATTCTGGAGGTCGTCTACACTCCCAAGGAATGGGAAGACTATGTTGGGTTCTAGCATTGCATTTGTTTCATGGAGCGTTTGGGAGGAAAGAAACAGGAGAATCTTCAGGAATTCACAAAGCCAAGCCACTGATCTAGCTCAAAGAATTTTCGGAAAGATCCTAAACTGGCTCTCCACCATCAAGGAATTCAAGATGGGAATCGGGAATAGCTTGAGGGCCTCATGGGAAACCAGAGCACAAATGGCTACCACAATCACGCAAACAATGGCAACAAATTCATCAGCTCCTCAAGCAGGATCATTCAAGCTTAATGTTGACTGCTCATCAAGTGGAAACCCAGGTCCAGCGGGCGTTGGAGGTCTCATCAGGTATCATCCGGGCTCAACCCTACTCTCTTTTGCAGGTCCCATAACTGACATGGACTCCACCGAAGTAGAAACAAGAGTACTACTCCAAGGATTAAAGCTATGTGCGGATTCATTTCAAGAACCACTCAAAGTAGAGAGCAACTGCCTAAATGTCGTCAACTGGTGCAAAATGGAATCTGCACCGCCGTGGAGATTATTGCATCTCTATAGAGAAATATGGCATATAAGCAATGGAATCGACTGCTCGTGGAACCACGTCCCAAGATCAGCCAACTCTGAAGCTGACACACTCGCAAGAGAAGGAGTCTCCCTTGGCCAGCTACGGCTAAGGGTGACTCAAAACCAAAGAACGTAATGCCAGTAGCACTGTAGTACTCCCACATGTAATTGAATCAATCTCTTCCAAAAAAAAAATCTGGAGAAAACTCTGATTCCAGAACTAGCAATTAATGTTAAAAGAAGGCAATGATGCTACAGTAAAGAATAAAGTCAAACAACTATTTGATTCAGATCAAATGATTCCAGAGCACTTTCTAAACAACAATTCTAAAAAAATTCAACACTAGAAGTGATCCCACAACACTTACTAAATATTATACAGCAATATATAACTTGCAGAAATTCTAGTAACAAGCATTCATTCAACGTATGAAAAAGAGTGAACTCAGAATAATCTAATTCAGTAAACCTAATGAAATTAAATTGAAATCAGGAAAACTTATCATTTTGAAGCTATGACATTGAATAATGCATTGCCTCAAAGGCCTAATCGGTGCCCACGGTGCAAAGTATTCTGATGTACACCTACCAAGATTATGCAAAACTCTCAGAAGAACATGAACTTGTCGCTGAGAGGAGTCGTTCAAAGCCCTGAACGAGAGAACTTTCTGAGACGCAGAGCAGCCTCACAGCCACGACGAAAAAGGGATATCTTGCAGGGAAGAATGACAGGCAATAAGAGGAAAAATCCAAAGGAGAAGATGAGGAAGAGACGTCGCGATGAAAGGTTCAGAGCGCTGGGTAGACACAATGTCATAGAGAGAGAAAACGTAAAACAACTTTCGTGTTTCTTCTTCTTTTGTCCTCTGTCGAGACCGGGAGAGGGATATAAATACCTAATTTTAACCCCATTGTTAAATCCGATTTAATCGAATCTAACTAAATGAGAATGCAGTTCACAAACAGTACTCTCAAACATACTAGTCCAAATGGTCCTGGTCTAACCTGAACCAGACCCGACCAATGCCATTTTTCCAACAATCCCCCACAAATGGCATACTGAAAAGAATGTTTTGTTCTGGGCATAGCCAGAGCTGCATACTTAAGTATCAATATGTTTCGATTTGAATTGTTATGTAGTGAAATAAGGCAACTAAAGGATCCATCAAGTGAAGTACTCTTGAACTTAGTGAACCTTGTTTGAAACCCTCATAACACACATAGAGCTCTTAATTTTGAACGAACTCCGCGATAGAAAGTTACTCTATTATAAGGCCATGCTCATTTCGTGGGATCTTATGAGTGCTCTAGCAAGACAAGCCCCAAGTCTTCCATAGGAGGTGGCCACACTCCCACATTCACGTCGGTGGATCTATCAAGTTCATCTCTCTAGCACCACCGCATATAGGGCTATGGGTCATTAAGAGCAACTATGTGCTCAACCTTACAAAATGATAAAACCGTTAAGTCTGTCTATAGGACCACCCAAAGAAAGGGCAACTTTTTCTCATATCATAGCAAAAAGCTTTGCATCACGTCATTAAACCGTCAAGTCCGTCTTTGTAGGACCACCCAAAGAAAGGGCTACAGTTTCTCACTTTTGAGCATAAAGCTCAATCTCACATCATAGGGATGGAAAATAATATCAAGAAGAAACTGGCTTTGTTTGATCATAAGAGAGGTGTCCACCATTTTCTCCTCAATCACGGGGCTTTAGGCCCATCCCCCTCAACGTATCCCGAACTAATTTTCTAGACAAACTCTTAGTAAAGGGGTTAGCTATATTTCTTTCAAATATCACATAATCTAAAGAAATCACTTCGTTTCTCAGCAATTGTTTGACCGCACTATGTCTAATAAGTATATGTCTTCTCTTGCCATTATATACATTGTTGATGTAATCCTGATAGCTGCTTCACAATGAAGGGAGATTGGTACGCTCGATCTCCTCCATAGTGGCATATTTGCTAGCAGGTTTCTCAACCATTCTGCCTCTTGAATTGCTAATTCAAGTACAATAAACTTCAAGTCCATGGTAGAGCGAGCAATGCAGGTCAGCTTTCCAGACTTCTAAGAAATCGCTCCTCCACCTAAAGTGAAGACAAAACCACTAGTAGAACTAACTTCATCATTATCAGACACCCAGTTGGCATCACAATAGCCTTCTCACACACATGAAAATTACCAAAATGCACTCCCTAGTTCATAGTGCCTCTCAAATATTTCATCAAGCGATAAAGTGCAGTCCAATATTTGCTACTAGGGTTATGGGCGTAATGACTCAGTCTGCTGACTGTATTAGCTATGTCTGGACAAGTGTAGTTTATGAGGAACATCACACCCCCTATGATTGTAGTGTATTCAGTTTGAGACACACTAGTACCTCTGTTCTTCTTCTAGTGGATACTAGGATCATAAGGAGTTCTAACAGGTAGAAGATCAAAATAGTTGAATCTCTTCCACATATTTTCAACATGGTGAGACTAACTCATTGAGAAACCTTGCTGAGTCTTTGTTAAATTTATTCCAAGAATAACATCAACTTCTCCCATGTCTTTCATGTCAAATTAGGAGGACAAAAATCTCTTGGTCTCAATCACTACGTTCTCATTAGTGCAAAAAATTAAACTTGTCATCCACATATAGACATATTATTACACAATCTGTTCCAGAAATTTTAGAGTACAAACGTGTGTGTGAGGCATTTACTACAAACCCATGTGTGATCAACGTGTGGCGAAATTTCTCATATTACTGTTTTGGAGCTTGTTTCAATCCATATAGGGACTTCTTCAATTTACACACCTTGTCCTCTTGACCTTGAACAACAAACCCCACAGGTTGTTGTACATAAATCTCCTATTCCAAATCTCCGTCTGATGCACAACCAAACTATGGATAGCAGCCAATGCAACTAAAGTTCTTATAGTTATCATTTTGGTCACAAAAGAATAGGTGTCAAAATAATCAATGCCTTTCTTTTGTGTATGGCCTTGAACTTATCTATGGAACTGCCAGGTCTTAATTTCTTTCTAAAAATTCATTCACACTTAATAGGTTTACACCCTTTAGGCAAATTCACTAAGTCCCATGTATGGTGGGACTTTATAGAGTCTAGCTCAATGTTAATAACTTCTTTCCAAAAGTTAGCATCCTCAAAAGTTACTGCTTCCGTTCAATTTTTTGGATCATCGTGGATAAAGAACGCTGAAAGCACATGTTCATTTATCTTATTTGGGTTCTTGATCCGGAAAGCAATAAGGATATCAGGTCCACAACTAGTCTCTGTCATTTTCCCTTTACTTCTTCTAGGCTCATTTGCATATTCATTCACTCTATGAGAAGAATTGGGCAAAGTCAAAGGTGCACTAGATGGACCAGGATCTATGCTAGTGTTTTGTTTCTTCCAAGGAAACATGTGCTCAAAGAATTTTGCATCTCTAGATTTAAATATTGAATTGTCATCTAATGACATGAATCTATATGCAGCTGAATTTTCTGCATAACCTATAAACACTGCATCATAGGTTTTAGGTCCTATGTTAGTCCTCTTAAGATATAGGAAACTCACCTTGGCAAGGCACTTCCATACTTTAAGGAATTTCATGTTAGGGGTGAATCCTTTCCCCATCTCATATGGAGTTTTATCCAATTTCTTATGAGGAACTCTGTTAAAGATATAAATAGTCAAAAGAACTGCTTCACCCCACATGTTGTCAGGTAATCCAGAACTTACAAACATACCATTCATAATATCCTTGAGGGTTCTAGTTTTCCTCTCAGCTATGTTGTTCTGTTGGAGAGTATTTAGAACACTAAATTCATGTATAATGCCGTTCTTTTCACAAAATTCTTTGAGGAAGAGAGTACTATATTCTCCTCCTCTGACAGACCAAACCCCTTTAATTTTCTTGTTCACTTGATTTTCAACTTCGATTTTATATTTCAGAAACATCTCCTCTACATCGTCTTTGGTCTTGAGGAGGTAAACTCTAGTGTATCTAGAGAAATCATCAATGAAGTTCATATAATACCTTCTACCTCCTTTACTAACTGTGTTCCTGAAATCCGCTAAGTCTATATGAATTAATTCTAGAAGTTCAGTCTTTCTATTCTCAATTGATTTAAAAGACTTTTAGGCATATTCACGGAGGGAATTAAGTTTAGATTTTTAAGTCTTTTATTTGAAGCCACATTTACATGACCAAGTCTTCCATGCATAAAGTAACAGACTCAGTGATATAAGCAAAACTAGAAGATGGATTTTCATTAATAATTTCAGATACAATGTTCAAAATAAATAATCCCTCATTGAGATAACCCTTCCCCACAAACTTTCCATTTTTTGTCATTACAAAATTATCAACCTCAAACACAAGTTTTAGATTAGCTTTATTCAAGGCACCTGACACTAAGTTTTTACGTAGGGAGGGTACATAAAGAATATTGTGCAAGGCCAAGGTTTTACCAGAAGTCAACTTTAGGAGGGTCTTGTCTGTGCCAAGCATGCCAGCTACACTCTATTTTCCCATATAGAACCACTCTGTGTTGGCATAGAAGTGTCTAGTAGCTCCAGTGTAGAGCACCCAGCCGGTTTTGTTTTCCATCAAGTTCACTTCTATGACGATCGTAACAACAATGTCATCAGTTTCAACAAGGTTAACTTGGTTTGTTGACTTGCTGCCAGCCTTGTCATTCATCTTCAGTTGCTGCCCTTAACCATGATAGCATTGATATGCCTTCTGGTCGGGCTTACCACAGACGTAGCATTGCTGCCCTAAATATGAGATTTGTTTATCCTTGAGGCGATTAGCCTCTACGTTTCTCAAATGAGTTCTTGCGGTGTGAGATCTCTTTTTGTGCTTAAGATGGTTTCTATAATCACACCAAGATGGTGGGAATTTTTCCAACAATACAATCACCTGTAAGATCTCAAACATTTTCATTCGTTCATTGAGTACACATCAGTGACCAGGTTTTCGTACTCGTGCACTTCTTCTATGATCGGTTTATTATCTTCCATCTGAAATTGAAGCCATTTTACAACTACATACTTTTTCTTTCCGACATCATCTCTTCCATATGTCTTATCCAAAATTTTCCAAATTTCCTTGGCTGATTTTGGTTTACAGACGGGTCAAAAAGATTGTTTGTCACGTGATTTATTAAATGCCCACTAACAATTTTATTGTCCTTTTCAAATTTAGCATTTGCCTCTAATTCTGAAGTTTTAGTCCGAACTGAAGGGGGTGTAACTAGAGGCGGAGTAGGGGCTTCAAACACGCCTGTCTTTGAGGGAGGATAAGAGAACAACGCATAGTCTACTTCAAGTTGTTCAAAAAATATCAGAAGCCTTTGGGACCACCTTTTGTAATTTGCCCGTCCAAAGTTACTAATCAAGATAGGTCTACTAATTCCTTCTTTCCCATTAGGCGAATTATGTAAGTTACGCCTTTAAATTGTTGGACCTAATGGAAAAGAAAACACTTAATTATGAAATAAACGAACCACAGATATCAACTTAACTCAACAAAAAAGTGAATGTTTGTAAATAGACTGATCTATTTTGTTTCCAATAATCCTGCAGGATATTTGTTAAACCGATAGATATATAATTAATTGAAATATAATAACTAAGACAGACCAGATAATTCTAAGAATTCAGTTTATCAGTTCTGAGATACAAACATAGTTGCAACAATGAATTAATAACAAGAAGATACTTACAACGACTTGCTATAACAATTTCAGTTAAGGAAGATATTCAAAGTTCAGTCAAGCAAACTTAATAATTAGACAATTTCTAATTAAATATTTCTGAACTTATATAAATAAACATACAACAACCTTAAACGATAGGACAAAACTCTGATTCCAAAACTAGCAATTAATGTTAAAAGAAGGTAATGATGGTAAAGAATAAAGTCCAACAACTATTTCATTCAGATTAAATGATTCCAGAGCACTTTCTAAACAACAATTCTATAAAAATTCAACACTAAAAGTGATTCCACAACACTTACTGAATGTTATACGACAATATATAATTTAAAGAAATTCTAGTAACAACCATTCAATCAACGTATGAACAAGAGTGAACTCAGAATAATCTAATACTTTAAACCAAACGAAATTAAATTGATAGTTCTCTCATAGCCACAACGAGGAAGGGATATCTTGTGGGGAAGAATGATGGGCAGTAAGGGAAGATGAGGAAGAGAGGTCGCGATGAAAGATTCAAAGCGCAGGGTAGACACGATGTTGCAGAGACCAAAAACGCAAAACGACTTTCGTGTTTCTTCTTCTTCCGTCCTCTGTCGAGAATAGGACAGGGATATAGATCCCTAATTTTAGTCCCATTGTTAGATCCAATTTAATCGGAACTAACTAAATGAGAATACCATTCTCAAACGGTACTCTCAAACATACTGGTCTGGATGGTCCGGGTCTGACCTGAACCAGACCGGACCAATGCCATTTTTCCAACAATAGTAAAATATTTTTATTTTATAAAATTTTAAATTTTAAAGGATAAGCCCTAAGCAATTGTGTTTCGGATTGGCTAGTTACGTCATATAGGTACTGTGCATAAGTGCAAGTAGAATTTTATGGCAAAACTCTTTTCCCCACTTTTTGAAGTGACAATATTTTTGGATAGTATTAAAAATGGGAGTAGCCAGAAAATTATATATTTGGATGACTATATAAATTTCTCAAACATTCCAGGCATATTTCTAATTTAATATTAAGCTACTATTTTGAGAAAAAAGTGAGGATTTCCTACAATGAGAGGGCTGGAGAGAAGCGGATTGTTGGGTTTAGTTTTGAGGGGTCGGATATATTTTTCAAGAGGGTTGGGTTAAGTTGAAAGGAGGTTGGGTTTAATTTAGAGTGGACTGCATTGCATCTAATTTAGAATGGACTGCGTCGAATTTAGAATGGACTACGTCGAATTTAGAATGGAATGCGTCGAATTTAGAATGGACTGCATGTAATTTAGAATGGACTGCTCTAATTTAGAATGGACTGTGTTTAATTTAGAAAAAAATGCTAGCTGCACCTATGCACTGTACCTATCCCACAAACATGTTAATCTATACCATCAATGCCTAGGGTTTATCCTTTAGAATATAGGATTTTATGAAATAAAAAATATATATTTTTATATTTTTAAGGGTTTAGACTAACATGTACGTGGGTAGTATGTATAGGTATAGCTAGCATTACTCAATTTAGAATTGACTGCATCTAATTTACAGGGGTTTGGCTTAGTTAAGACGTGGTTGGGTGGGTTTTTCACTTTTTATTGAAACCCATAAAGGAAGGGTATTTTGGTCATCCCGCTTGCTAATTTACAAACGAATGTAATGACGGCACATTTCACTCCCTCTGTCTCTGTAGGGTTTGTGGATAATGGATCCCTTTGGGGAAGACATTGATGGAGGCGCTATACCTCCTTCTCAACAACGTCTTCTTGATAACATCCGCTTCCCCGGTGAGTCTCAGGATTCTGAGAGCTATTCTTCTGCTGAAGAAAGTATTTTTCCAAGCCGTGGCAACCATCAATCTCCACCTAGTTCCTCTGACACTGACCTTGGTATTACTCCTGATTCTCGCACTTCTCCAGACAGAAACCTTGATACTGTAGATGAAGTTCTCGGCGCTGTTGAACGTTCTGTTGAAGAATCATACGCCGTGTCTCGGAGGGCCTCACACTTGGAGGACCACACAGAAATCCGCAACTGGGTGGTACGAAAATTTGGGAATGCAGGTCTTGTACCAAAGGGTAGTGGCGTTCAATCGGTATTAAGTTCTAAAGTTCAAATCTTGGGGGATGAGAATGCCAGAGTTGGGACACCTAAGGATCGCCCTGGACCAAGAATTCTGCAATCCGAGGTTCCCCGGGGTTCAAGGAGTGATTCCTTTGGTATAAAAGCTGAAACACCGAAAGACTATCGTCGGAAGATCAGTTCCCAGAAGAATACTCCCAAGTCCTGTTCAGATTTGGGGCTTGAATCTGCTACGCCAGGGTTAAATGATCTACTCTCTCGAAAACTGACGTCATCCGAGCAAGAGCCAAGTAGATCATGTAATTCCCACACATCCAATATCGAGGAGTTCACCTGTTTAAGGCCAAGTGCCAAGATTACCAAGATGGACAGCGTTGTGAATAGCAGAATGGTTTCTGGGCAGGTGGAGTCTACTGATATGTTTGTTCCGTCTTCAAAAGGTGACAGAAAGGTGAACTCTGCATTTGGTGATAGTATTGTGAAGATTCAGACTGAAAAAATGGCGGAGGTAGACACTGGTCTGGAGGATATCTCGAGACGTCCTTTGACATTTTTGGAGGCTGTCAAGATTTTAACAACAAAATCAACTCGTAGCACTGCAGATGAACCGATGCTAGAAGTAATGCGCAGAGCCGGGTATACGTTACCAAAGGCTGGAAAGGTGAGGTCTAAAGACATTCGTAGTACATAATTAGATTTTTGAGTTCCCAAGTTTAGTACCTTATGGACTTGCTGGAACAAAGGGGATTTGCAGAGGATCTTTGTAGCTAACTGGAAGAGGTTCAATATTTGTGGGCAAGCCGGAAGCTTCTAGTGTACCAAACTCGTTACCAAAGGCTGGTGGAAGGGTGAGGTCGAAAGACATTCATAATACGTAACTACATTTTGATTTCTCAAGTTTGCTACCTTATGGATTTTCTGGAACTTAGTGGATTTGCAGCGGATCTATGTAGCTAAATGGAAGATGTTCCTTTTTTGTTGGCAAGCCGGAAGCATCTAGTGTTCAAAACTCTTCCCAAGGTTTTATGTGTTGATGTGCAGCTGCCTTATGATTCCCTTTGTGGTTTTTGTTTTATTTTGTAAAAAAAAAAAAAAATTAAGCAGTGCACATTCTATTAGCTCTTTTTCAATTTTGTCAGAAATTTTCATTTCCTTTCCCTTAAGGTAATAAAAGAAGACATTATCTGATTAATACTAATTTTGGTGCAACCAAAATTCATTGATGACTATTTTGGAAATGATAAACCCAAAAAAGAGGTAATTAGTTAATGTTGTCCCAGAAACATTTGCTCATGCAAAGAAATAGGCAAAAAACAAAAAAATTCATTCTATAAAGAACAAGTCTTAAACTAAGAATAATTTACGGCTTCTTTCATTCTTCAGTGGCATCAAGTCCTCTTCATCCTTATATGTGGCCCCAGTAAACGATGAGCAAACGATGGATGGAGAGTGGTGGAACGTCAAAGCCAGCAAAACCATCGAGCCCAAGGGAGAGCTAGGGCTATTGGAGACTGAAGATTTGGAGATTCTTCGTTTACGATTGAATACGATACTACCAGAAGAAACTTTCGCATCCTACTGGTGACAGGAGGCAAAAAATCATTCATCAGAATCCCCATCGAGACCGGAGAACTCTTCGTGTCTCAACTCCAAACAGTAATGGAGGGAAAGCAAACAGCCTCCAAGGAGCTGTGGTGGGAAGACTCGCAGTACTCCATCTCGATCTTCAAAAGACGTAGTTGGGAGTGCAAGATCATGCATTTTAGGGCAAGGAAGGTCCTAGCTAGGATCTATTTGCCAGAGTACGGTGAGAATGAAGTCTCTCCATGGGCTGTTATCCATGATTCGATGCGAAAAATCCTGCTTCAAACTTTGAAGGAAAACTCGGGAGTTACCGTACATCCTCAAGCAGTGGAAGAAGCTCGAAAAAATGTTGTCTGTGTTAGGAATATCTTGCATACGGAAATGGAAGCCATGTGGGAGCGTAAAACGCAAACATTGAAGCATGCTATTGTAGCAAAGATTGATGGGGATCTCAAGAAAACTACTGATCTTGACTCCTGGCTGCAACTAAGATGGGAACTACACTATCGACCCCGAACCTCATATTTGGGGCAAGGGGATTGGCTAATGGGTACGAAGGATGAAGAATCGAAAGTGAAAATGCTCTGTTGGAACCAGAGCGAGGAGATTCAATGTTGGAATGTGAGACCTTGGGAGTCCTCAAAGCCAACAGGATCAGTGTCGATTTGGGTTCAAATATGGGGGATTCCCATTGAACTACGGGAGGCGGAAACCATGTGACAACTGGCGAGTTCGTTTGGATCGATTTTGGAACTGGATGAAGAATCGATTGATGGGCAGAACATGCCATATGCTAGAGTTCGTGTTTGTCCACATCAGTGGCCGGTCACAGAGTTGTGGAAAGACATCAAGGTAGGGGAAAACCACTTTGCAATTCTACTACGACCAGAGAAGTTTGAACCTCCATTCCATGTGATTTACAAGCGAAGGGAAGAAGACGACGAGTCAACTCTGGCTGGGTCGGCCCGAGTTGACTCGCCCAAGGACCGAGTTGACTCGCCCATGGACCGAGTTGACTCGCCATCAACTCGGTTTAATTCGGAACCCAATTGTGTTTTCACTCCCTCTTTCGATGCCTGGAAGGAATTGCAGAGACGAGATCAGAGCCAAAGGACCATACCCTTTCAGCCATCACAATTTAATGAAATCGAACCTAGAGCACCTATCTCTCTCTTGGATAACCACATGAACACCCAAATTGAACCCCCTCCCCTGGCAGCACAACTCCAGTACACCCCATTCTCATGGACACCCCAATTGCAAGCACCCCCACTGTTATTCAACCTGTAATTTCGTCCCCACCCAAATCCCCCCCGAAATCAGCCACCATCAACAAACCAGCACCTAGGAATCCTTCGCCTACCCACATTACTCAATCTCTAGTGTGCAAGACAATTTCAGTAGCTCCCCCCCCTCCTCCTAAGACAACCACCACTCACCCCAGTCCCTATTAAACACCTCAACACCCCATCTACTGTACACTCCAAGAGAACTTCCCCACCATCTGATCAATTACATCCAAGATGTAGAGAATTGTACTACTCACCTTCATTTCGAAGATGAACCTGAAGTAAACCAAAGGGGAGATGAGGTTGATGCAACAGAAAGAGATGATGATGACCCAGAAAACTTCTCTTGGGTGACAATGCTAAAGAAGCATGCAAACAACATGTCAAACAAACAATTTCAGTCAGCTATGCCAATTGCTGCCAAATTTGATGAAAAAGGGAGTGAAGCACCAGAAATCACAGCTGCGCCAGAAACTATAGATGAACCAGAAATTACAGCAGCTCAAACAGAAAAAAAGGAGAACTAAAGGAAGAGGAAAGGGAGTTGGTGGGCCTTCCAAGACAAAGAAATGATTGTCTTGTCCTGGAATGTAAGAGGAGTTCGAAACCAAGTAAAGAAGATTGTCATAAGGAGTATTATTAAAAGTTCAAAAGTCCATCTCATTCTGCTACAAGAATCTAAGCTCGAGGCAGCAACAAATGCAATCATCAACGACCTTACCCCATTCAAACATCCAAAATGGATGGCTTTAAATGCAGTGGGCACTGCAGGGGGTATCCTAATTATTTGGAACCCCAATTTTGTATCTATACAACACTCTTTTGTGGGTACTTATTGTCTTTCTCTGAAACTGCATGACCTTTCTAATAACAAAACATGGTGCATTGGTGGGGTGTATGGACCAAGTGCCTACAATGGCAGATCAGAATTCTGGGAGGAGCTATTAACAATGATGTCTTGTTGGGGTGAACCGTGGCTTTTTGGAGGAGACTTTAATGCCATAAAGGGAAGGAATGAAAGATCCCCCTCCTGCTGAATCCTTCAATGCAACAATGAGAGGATTCATGGACTTTCTTGGGGCATCCGAACTCATCGATCTCCCAGTGTCAGGGAAAGCTTTCATGTGGAGTAATGGGAGGAGAAACCCCACTTTATCATGGCTTGATAGATTTTTGTGCTCCAGCTGTTGGCTGGACCTACATCCTAATGTGAGCTGCAGGGTACTGCAGAAATCAATATCTGATCATTGGCCTATCCTATTAGACTCAAATTCTGAAAATTGGGGTGGTGCTCCATTCCGATTTGAAAACTATTGGTTAGAGGATGAGAATTTCTATCCGAAGGTGGAGATGTGGTGGAATAGCTTAAATGATATGGGACCTATTGGAGGGAGACTTGTCAAGAAATTGAAATTGCTGAAACAAGAGCTTCAGAATTGGTCAAAAGATAACAAGGTAGCTCAGATAGCAAGACGCGAGGCTCTAAACAGTCAAATTGATGCACTTGATCAGCTTGAAGAAGCCAGGTCATTAAATGATGTGGAGATCAATACAAGACTCTCAGCACTGGAAGAATTGAATAATATTCTACGAATGGAGGCAATATTGTGGAAACAAAGGGCCAAGCATAAATGACTTTTAGATGGGAATGGAAATACAAAGTTTTTCCATGCAATTGCAACACATAGACGAAGGACAAATAGAATCTCCTCCCTTACTATCAATGGAGAGGTTACTTCCGAGAGAGATACCATCATAAGAAGCATTGTGGCTCACTTCACTAGTCTCTATACTGAAGAGTGCACCAAGAGACCACGGCTTAAGGGGATTTTCAGTACTAAGCTGACTGAGGAACTTGCTGTCATGCTCGAGAAGCTTTCTCACTTGAAGAGATTGATATTACTGGACAAGAAATTTCTAATAATAAGGCCCCTGGGCCAGATGGCTACAATGGAGAATTTTTCAGGACATGTTGGCCTATCATCCGTAATGATGTCGTTACCCTTCTTAACGACTTCTATTATCATGGCCTCACTTCAGCAGCCCTTGGGGAAAATTTTGTAACCCTAATCCCTAAGAGGCAGTGTGTAGAACAAGTGAATGACTTCAGACCAATAAGTATAGCAGGTGGCACCTACAAGATCATAGCAAGACTCCTGGCAGCAAGACTTCAAAATGCTATGGGACATGTTATCAGTAGTGAACAACACGCCTTTATTAAAGGCAGAGAGATCATGGATGCAGCTATGAATTCACATGAGATTGTTCATCTTTGCCAGCGATCTAGTAAACCTCGGGTTATCCTCAAGCTTGATTTTGAGAAAGCTTTTGACAGAATTTCGTGGCGCTATCTTACTACAATAATGGAACAGTTGGGATTTGGTAAGAGATGGAAGAAATGGATCATGACCTATCTTGCTTCCACTAAATATTCCATACTTATTAATGGAGGCGCGCATGGTTTTATTAAGCCAACTCGAGGGCTTAAGCAGGGTGATCCTCTTTCACCAATGCTCTTTAACATTGCTGGTGAGGGGCTTAGGAGTTTATTTCACCTTGCTATGACTAAAGGCTGGTTGGAAGAAACAATTTACAGGGACCACTTGCATGCACCGTTGGTTCAATTTGCTGATGATACAATCATGTTCTGTAAGGGTACTATCGAGCAACTGAGAGTTGTCAAAAGCATATTGATCTTATTTGAACTAGCATCAGGGTTGAGAAGTAACTGGGCTAAGTCTTCCATTTATTGCTTTGCAATTGATGACATCAGACTAAACGAGATGGCCAATGCATTAGGCTGCAAGGTGGGTCAGCTACCAGCTAGATACCTGGGCCTCCCATTATACATCAGGAAGGCTCCACGTAACTTATGGGACCCGGTCATTGAAAAACTGCATAATAGGCTAAACACATGGCAAGGGAAACTCCTCGCAAAAGCTGGCTGACTAACACTAATTAAAGCATGTCTATTGGGAATCCCAATTTATTTCCTCTCCTTTATGCAATGCCCTATCTCTGTAGTCAATCATATAGAATGGATCATGAGAAATATCTTGTGGTCGGGATCTTCTGATAAGTCAAAGTTGCACCTCGGTAATTTGGATGACGTTTGCCAGTCAATAGAACATGGAGGTTTGGGTACAAGAAGGATCAAGGAGATGAACAAGGCTTTGTTGATGAAATGGTTACGTAAACTAAATAGGGATGATGACCAAACATGGAAAAGACTAGTGGCTGGCTCGCTAAAGAACGGGAATAGTCGATGGTGGCTTCAGACATCAGGCTCTTGGAGGCTCTCCCCTTCTTGCAGGAGAATAATCAAACTCCTCCCTCAATTCAGGTAGCACATATCAATCCAGCCTAGTAAGGGAGATAAAACCTTCTTCTGGATTGATACTTGGCTAGGAGACACCCTTCTTTCAGCAAGGTTTTCTAGAGTCTATCTGCTAGCTCGAAATCAGAATTGCTTAATTAATGAAGGAACTGGAGTGGAGTGCTTCGAAGAACATTAAGTGATGACGAAGCAATTGAATTTGCTGAGCTACAAGATGAATTGGGTGGTATATTTTTGAAAGGGGATCAGCAAGATGAATTAATATGGAAGCCCCATCGGGACTACTCTGTTAAATCCTGTTATTGCTGGCCAAGACACTTTACCCCATATTTCTGCTGCTGCTTGGAAACTTTCATGTCCCAAGAAACAAAGGTTCTTCGCATGGTGTTGCCTGAGAGATCGATTGCCAACGCATGACCTCCTACTAAGAAGAGGCATGCAATTGCAATCTAGCCTTTGCCCCTTGTGCAATGAGGTGGAGGAAAACATTAACCATTTACTTTTGCACTGCTACTATAGCTGGAGGGTATCGACTTTCTTCCTTGGAAAATTTGGTGTTGACATTGTCATGCCGCAGAATTTCTATGGCCTTATTATGATGACTAGCTCCCTTGGACTCCACACCAAAGGGAAATTAATGCTAAAATGCTGCCTTGGATTCATCACCTAGTTAGTATGGAAAGTGTGGAACAATAGAGTGTTCTCCAATACTTCCAAAGGTTGGAGGGATACCTGTCATACTATTCTCTATCATGTTGTGAGTTGGTTGAAGCTGCTGAAGGAATTTAGAAGTACATACTGTAATACTATTTGGGTATCATGGGCAGCACATGCACAGGAGGGTGACCCAAATCTAACCAGAATCCAATCTTGGCAGCCTCCTTCAAATGGTTCCTATAAGCTTAACTTTGATGGCTCCTCCATGGGCAATCCTGGACCTACGGGTATTGGGGGGCTCATTCGGAATCACCAAGAAGATGTTCTTCTCACTTATGTTGGCCCAATCGGGATAGCTGATTCAACTATTGCTGAGGCAAGAAGCTTACTTCAGGGACTGAAATGCTTTAAGGAGGCCCACCTAGTTGGACCCTTTAATGTTGAAGGGGACTCCAAAGTGATCATTCACTGGTGCAAGAACAATATTAGACCACCTTGGAGAATGCGCTCCATCATTAACGAAATAAATGACCTTTCTTCTACTGTAACGAGTTGGAATCATGTTCTTAGGAGTGCAAACAATCGAGCAGATGTATTAGCTAAGCATGGGTCAATGAACAACATCTTATTTTATGGACCCCATAATTTCCCTCTGATTGTAAAGGCCGTTGGGCCTATTCTGTAATTTGATAGCCTAAGGGCAAAGGAATAAAATGACTTACCAACATTCAAAAAAACAAAAAACTAAGATTAATTTTATGATTTAGTTTATTTTATTTACAACGTGAAAATAAATTTGATAAATGAATAGTAACGAAGTTGTGTCACTCCTATAGTCCTATTAGTCTTGGCACAATCGCAAAATTTGGAGATTCATGACCAGTGACTATTTAGTTAAGAAATTGCCAAATTTTGCAAAGAGTTTTACGACCTTGAGATGAAGCTCCGGCTAGTGGGGCTTGGATATTTCTTAAGTAACATTAAAGAAAAGAAATACAATTTATTTTTAAGATCATTTAGAATTTGAGATTGTAAACTTTGAGAGAATATTCATTTTGAACTCCCATTTATTCTAAACAAAATGATATATAATATGTATATATTCTCATCATAGGAATATATCACATCCGACTCGGCTTATATTTATAGTCCACAAAACCAAATATTGTAATAAAGAAGAATGTAAACTAGAGTGAAATGAAGAATAAATAATAGAGAGCCATATATTCTATCATCTCTTCTCCGACTCTGAATTCCAGAACTCTCTCCCTCTGAACTCTTACAACAGCTATTTTGTTCTACCGTCTCCCTCTCTAATAAGCGGAATGACAGCGACTGGAGAATGTCTTTGCTCAAGAAACTCATAAATAGTAGAAACAAACTTCGTGGGAAAAAAAACCATAACATATTGTTGCATTAGGGGTTGCAATGATATATAATAGCAATAGAGAACCACTATAAGATTCAGTATAAAATAGATAATTGTGTAACGAAGATAAAACAAAGATAAAAAAAATAGAAATCTTATAAATCTAATAAGCGAACAGAATAGATAGTAACCTGTTAATAAAGTTCTGACTGATTTTAATTCTGTGCTTAGCTAGAGTAGAAGAACTGATATAAAACTGATAACTTAGTTCAGAAACGGTAGAAAAACTGAAAGAAATTTAATAAATGTAATAAACAAGAGAAATAACAAAGAGGAAAACGTACCTCAAATCAGTGATGATGAGCATAAAAAAATTAAAGAAAATTTTTAACTTCCACTTCGGCCTAACTCTCTAGATCTATAATCTTTGAGCAAAACTATTTTTCTGGGGGAAAATGAATATTCTGTCTATGCTCATCTATTTCTTTCGACAAACACTTTTTCCTCCTTTGTCGATATTGCAAAAACAAAGAAAGTTCAGGGCTAGCTACAGATAAAAAATGAGAGCAAAAAGAAACAAATGAGATACAATTTAAACTCCAAAAACAAAAGGAATTACCCACCAGTAGAGTTATAATAAAAAGGCAAGAGAAAAATAGAAGCAACAAACATAAAATAAAGTTGTTACAATTATATTAGGGTTAACTAGGATTATGAGCCATTAGTGGGCTTTATTGTGGGTTTTTGTAAATAAGGTTTTATTTCTAATTATTAGTTAATTGGGGTCTTCTGTAGGTCTATGTTGGAATGAACTAATTTGACATTATGTATTATTTCATTATTAAAAATAGAAGGTCTTTCTCATGGACCGATTAGGCCAGAATTACAGAAACCTTAATATTTAATCTCTTTCCTTTTCTTCTCCCCTTTCTTCCTCCCCTAAGCCCTAATTCTACCTTAGTTCTCTGTCTTCTTCCTCTTTTTCCATCTCATAAACCCTAATTCATCCAGATTTTCAGCTGTTACGAATTTAAATTGTAACAAGTGGTATCAAACCTAAGTTTGTTCCTCGAATTTCTGGAAAGAGAATTTTTTTTCTTCTAACTGCATGCAAAGCAAGTTTCCTCATTGCTTTGGAGTTTTGGCCAACTGTGATCTTGGAGCTATTTCCCCGTAACCTTTTCTGGCGACTTTAGGCATCCCTCGGCAAGCAAATACGTTTTTTTTTACAAATATTTTTTTTCATTGGTAAACGTCTGTACTTAACACTTAACATTAATTATATAGCTAAAGAATGCTATACAATGCAACCAATTCACCATTATCCATTCATTAAAAGAAATTGCAGACATTGAAACAATCACCGAAAACATTGATTCTCCATAATCAATTCAAAAGTTCACAAAAAATATTTAAAACATCATTTCTGCATAATAGTTTCTAAAGTTCACAAAAAACCTAAATGGTATTAACCGAAAAATCCTCCCTTTGAAACCTACACCGCCAGCCATATAACTAGACCACTCTATCACTAAAAGAAATCCTCGTCGCTATCTTGTGCACCTGAAAAGTTTTTAATTCAGAAGTTTAGTAAAACATAAAAAAATATCATGTAAAAAAGAAACATTCTCTAAGTGTGCAAAACCTACACTGTTATGCATATGACTAAGCACCCAATCACTAATAGAGATCGTCATCGCAATCTAGTGCACCTGTAATGAATGTAATGAAACTTAATCGAGGAAAAATTAAAATGAATCACGTAATTGAGTAGTTTAAAGAAGTAAAACCTGAGGTTGAGGGAGTGGTTGCATTGCGCTCAGACCTAATTTGAGCCATAAAATTCTCCAACGATTGTATTCGAGTCATAAGTATTTCATTGATTTCCCTTTGTCTTGACGACTCCGTCTTTGCTGCTTCGAGCTCTGATCTCATTGCATCCATTTGAGCAGAATTAACAGAAGAGCCACTCCTACCTCTTGTGTAACGAAGCCCGATATCCCTCTCGTATCCACCGTGATGACCTCCAAAAACCTCATCTAAGACAGGAGTAAGTTGTTGAGGGTCCTTACTCTCCATAATCAGGCGTTCAACATCTATATCTTGTACAGCCTTCTACAATAAAATTAAAATCGATGTTTAAGTTCATATTGTAACCAATAATTGAACAAACAAATTCAAACTTGAAAGTACTTACACAATAGCGTGCTGTCATCTCATTTGGATATTCCCCATCTTTGTTAGTATGGGCCCCTAAGTATGCATTCACCATTTTGAAGGCTATCCCTTTCTCTTTTCGCTATTTCGAATTTTTTGTTAAGGAAGTTAAACTGTTTTCAAAAAAAAAAAAAAAAAAACAAGTGGAGAGAGTTAAATTGAAATACCTCTTTCTTATAATAACGAGTTAAGGGCATTGTCCCAAGCGTGTGAGTAGTCTTTAGACACTTTCTATTCTTCTTATTCCTTTCTGACATATCGGCCACATGTTTTTGTTTCCAGTAACGTAGAAGTTCTTTCCAAGAGTCATCTGTGAGTGTTGAAGTGGGATTATATTTGAGCTTTTCCTCGGTCTTCCCTTCGAAGCATTTTTTTCTAAAGTTATACTGATTGTTCCTTATAATTTTTTGGATGACTGGCACAAGTGCTGACTTCGTAACTTCATCATCAAGTGGTTCATCTTTGGAATTCTTGGATTCGTACTTTTCCTGTGTGAAACAACGATCATGGAGCTATATTTGTGAACCTTTTTGATGACTGCAAAAAGTCCCCGAAAGGAGACAACAATCATGGTATACAACATTAAGCCTCCCAATTGGCACTCTCGAAAATTGACAATAGACTCTAGTGCCAACTGTGATTGGGAAGCCATATTGGACAAACGTTTTTGGGAACTGCTACCTCCCCGTGCAAAGAAAAGGCGTTCGTACTGTAAGAGTGACTGGAATCGATGACGGAAATTTGTTCTCCACGCACCTCTCCCATGAAAATCTTCTTCTCCGACGATCCTTCCACTTTCCAACAGCTTTCTAGCTTGTTCTACGCCTTTGGCTGCTCATCTCGATTGCCATCGGCATTTCGATGGATAGAAAGCCTCATCGGAACTCAGCCATGAAGATTTTATGTCCAGCGGCTAGGGTTTTGGCTGGAAGAAGAAGAAGGGTCGTGACCCTTTCAGAAAGTGAACTGGACAGGTAGTAAAACTTGGTCGGGCCTCTTTTCAGGTATTCTTTTATTTTCTTTTTTTATTAAAAGGGAAAAAATTATAAAAGGAGAAAAGAAAATAAAAGGAAAAAAAGAAAAAGAAAGAAAAAGAAAAAATGGAAAAAATAAAAAAGAAAAAAAGTAAAAAAAGAAAAAAGAGAAATAATTTGCTTTGGTTTTTGTGCTTGAGTTTTTTTATTTTTTTATTTCACACAACATTAGTTTCTTTTTGTTTTGATTTGTAAACAATGGAGACTTAATAGCCACAAAGAAAAACGTAGTAACCTCTTTTTTAGGACAATATTGCAAACCTCTCCAAGCGGATAGATAAATTATAGGATACCTTGGAAGCCATAAAAGGCACGAAAGATGCTATGCAAAGATTCTTATCTCTTCAAGCTTTCGGACAATTCAGTGAGGTCGTTCTTGCTAATGTAGGGTTGCATCATCTTGTTCAACCGCCATTGATGGTCGAGCCAGTGGTGCACCCTCCTTTGCAGACCTTACCGCCACCTTCTTTTGTTCATGAGCCCCTATCTGCACCGCTTCAAGCTCCACTATTATTAGACTTTCAATATAATAAACCACTACGATCTCCACCGCTTCTACCAGCCCCTCCACTTGGGCATTCCAGTACACCCGTGACAGTAGTACTGCTTGATCCCATGGATGATCCAGTACCAGCTCCAGTCAATGATCCAGCTCTGACAAAAGATTCACAACCTCTAGACCAGCCTAATTTGTCAATCACGGTTCCTCAGACAGAGTTAGATACACCTGCTATGGTCTCGGTTTCTCCAAGGAAGACCATCCACAGGTACTCTTTTGATGGCTCGTTTCGACCACATTGTTCGAGCTTTAGTCCTTCTGCCCCACTCCCACCAGTCGTCGTATCACATCTACCAGTCTCACCTTCTTTCCTTGGGTTGACACCATTGTTGGATTCAACATCCTCACTAGTGCAACCGCCTTTGTCGGATTCAGCATCATCACCGGTGCCAATGCCTTTGTCTGATTCAGCTTCTTCGCCAATGCCACCGCTTTTGTCAAATCCCACGCCCTTACTTCAGCCATCAACATTGTTAGATCCATTTTCTTTTGCTGGATAAACCGCCAAAAGTTCTTCATCAGGCAGCTTCTTTTATCATATTGTGGGTTGATTTGAGCCAGCCCACCATCTTCATCTTCACCTTTCTAGACACTTTTTTATTATTGCAGCCAGCATCCAGCTCACCTTAACCTCATTTTGCGCATAATGCATTGTATTTTGCTTCACATCTTGAGGATATACCTACACAAGACGATGCCATGCCCACAGATGACAAAGATATGGTTTGGTTGATTGCTTGGTCCACGGGGTTCTTTTGTTACGAACCTTGGGGACAAGTTTTTTTCAAGGGCGGTGGAATGTTAGAGATAGGGTTAATTAGGATTATGGGCCATTAATGGGCTTTATTGTGAGTTTTTTCTAGAATAGGGTTTTATTTCTAATTATTAGTTATTGGGTTTTTTGTAAGTCCATATCGGAATAGACTAATTTGCAATTATGCGTCTTTTCATTATTATAAATAGGAGGTCTCCCCCTGACCGATTACGCCAAAATTTTAGAAAACCTAATCTTTAATCTCTTTTCTTTTCTTTTGACATTTCTTCTTGCCCAAAACCCTAATTCTACCCTCATTCCCTCTCTCTCTCTTAAACCTCTTTTTCCCTCTCGTAAACCCTAATTCTTCCAGATTTCCAGCCTTTACGAATTTGAATCGTAACAAAAGCATATAAGAGTGATCAATGTAAAGTAGAAAGAATAAATAGCCTACCTGATGAATGAAAATACTTTTTCATTGAAGCTCATCATCTTCCATTTTAGAATAAGAATTAACTTGCCAACTTATACTACATAAAATAATCATATTTATTAGACTTTACATACAATAAAAAAATAAACATCATGAAAATAGATTTTAAATCCTCCATAAACTTTCCATAACATAAAACTCATACATACATTACAAAATTGAAACAAAAAAATATAAACAAAATTCTAGTGTACAAAATAGCGTTTAAGAATTCTTCAGCAAGTGATAAGTTTGCTCCCGTCCGCCAGACTAGCTCTGAAATGGTATTAGTATCACTTGTACAACCACAGAGGAATTTATAGATTTCTAATGGCTACTCAATAATGACTTCTAATAAGGATACATTCCCTCGGGAGAGATACATCATCTGAGGAGAGCTACAACTCTTTATTCCATAGGGATGTGTGCTTTAAGTCAATGACCAAAATAATCTTACCACTACAAGAGGTGTGCTGGCCGTTATTCCATGTACTAAACATCTAATGGTAAATTATCTAGAAGTGGACCCCACACTCATAAAATCATGGTAATATTTTTTTCATGAAATAATTATCTGAAGCCATATGTTCAACAATCTCACACTTGGTTTCAAATCTATTTTATAAATTCCAAATTTAAAAAAAACATAAAAAATCCATCTTGACCATAAAATACATCATGACCAGAAGCATTACCTCAAATTTATTAATATACATGAGCAGTTAATTAGGGCCTACACAATATATATCTTAGATATCCAAGCTTAGGCAATAAACCAAAATGCATGTTTGTCAAGTTTAGCGGTCTCCATTCATAGTATACGGATTTGAACTCGGGGTAAATCTCTGTACCAGTTCAAGTATTAGCCACTAAGGTAATTGTGTCTAGCAGTACCATAGCTTGACTTAATTTAGACATCCAACCCTAACTTCTTATTGAGAGATTTTCATATATATGTACGAGTATATATCTAATAGAAAAGCTGGACAACAAGGCATTCCATCTTCTATATCATATTCAATAGCTGAGGACCACAGAGTGAAACTCTATACCAGTATGAATATTAGTTGTAAAGAAAACTATATCTTTGCAGTCCCATTGGACTTGACTATTTAGAGGCTCAACTGTCACTCCCTATTGAGAAACTCTCGCATACATATACAAGTTATTACCTAATAGGAAAACTGAATCTCAAGGAATACAATGAGTGCTCATATTATCACACAAAAGCATTTGTATTCATTCAAAATGGCCATACTATTCAATAGAATATAAATTAAACTGTCATGACATACTAATACAAATCTATGAGATTTCAATCCATGGAAAATAATGTTCTCCCACTTGGTCTGATAGATACAAACAAATCAAACCCATGCTCCTCACATTGTCAGTGAAACTGGTCACGAGAAGACATTTTTTTAGTTGATTAGTTAAGTTTTTTTGAGAAGATATCTTAGAAAAAACAACTTTCTCCTTCCTCAGTTAAGTTGTTTTGAGAAGATATCTTAAAAACAACAATTTCCTCCTTATGCAACATATCTCAAATATAGTGATATTTCTCTTCCATATACTTAGCCTTAGAGTGACACTTAAGATCTTTTGTCATAGAAATAGTAGATGCTTTATCACAAAAGAGAGGAATATGTCCCTCCACACAATTTACCACGAGAAGATTCCACAAAAATTAGCAAAGATAGGCAACCTCCCTTGTAGCTAAGTTCAAAGCGACCTATTCTGCCTCCATGATTGACTGTGCTATATAGTCTTGCTTCTTTATTTTCTAAAAAATGCACCTTTGCTAAATATAAATATAAACCATAAGAAGACTTGTGGATAATACAACCTCGAGAACGTGAGTCAGAATAACCAATCAATTCTAGCTCGTCTGCCTGATAAGTCAAAGCATATACTTAGTTTGTTTTAGATAGTGCATCACCAATTTAACTCCTCAGTGAGTGAAACCTAGATTTGCTTGAAACCGGCTAAGAACCCCAAGATCAAGTTTTGTACATATAAGAGTATTCATAAAACTCCATCAACAAAAGTGTATGGATACTTAGATTTGTCCAAATCATCTTTGAATCTAGAAATACAGTCAACCTGATTCATCTTTTCAGTGCTATCGTAAAATACTTTACCTTGAATATAGTTGGACATGTGAAACCCATCCAGAAGTGTGTCGATATATTTCTCTTGAGATATACTCAACTTTTGCAAAGCTATCCTGTAGAATTTTAATACTAAGAATATAAGAAGATTCCGAATGGTTTTTTATATCACATGTCTAAAGCATCCATATCTTTATTGTTTAGAGTAATTGTTTTGAGGAAGTTGGGTTTCAATGATTTCAGAATTAAAATACATAGTAGGAATACAATTGTCTCAGTTGGGTACTGAGATTATGGTGGCTCCCGCACCTCAAGATGAGGGAGAGAGACACCTTCTTTAGCAAGCTCATCAGCTGCAGCATTTGCAGACCTTGGAACGTGGTTCCAACCGCAATTAGTTTTCTTTCCTAATTCCCATATTTCTCTAAAAATTACAGCTAGCCTCCAAGGGGGTTAAGTCTCCTCCTTGCACCACTTGATGACATTCAAACAATCTCCTTCTATCTGAAAAGGTCCACTACGCTTCTTGTCAAACAATTGCAATCCTTTCAACACACCAAGGGTTTCAGCTTGAGTGGAATCTTTGATTCATAGTGGGCCAGAAAAGCTGAGTACAATTCTGCCTTTGTGAGTTCTAATTACTCCCCTATTGCCCGTAGGACCAGGGTTACCTAGTGAGGGACCATCCGTATTCAGCTTAAGTATTCCAGATTCTGGTGAGATCCAAGGGATTTGGATTGGTGCTTGGTTTGGAATATTGAGGCCAGAAATTGCTGACCAAGATGCTCTGAGGTTTTCTGCATTGAATTCATTGAATTCTTCTTGTGTGGTGAGCCAGCTAATGATCCTTTGTAGGGTCATTTCGGATAGGCTGTCACTGTAGGTGGCTTTGTTAGTGAACTCTCGCCTATTCCTTTCTTCCCATGCTGACCAAGGGCCAAATCCAGCAACAACTTCCATCATGAGTCTTCCTCTTTTTGTGCCAGTTAACCCTCTTAACTGCTCAATACTGGAGTGAAGGTCTCCTGCCAAAGCAGTATTGATCTAGAATAAATTGAGAAAGAATTCCTAGGTTTGCCTAGTGTAGCTGCATTCCATGAGGATATGCTGGACAGTTTCAACTTATTCATTGCATAGAGGGAATAGGAGGTAATCCAGGTCCATCCCTCTCTGAGATAATTGGGACCTTGTTAGTATTTTCTGGTGCAGGGCTGACCATATAAAGAACTTCACCTTAGGGGGCGGAAGCAGTTTCCATGCCCAATTTGCGTGGTGAGGTTGTGGCTCGTGGAGCTGGGTTTTAGCAATATAGATTTTTAAGAGTAATTGATTGTCATTCCAACATATAAAGTAAGAAACTCCCACTATTTTGATATTAACAAAGTACTCTTTCAAATTTTGAGTAAATCCATATGTGTTAACAGCTTCATTGAATTTGATATTCCACTATCTTGAGGATTGTTTTGAACTATAAATTGAGTTTTCCAACTTACTGACCATCATCGAAATTTTTATTTTGAAAAGCGGTTTTCATTATCAATTTGGAACAACTCATAGTCATAATATGCAATCAATGCGAGGAGAGCTTGTACAAAATGTACATGTGCAACAGAAGAAAATGCTTTATCATAATCATACTGTATTTTGAGTAAAACCTTTTGTCGACAAGACGAGTCCTGAATTTATAACGTCAGTTTTGTGTAAAACGACTTGCACTTAATGGGATTAGCCGATATAAAAGGGTCTTTAAGTTTCCAAACCTCACTTTTAGGCATCGAGTCCATCTCTTCTTCTGTTGCTGTCTCATTTGTCAGAATCCACATCAAGCAGTGCTTGCTCATAAGTTTCACTATTAATAGTGTCTTCATTCAACTGTATTCTATCAAAACTTTCTCCACCATAGGTATAATAATCGGAAGATGATCGAAGTTGACTTGCAAAATTCAGGGAATAACTGGGAACAATACTCTTCAGCATAATTATAAAATCTGAATATTATAGGAGTTGACTTGTAAAATTCAGAGAATAACTCTGAACAATACTCTCCTCCTCTGTTAGTGTGCAATATTTTGATATTCTTTCCAAAGACATTTTCTACATCCAATTTTGAAAGTTTTGAAATAATCTAAGGCATCACCTTTCTTATGAAGCAAGTATATTCTTCTGTGCCTTGATAATTAATCTATAAATGTGCAAAATACGAATGAGAATAATGAGTGTTAACAGATATTCAAAATATGAGCACTCCTCAAGCTTTTGGATGGAAGAAGATGATTTGGTAATTTTTGCATATATACAACACTCACAAGTAGGAAAATCATTTCGTGAAATTTTTTTCAATAATCCTTATGTTACAAGTCTTGTAATTTCATCTTTGTTTATGTGCCCTAGTCGTAAATGCCACAAATACACCAAATATGTACAAAGTTGCAATTGATATAGACTAGAATTCTGAAATCCTATGAAATAACTTTATTATCTTGATCATAAGAAACTTCCCTCTTCCAAATAATATGTAAATAGAAGTATCTCAACACAAGATACAAATAATAAATTTTTTCGCATAGAAGGAGCATAAAGACAATCTTCTAAATATAAAAAACTTATTATCAACAAACTTTAGCCGGTATGTTCCTATACTTTCCACTGTGGTTTTTTCATCATTTCCCATATAAATAAATATTGCTTCTTACATAATGTTTCATAGCTCTTTGAAACCCTACAACTCATTTAATACATGAACTATTACACCAGTATCTGCCCTCTCTCTTAAAGGCTCAATATAAATTTTCAAGTTTCAAAAAATGAAGGACTTACTAGTTTTCTCTTGTTGCCCCTCCTGTATTTTCAATGCCCTACCGAATTAGTTTATTATGTATCGACTTATTAAAGAAGAAGACACACTAATTTGCATGTATTTCAAACTTTGTTGATTGACCTTCTTATCTTTAAAGTTTTAAATCGATAATTATTTCCCTTCTTCTTAAACTTCTTCTACCTATATTAGTACTCGGTGAAGGTTTATCCAACTCAATACTTGATTTGGGTCTATCAGACTGGTTGATAATCATATACACCAAATAAGAAATTCTTGGACAAAAAATAAACATCTTGAATATATCTGAAAGATTTAGGTAAAGAGTTCATAATGGTGACCGTTTTAGATTCATCATACATTGGTGTACCATGACATTGCAATTGTTTACCATAGTTACTAAGTCATTTACATGCTTTCTCACATCACATTTTTCTTCACACTTGGCACGAGTAAACTTTTGTTGTAAATTATTGTCGTGAGTACACGGTTTCTCTCCATATTTGGCGTCAATTTGGTTGAGAATATTTTTTGTAGTGGGGATATTAAAATAAGTCACTATTAGATTCTCACTAAGAGCACCAAAAATTTGTTACCTAGAATTTCATTTGCATTTTCCTTTTCCTTGAATTTTAAGGGTAATTCTTATATTGTTTCAAATGTGGGGGTAGTTCCTTGGGAAGGACTCTGTGGAGGAGCATCCACTTTAATAATTTTATCAAACCTATAGTCTCGTAGCATCAACTCAAGTCGTTGTGACCAGTTCACATAATTAGCTTCTTAAGTATATTTTCCTTTAGGGATTTAAAAAATATGTTCACTACTAGATGTCCCTGTCATCCAAACAAGTTTTTCACTATTTGGGAGAACATACATCATTATATAATAATCACATCCATCTGGTATTCCCACTTTCCCTTTGCTGATACATAAAAAGTATTAGGCAAATTATTTCACAAAATAAACAAACAACAATATCACAAACAAGCAAACAAATAAATAAATTAATTCATACTTACCTTTTGGGGGATTCTTATGAATTAATTTGCAATACACTAATTTAATTATACAACTCACAATACCCTTTGGGTATTATGCTACTCATATATAAAATTAATATAACACGTAAACAAAAATATACACAAATAAATACACAAAATAATACATACATGCATTATCTTTGGGGGTTTTTGCAAATTATATAATTACATACAAATTCATATACATAAAACAAGAAGGCCATCCAATAAGTTGAATATGGAACACTAAAATAAATTAAGGCAAAAGAATAATAATAAAATATAAACACAAACCAACTAAATATGAATCATCTATAATATATCAACGTAAATCTTCATACCCATATTTTTGCATCTCAAATAGTCAAATAAATTCAAATAACATGGAGATTGCATTAAAATAAAATTCTTGGTCTAAAACTCTTAAAAACATCCTGGGCCATTATATATACAAAATCCAGTCTGATTCGTGGTTTTGGGTAATTATAAACCCTGGCCGCACCCCATATCACTTTTGTGGGGTTGTGCATTCCCACCAGCAAACTTGTGGAAATAGGCTCACAATGGTGGTCCGTGCATAGCAGGCTTGTGCACAACAGACATGTGCACAGCAGGCTATTGTGCAACAGCCCGTGCACATCCATGCCCGTGCATAAATTATCCATAACATGAAACACATACATATATTATGCAATAAAATTGCACTTTTAATTATTGCCTAACTGTGTTATAACTCAATCCTATCTATATTGTTTTACTCCATTTTTTTGCGAACCAAATCTACTTTGATTGTTTGTGTTTTAGAACCTTACATAGCAGCTTACAATCATAAAGATTTGAAAATTAGAAAGCCTATTTAGGGTTCTAGAATCTGTTTTAACCATGCTCACCTTGGCAGCATTTAAATCCAACTGAAATTGCACTGAAATTGAATTTTAAATATTTCTAATCCTAATGCCGGGTGGCAGATGAGGTGTCTTCTCTTATTCCTAATCAGAAATCGATAGCGCCAGATGAAAATGACAAGATCTGAATTTTTCTGATCTAGACACGAACTTGAGTTTGATCTGTTCCCTGTCCATTTTTTATGTACCATTCAGAAACAGTACGGAGGTTGTGGGAGATCCGATCAATTCGGATCTGAAAGTGAGATGGATGTTATCTCTCGTTTTCTGTTTTTAGCGATTCTCTCCTTTTGCTTTTTCTTTTGTTCCTTTGCCTTTCAGCTTGACTGGATGAACATGCACCTCAGTTGTTCCATGTACAATGATTCCAGCAACGAGTGAACCTCACCGGAATATTACTGTGTAACCTTGGTGGACGCTCGACTCAAAGACTGTGCACCAGTGGTCGCTAAATCCCGTCTTTAAGTCAGTGGTTTGCACCATGCTGCAGCCTTCTAAAAATGGTAAGTCAATTTCAAGTCTGTTTCTTGATTTGGGTTATATATATTGATTGTTTGTAAATAGATTACTAGTTAAAAATTTATGTTTGTACCGTGTTTTTGGATTAAAGTTTTTTTTATCATCTTATGTACATGTCTATCAATGTGACTGCCGTTTGATTTGATATTGTGTTTGAAATTTTTGTTCTTAGCCAATTGGGTCTGATTATAAGATTATTTAAGTGATTGTGTCTCACCCCAAAATTTTCAGCAATTTAAAGGCGAAACTTTAATATTTCACATTAGATAGCGTAAAATGTTCTATGTTTTTAGGTCATATTTCGTAAAAGCTATTCTCACTCGTTTTTGCTGTTATTTCTAGGTTTAAGCCTCGAAATGAGCAAAACACCAAAATAAAGGAGAAAGAGCTCAACTAAGCATTTTAGGGCAAAAAACACCCAAATTCAGAGCAACTGGGCGTCAGAGAGGAAGCCACGCCATCGAGAAAGAGGATTACAAACTCTAGAAGAATGAGATCAACGACTGAGCAGAAATGACAATGTGTTGGGCGCCACAGTGTCCAAACCAGAGTTGTGGCATGGGGAGCGGAGAGATTTTTGGGTTGAGCACCTCGGCGGTCAACAGCCGGCATACGGGTGCCCATCATCGTTTAATGTGAGTCCTTCGACACTCAAACTCTGTGCCCCGACATTGGCGAGAACAGAAGGAAGTCGTGCAGCACCATAGATTCGTGTGGCGCCACTCACGACGCCAAGACTCGATGCCATGGAACCTGCCAGATGCCTCACAGCGCCGGGTGACCTTTTAGAAAAATATTAGAGGACCGCAAGGGCTCCCCTATAAATAGATGAGACGTTCTCTCATTCGGGGAGAATGCCTCCAAGTTTTGGAGTTAGGGTTAGCACTCTTGGGGAGAAAGAAAGGAAGAAGGAGAATACCTAGGGCGGAAGGGAAGCTTCTACCCTTTCTCTTCTCTCTATTCCTATTTATCTGTTCTGGCTTTGCTTGTATGCTTATAATGGATTCGGATAGGGTCTTTTCCCTCATCCTAACTATGTCTAGCTAAGTACCCTAAGATGGGGTTGTGATGTAATGTAACATTTAGTAAGGATTCATGTAAGACTCAGTAAATATATAGTATAATCTATCTTTAATTTAGTGTGAGTGACCGTTGAGAGCTATCTGAATGAGGAGATTGATGAAATCCACCTATAAATATTATCATTTCGTTGAGACTGAGAGGCAATGTGAATGGATACCATCACTATGTGTGTGGTCCTCAAGTCGGCTGGTAAACCACTGCCGGAGTGAGGGGTGCGCCGGTGGACTTCGTGAAAAGCGTCCGGACATGTGTTCAGGTTGCCTGTAGCTTATGGGCCTTTGACTTAGTACCTTGACCTTGAGAGACAATAGGGCTAATGAGGAAGGCACAGTTGTAGTGCCTTGAGAGAGGGCTATGCATACCAGATTGTAGAACTGCTAGCAAGTTGTGTATTACCTACCCAAGTAAATATTACATAAATCCTTAATTGTTACGTGAAATCACGTCCCCCGGTTCCATTACTTCGCATTTCCTTGCGTGTGTGTGTTTCACGTTAGGCAGCTACATAATTAGTAGGATTAGTATCTAGTGTAGTTAGTTTATATTATATAATAGTGACAACTTCCTGTTAATTTTGTTAGTAAGATATAGTTGTAGAGTACTGTTGTGCTAGTACGAGCAAAGTCTATGTGGGATCGATCTGGACTTATCCAGTATATTACTTGGTGCGATAAGTGCGCTTGCGTATGGGATATTTAGTTAAGAGTATATTTGCCCAACCAAGTTTTGGGTGCTGTGGCCAGGGACTTTAACTACTATTAACATTAGCCTCTATAGCTGTAATCTAGCTTACAGCAAATTAGTTTAGACTAACATAGTTGCATGCTAGTGTAATTTAGTTTAGTTAGATTGCAGGATAGTGTTGTTAGGTAATTGTAATTAGTTAGTGTTCATTGTTGTTTTGTTTTACTTTTGTGTGTGTGATTTAATTATTGTGATTTTATGATTGTTTGTTTTTGGTTTTAATTGTTTGTTTGTTCGAGTGAGCTGAATAGTCACTCTCTTCTATTTTATGCAAGAAGGCAGAGAGCTTAGAGTGCTGCCCTATGATCCTCGGATAGGAAGGACCGCACGGGCCAATTTGAGGCAACAAAGAGTAGACAGAAGAGAGGAAGATATGGCTGAGGAGCCTCAAAGTTTGAGAGAGTTTACAGTGCTCAAACAGGAGGTACTCACTCTAGTATCAGAAGACCGGCTGTACTGACAAATAAATTTGAAATAAAGATAGCAATCATCCACATGATCCAAACCTCGGTCCAATTATGTGGACTACAAAATGATGATCCAAATGTACATCTTGCAAACTACCTGGAGATCTATGACACGTTCAAACATAATGGCATGTCAAAGGAAGCAATAAGGTCGAGGTTATTCACATTTTTGCTGAAGGACAAGGCAAATCATTGGCTAAATTCATTGCCTTCAGGGTCCATCCCCACATGGGTGGACCTTGAACAATTTGTTTTGGCTAAGTACTTCCCTTCACCCATAATAGTAAAGCTGAGGAATGACATCAATCTGTTCACACGAAAGGATCAAGAATCCCTTTTCGAGGTTTGAGATAGGTTTAAGGAATTGTTGAGGAAGTGCCCTCATCACTCTATTCCAAAATGGTCACAATTTTCGCAAAAATTTCCTTTCCAAGCACGAAAATCTTGAAGGAAAAAACTGCAATAGACTTTAGCGAACTCAAATATCAGTCAATCGACAGAGAAATCTTAAAGATTTCACTCCGATTTTGTTCAGAAAATGATTTTTCTTCGATTTCGAGAAGTAGGGTTTCACAGGTTTTCTCTTGGCACTCTCACCTCGATTTGACACTCTGGCATGTCGAATGGGCCAAGGGTTTTATAACTTTCGCCCAAAACTTTCAATGCCATGTGCCCAGTAACTTAAAATTCTTCTCCATAAGTTGGCACCGTGCGGCTTCACCTAATTACTTGCTCGTGGCGTCACATTGACGTCGTATGGCGCCTGAAACCTCCTCGTGGTGTCATATTGATGGCATGCAGCACCAAATTGGCTGTCGTGGCCTCACCCTTTTGGAGATGCAGATTTGACTTCATGGCTTTCTCCCTTCAAGATGAACTTTATTCTATCTGCAAAAGTAACTACTTAAAATCTAAGAAACCATCGAACAATAGCACCCTTCACAATTTAAACAATCAAACACCCAAAATTTTAATGTCAATTACACGGTGAAAGTATGGAATTTGTCGATTCAACCTAACTCAATCAAACACCCAAAAGTTTAATGTCAATTACACGGTGAAAGTATGGAATTGCTCGATTCAACCTAACTATTGAAATTTGACTCAAATATGCTTCATAAAAGTTGAGATCTACCTTTAAAGCATGCAGCTACGAAAATTGAGTCTATCCTAACTCATGAAAGTTTAACTCTACCTATCTCAAATATTTTTCAGTACAAAACATGGGCTACCTCCCTAGAAGGACCAAATTTTAAAGTCTTTTGATAAGACTCTCCTGAATCTCATTCAACCTATTATTGATCTAAAATGGTGTTGGAAGGGACATTGTAGTTCACAACTGGTCCCTTTTTGTTCAAGATTTTCTTGTTGACCTTTTCAGCTGGTTTGTATAGGTTTTGGCAGGTGAAGGCTCTTTCTTCATTTTTGGTGGGGTACATAACATCTCTTCCACCACCCTTCTCAGCTACCTCAGCTTCTCCTTCATGAGCTTTCCATGCTCAAATAAGTATGGGTAAGATCTTATTACAACTTATGTGGTTTTCCACCACTCATCCATTTTTAACAACCTTTTTTCTTCATTCGCCGGATTGCCCTTTAAGATTGGGATCTAAACCTCTTTCCTGAGGCCTAGTAATGAGAGCCTCCCTTGCCAACTCCTAAGGGTGTTTCACCTTTTTACTTTCCATTTTGATCTTCTTCATGGCTTTAGGAATAGATAAGGATACTTCTTATCCATTGCCTGACCTCATAATGATATTCCCTTCTTCTACATCGATGATGATATGAGTAGTTGCCAAGAAGGGTCTTCTAAGAATGAGAGGCATTTCTGTCCCCTCTTCTACATCAATAGCCAAAACGTCAGCTGGGAAGACAAGCACATTCACTTTGACCAGCACATTATCAAATTCCCCGTGGGTAGCTGATTGACCCATCAGCTAGCATGATCTTCACTTCTGCAGGGGGAGGTTCACTGAGACCCAATCGCTTGAATATAATTAGAAGGGCAAAATGTTGACACTAGCTCCTATATCACATAGAGTGGCCTCGATTATGTGATTCCCTATGGTGCATGGTATTGCAAAGATCCCTGGGTCTTTGACCTTGGGAGAGAACGTTTCTTTCCATTTGGTGCTTCCTTCATCTCTTTATACCTTCCATTTTGAACTGTTGTTAGATTGCTCACAAAAGGGACATCTATATGAAGTTTCGTAGAAACTTCATGTGTCATTGGAGGTTTTAACTCCATATTTTCACATTCTTCTTCAACTGTAGGTGGTGGCCAAATTTTCCTTTCCCCTATTTCTTCATCACTTGACCAATTCAAGTACTCTTTATTATATCAAATCCAATAGGGGAGAAATCTGGTTTGGCTCTTTCAGACACACATTTATATGGAGATCTTCCACTTCTCTCCATATTAATGTTGGCGGGAACTCATTGACCAACTCTTCTACCTTACTTTCTACCTCATATAATTCAGTCTCGTCGATCTCAACCCATTCAAAGGGAGATGTCTGAGACTGTTTTACCTCAATTTGTTCATAATAAGAAGGAGACTGTCTTTGATCAAGGGAGCAAGAATCATACCCATTTTTTTTCTTCTGGAGTGAACTCTTGATTCACTTCTTCCATCTCCCTTTGTGCTAGAGTTTCCCTAGCCAACACTGCATTGCAGCGCTCCCCTTCTCTCTTATCTTCTTTCTTTGGATTCTCCACCGTATCATTGGGTTAGAGATCCTTTTATCCTTTCCTTTATGGCTTTGGCCAATTGTATCATTTGGATTTCTATATTCCTAATGGAGTGGTTGGGCTTAACCGACACTTATAAAATTTTTCCCGTGTGGAAGTGCCCTCGTCATACCAAGTAATATACTGGACAAAACCAGATTGATCGCACGAGGACTATACTACTTACTAACCACTGAATTCTCTACAGCTATATCTAACTACTATAGTTAAAGAGAATTGTCTCAGTATCCTAATGTAAAACTACAAAAGGATACTGACTATCTAAGTACAGCAGCCCTAAGTGATCCATGCTCACACTCCAGAGAAGAAGAATATTAGAAGTAGGGGGATGTGATTTCCTTAATTAAGGGTAGGATTCATGAAATTTAGCTAAGTATGCATTTCTAAGGCTCGTTAGTGGGTCTGGAATTTTCTACACGTAATCCTCTCTCGAGGCGCTATGACCACGCCCCCCTCCTTAGCCTTATTTGTCTCTCAATGTCACAGGTGAAAATGAAGGGCCCATCAATGCTCAGCCTGAAGTGACCACACATGTCCGAACGCTTCTGACAAAGTCTACCGGTGCACCCTTCAGCTGCCTTTGTTAGTCTTACCTGATTTGGGGATTACACGCAGAGTGGTTTAGGGCTTCTTGTTACATCTCAGTCTTAATGGAACGATAAGATGAACAAGTGGAGGTTGTCAATCTCCATATATTAATAGCTTCCCAATGACCAGTCACACTATATTAGAGATTGATTGCACTATATTAACTCTAATAGCTGAAATTACATGAATCCAAAACCAAAATCACATTACATCACTCACCCCCTAATGAAGCTTAGCTACACATATTCTGGAATTGGGATAAATAAGGTATAATAAAGGCAAAAGAGTTCCCTTTTGCTGTTGAACTCCTCTTCTTCCTCCTTGAACTCTCGATGTGTCTTTGTTTAACTTCAAAAGCTAACTTCGCCTCAGCGGCCTGGAGACGTGATACCCAAAGAGCGTTTATAATGCATATTTATAGGGGAGTCAGGAGAATTCCTCTTTTTTTAACTGTCCTAAGTGACGTGGTGCCACTCTGCGTGGTACTCATCCAATGGTGCTAGGGCTTGGCACTGATTATGGCGCCATACGATTATGTGGCATCGTGTTGCATTTTCCTTCATGTCGCCAGTTCAGCAGCCATGGCTTCGGTCGCCAAGGTGCATGATGAGCGAGGATGGGTGCTCCGGAATTCGATCCTGATGCCGAGACACTGCACCCTGAAGAGTTTTGCTGCATCCAACACTCCTCTGCCGAGTTGGGCGCCGAGCCATTTGACACTTGGTCATTTCTTCACTGCTCGCAACCCTTTTTAAGATGATGTTGTAACCTCGAACGTGGCGCCATCAACTTTGCTTCTGAATTTGTCATTCTAATGTTGTGGCTTCAGCTCTGCTGCATTGGGGCATGACGTTCACTGCTCCTCCTTTACGTAGCGCAATGGCTTCCCATCTAACACCATGTGGTGTCGCCCTGTGAATTGTTCCAAATTGGGGTGTTTAGGTCATAATTGAATCTCTTCCATTGCTGACCATTTAGCCCCTTGGGTAGAGTATTGCTGACAATATAGTTAACATAAACAGCATATGAGGCTGTCCAGACTTCCTTACAATAGAACAGCTGCTCATCAGAAAATTTTTCATTCATGAACGGGTTTTCCTTTTCCATGTTCTCGCTACTTTCCAGCCTAGATAGATGATTAGCCACGAAATTCTCCTTCCCCTTTTTGTCTTTTATTTCTGGGTCAAACTCCTGTGTTGCATGGTCAGTGTACACAATGACTTTTACATCGGATATCTAATTGTTGCATGGTCAGTGTACACAATGACTTTTGTCCCAATTATATATAATCTAAATTTACCAAAGGCGAAGACCATTTCTGTGGTGGTATAATTCATCTAGGACTCATTAAGGGTCTTACTAGCATAGTAGATTGATCTGAAAACTTGGTCTTTTAACCCAACTCTACTCCTACTGCATAGTCATTTACATCACACATTAATTCAAATGGCTTATTCCAGTCTGGGGATACTATGATGGGCGCCTGAACCAACCTCTCGTTTAGTTCTCTAAAAGATTTTTGAGATTCTGCATTGAAGTCAAAAGCCTTGTCCTTTTCTAACAAATAACTGAGTGGTATAGTGATTTTGGAGAAGTCTTTAATGAACCGTTTGTAGAACCCAGAAAGTCCTAGAAAACTATGAATCCCTCCCACGGTGGTTGGAGGGGCTATTTTTCAGTTACCTCAATTTTTTGCTCTGTCTATCTCTAAGCCTTTGCTTGATACTCTATGACCAAGAACTGTACCTTCCTACACCATGAAATCGCATTTTTCCCAGTTCACATCTTTTGAGAACCTTCTCCAATCTGTGCGGACAAGAATCATATGAATTTCCAAAAACCGAGAAGAAATCTATGAATATTTCCATGCCTACTTCCAACATGTCTGAGAAGATGGGCATCATACATATTTGGAAAGTGGCTGGAACATTGCATAATCCAAAACTCATTCTCCGTAAGGCAAATGTCCTTAGGAACAGGTGAATGTTGTCTTTTCCTGATCTTTGGGTTCTATAGCTATTTGGTTATAACCAGAACAGCCATCCAGGAAGTAGAAAAACTCTTTTCCTGCTAATCTATCCAGGATTTGATCGATGAAAGGGAGTGGGAAGTGATCCTTCCTGGTTGAATTATTGAGTTTTCTATTGTCCATGCAGATTCTCCTCCCAGTGACTGTCCTAGATGGGATGAGATCATTGTTTTCATTTGTTATTACTGTAATCCCACCCTTTTTTGGTATTACTTGTACTAGGCTCACCGAAGAGCTGTCTGAGATGGGAAAGATTATGTCTGCATCCAACCATTTAATGATTTCCTTCTTTACAACTTCCTTCATAATTGGGTTTGACCTCCTTTGATGTTCAATAGAAATTTTATACCCTTCCTCCATGAATAGTTTATTCATGCACATGGAACTGATTCCCTTGAGATCTGCAATAGACCATCTGATAGCTCTTGTATGTCTTCTGAACACGCCAAGCAACTTTCCTTCTTCTTCAGTGGATAGTTGTGCTGATAATATAACAGGAAGAGTTGACTCTATTCCAATTTAGGAATATCTGAGATGAATTGGCAATGCTATCAATTCCAGGACAGGTGCTTCTTCCACAGGTGGCTTCATCAAACTTCTTTCTTCAAGCTTCAAGTCAAGAGCCTTATATTGACTTTTACCTCTCAATACTACAGGTAGAACATTTAGTCCTTTTAATTCCTCTTCATTTTCATCATTTTCTTCCTCTTGTCTCTGAATTATGCACGCCACTAAGGGATCCTCACGGAATGATTTTACAAACACTGCTTGACTTAATCTATCCTCTTCCTGTGCTCCAAATTCCTCTTTTCCTTCGATGGGAAATTTCACTGTTTGAAACACATTGAGGGTTACAGTTTGGTCATTAACTGTCAAGGTCAATTCTCCTTTTTGCACATCTATGATGGCGTTTCCTGTCGGCAAGAAGAGTCTACCCAGGATGATAGAGATTTTTCTCTTTCTTCTTCCACGTCTAGGACTATGAAATCAGCTCGGAGTATGAACTAATCGACCTTGACTAGGATGTCTTCCACTATACCTCTTTTGCTTGTGTAGGTTCGATCTGCTAGTTGGAGGGTTATGGAAGTGGGTTTTACCTCACCTAATTCCAAGGATTCATTGAAAGAAAAAAACATTAGGTTTATGATTGCACCTAAATCACACAGAACCTTTCCTTGGAATTTGTTTCCAATTGTACAAGGAATGGTAAGCTGCCCGGATCTTTCTTTTTCGGGGGTAGCTTCTTTAAAAGAACTTCACTGCATTCCTCCGTTAGTGCAGTTGTCTCAAATTCACTGCTTCCCCTTTCAACTGCCCTCTCCATATATGACTGTCTGGGAGGTCATAGGGCATCCTGTTTCTGCTCATTACCTATGTAATGAATACTTTCTATCACTGTGGGGATGCTGAATTTACATTTCCCATTCCCCCACAGGTGCTACTGTCCCTTGCCGATCTTGGGCAATACAAATATCTAAAGCCTTCACCATATTATCCAGGACTTCCAATTCCCCAAGGATTTTAGAGAAAAATACTACTTCATAAACTCCTTTGTCTTTCTTGATTTATGGTCCCGTTCACATGTAGCTTTTATATCTACTTTATTAGATTATTAGCTATAGGCAACAATATTTTTGAACAAATCATATACCTCATCAATTGATTTGTTCATAAATGCACCTCATGCTGCTACATCAATAATTGTCCTAGTTTGATTCTGCAGCCCGATGTAGAATGTGTTCACTTGTGACCACTTAGGAATTGAATGGTGAGGGAATTTCCTTAACAACTCCATAAAACCATCCCAAGATTCAAAAAGGGATCCCTGATCAAATTGAGTAAACAAGTTGATATCATTCCTCTGCTTTATTATTTTAGCTAGAGGGAAGTAGTTAGCAAAATTATTTTGTTCAATGTCCATCCATGTGGTGATAGAACCTGAATGCAATGAATACAACCAGTGCTTCACCCTATCCCTCAGAAAAAATAGGAACAATCTCAACCTTATTGTATTTTCTGAGACACTCTCATGCTTAAAAGTATCACAGATTTCCTGGAAATCTGCTAGGTGTGAATTCGGATCATCATTTTGCAATCCACTAAACTGCACCATAGCTTGAATCATTTGAATGATTGCCGATTTCATTTCAAAATTATTTGCAGATATAGCTGGTCTTCTTATACTAGAGTGTGTATGTCCAGCTTGAGGCACAACAAACTCTCTTAGGCTTCTTGGCTCTCCTTCAGCCATTTCTCCCTCTCTTCTTGATAACCTTTGCAGTCTAAGGTTCGCTCTTGCTGTCCTCTCAGTTTCAGGATCAAATGGAATCAGAGGAAGGCTTCTACCTTTTTGCATACACAAGACAAAGGAAGTATAACAATTTGGCTCACAAACACACTTTACAAACACAAAAACATAACTAAGAAACCACAAATACACAAAAAACAACAAAAACAGAATTTATACTAAAGCAATTTATACTAGCTAATAGAATTTACTATGCTAACATGCAAATCCAAGTACAGCAATAGAGCGCAAGTGATAGGGAGCGCGACTTGCCTATGTCCACAAGCGCAACGTCTTTGGAGTAGGGACATGTGCAAGGCGGCACAGCAAGGGCAGAAACCCAAATTCATGTGCATGTACAACCAACTGACAAGCATGCACATGTGCATCCAGCAGATCAGAATGCACACTTGGGGCAACATACGCGTGCGCCTAGTGTGGGGTTGCAATTCAGTAACCACCTCACATGCAGCTGCAAAGGAGCAGCCACGTGCCGCTCAGGCATCGATGCACATAGAGGCATCAAGGTGCAAGCGAGACCACATGGTGCAGAACAAGGAACATACTTACGGTGGATCCAGCTGCATATGATGATATGGCAGATGACATGGTAGCTGACATGGCATATGCATGTCATGGCAGTTCACGTGGCATTTGCAAGATATGATGCATGAGGTGGCATATGGGGAAGGTTCTTAATAATTGGCATGAGTTAGTCATGGTTTGAAGTCAAATAAACTCGCTCAAACAAGTTTGAATGTGTTAGTTAGAGGCCAGGAGGTTTGGGTTAGATCTCCCCTCATATGGGCAAGTGTATACTATAAAAAGATACGTAGAAGAGCTTGTAATCACTTCATCTTTTAAATTTAAGAACCCTTTCCTCCTAATCCCCAATTTGCTCTAGCCTTGGAGATGTGATTGTGTTCTAGCACTTAAAACAAAGCGGCACTGTTCTAATACTTGTTGGGGAGGCTGACTATAAACCAAATGAACTTGGAGACTAGGCTACACGCTACAAAAGACTAAGTTCAGGCCTTGGTCCATCCAGCGGTGTGACAATTGGCATCAGAGCAAAAGATGAATTCAATGGCAAATTCCGTGACAGAAATCACTCTTACTAAAGGTATGGAGAGAATGTCTAAAACCGAAGATCGTTTTCCTTCTCTTGTGGACAGAACGGACAAGGTGGAAGCGGGCAGTTTGGTATTAGAAGAAAAAGTACGTGAAAACCGAAATTCTGGAGACGGGAGTCCGGAAGCGGTTCAAGAGTTGGAGGAAAACATCCATAGTGCCATGATGGTGTTCCAGGCAGACCTAGATGTGGTGAGGAACAAGATGGACAAATTACAAACGAGACTTGCATTGTTGGAACTTGCAATAGCTAATGGAGGTGCAAGCATGAATGGAGCAGCAACCAAGATCAAGGTACCTGAACCTAAGCCTTTCAATAGGATAAGAGACCCCAAAATGATTGACAACTTCTTATGGCAAATAGAGCAGTACTTCCATTCTGCCAAAATTCTGGGATGAGGAGAAAAAGGTAAGCATTGTTTCTATGTTCCATGTCGATCGTGTTGTACTCTGGTGGAGAAGAAGGGCTATGGATGGATAATCAGGCACCTCGACTATAAGGACGTGGGAGGAGGTCAAGAAGGAGTTGAAGTCACAATTCTTTCTAGAGGATGAGAAATATCAGGCTCGACAAGAGTTGAAAACCTTGAAGCAAGAACTCACCATTAGAGAGTATGTACAAAAGTTTATTTCTTTAATGTTGTGCATATCTAATATGTCCGTTCATGACAAACTCTTTGCTTTTCTTACTGGTTTGAAACCTTTGGCTGACAAAGAACTAAGGAGGTGAGAAGTGAAAACTTTGGCGTCAGCTTAGTCCACGGCAGAGAGGCTAACAGAGTATGAAAGGAAGACCAAGGAGATGCCTTCTAAAAACTCCAATGGCGCAAAGGACCGGAAAGATCAAGAAAAGAAAAAGAATTTTGAGAAGAGAGCTGGGACGAAGGACACAAACTTCAAGTTTGATGACAAGAAGAAGAAAGGTGTAAATGGTATGCCTTTTAGGAAAATCAGATGTTTTATTCATGAAAGAGAAACATCTTTCTAAGGACTGACCAAAAGTAAAAGTGTTGAATACTCTTTCTGGGAAAGGAGATGGAAAACACAATAGGGGAGAGCCACGCATGGGTTCCATGGCATTACACAATTCAGTACAAACATGTGGTGCTAAGACTTCTACTCAATCGGTAAGGCCTAAATGGAAACTACTTTTTCTTGATTTATCATTGAATTGTAGTAAGGCGAAGGCCATGGTAGACACGGGGGCAACTCAAAACTTCATCTCAGAGGTGGAGGAAAGGCACCTCAAATTGAAGTTAGAACCGGACAACTGCCGGATTAAGGGTGTAAAATCAGTAGCCAAGGCGGTGGTTGGTTCCCTAAGAACGTCCGTGTTATCTTGGGAAAATGGGTAGGAACTCTTGATTTTACTATTGTTCCAATGGATCGTTTCTATGTAATTTTAGGTATGGATTTTATGAACAATTGTAAAGCATTTGTAATGACATATTTGGGGACTGTAGGGACCCTTGATGACGGTGGACCATGTACTCTTTCAGAATTATAAATCATTGATGTAAAAGGAAAGGATATAATGTTAACTTCCCTACAACTTAAGCGTGGTCTTAAGGAAGGGGATCTTACTTATGTTGCACCTCTAGTGGAAGGCATAGAAGGAAGTTCAACTCTAGCACTGAAGGAAGTCATTGAAGTTGTGGAAGATTTCAAAGATGTCATCAAAAGGAGTTGCCGCCCCAACTTCCCCCAAGAAGAGGCGCTTCCCATGCCATTGAGCTGGAACCAAGCACCAAACCACAAGTGAAGGTGCCATACTGCATGGCACCTAAGGAGTTGGACGAGCTGAAAAGGCAATTGGGTAAGTTGCTGGAAGCTGGGTTCATTCGGCCTTCCAAAGCACTATATAGAGTGCTGGTTCTATTTTAGAAGAAAACGGATCGCTCTGTCAGACTTTGCATCGATTACCAACCACTACACAAGGTAACAATCAAGAACAAGTACACTATTCCTTTAATCGTCGATCTCTTTGATCAATTGAAGAATGCAAGAGTATTCTCCAAGCTGGATTTGAGATCCGGATACTACCAAGTTCGGATTGCAAAAGGAGATGAGCCGAAGACCACTTGTGTAACCAGGTATGGGATATATTAGTTTCTTGTTATCCCTTTGGCTTAAACAGAGCCCCAAACACTTTTTTTACTCTTATGAACCAAGTATTTTCACCGTTTCTCAATAAATTTGTAGCCGTCTATTTAGACGAATGTGTGGTGTATAGCCTAAACCTACAGGAACAAGTAAAAAACTTAAAACAAGTTTTCAAGGTGTTAAGGGATAATTCTCTCTTTTTCTAATAAGAAAAATGTTCCTTCGGGTTGGAATAAATGTCCTTCCTTGGACACTGGATTGGCGGCGAGAGGATTGGGATTGACGAGAACAAGGTTCAAGCCAGTTTCAAGTGGACCTTGCCAACAAATGTTAGGGACTTGAGAAGTTTCCTTGGCCTGGAGAACTATAATAGAAGATTCATCGGAGGATTTTGAGCAAGAACAACACCCTTGACGGATCTCCTAAAGAAGAAGCAGCAATGGCATTGAAGCAAGCTGTGGTGAAGGATCCCGTTTTGAAGCTAGCCGACTGCGACAAGTCATCTATGGTAATTACTGTTGGCTCTAACTTTGCTATGGGAAGTGTTGTTGAGCAGGATGTACATCCCATTGCATTTGAAAATCGGAAGCTGAATGAAACTGAGTAGTGGTACACTGTTCAAGAGAGGTAGATGACAACAATTGTGCATTGTTTGTGCACCTGGATGCACTACTTACTGGGGCCCAAATTCGTGGTGAAAACGGATACGTTGCCTCAAGCAAATTCTTGACACAAAAGAAATCGAGTCTGAAGCAAGCACGTTGGCAAGACATCCTAGCAAAATTCGACTTTGAAATCGAGTACATGTCAGGGAAGACAAATAATGTGACCGATGCACTCAGCCACATAGCCGACTTTGCAAGTGTTGCTGCTATAACTCAAGTTAGTACCTCCATACTTGACCTAGTCCGATCTAGGCTGCGGAGTGATGCCACAACATGTCAGTTAGACAAACTGTAACAATGGATGAAGCATGAAGTTTTTGGGTCAGCAAAGGACTATTGTACAGGTTAGTGGAAATTATGCTACGTTTTTTGGCCAAATTTTGATACGATTGTGTTGCAATTTCACTAACTTTTGGTGTTTATTCTGTAGGAAAGTGCTTCATATTCGCCAAACTCCATTTGGAAGAAGAAAGAGGCATACTAGATGATGTCAGCGTAAATACATCCCATTTTGGAGCAATACAGAAGGCGACGCCACATGGCACCAGATGGGAAGCCATGGCACAACGTGAAGAGCAGCAATGAATGTGACACCACATAATGCCACGCTAGAAGCTATGGTGCCACACGAACGAGGAACGCCAGAAGAGGAAAACCAGCCAAGCGTCTAACACCTTGGCATCGGGATCAACGTTGGAGCATTGTACACAACAGAAGTTTCTAGACATAGTTCCTCAGCATCAGGATCCAACACCGGACCGCTGGCCCTCACTCTGAAAGTGCCGCAGCGCCAGAAGCCAATGTCGGAGCGCTAGGTGGGGCCGCAGCATCAGAATCCAACGCCTGATCGTTGGTGATGGGGGGACCAACGTAACGCAACACCGTATAACCGCGAGGCGCCAAGACCTGGAGCCAGCAAAAGGGTTCCACACCAAGTGGTGGCATGTCACTTAGGGAACCGTAAGAAAGGGGAATCTTCCAGACTCCCCTCTAAATATGAGTTATAGACACACTTTGGGTATCGCACTTCCACGCCGCTAAGCTGGAGTTAGACTAGGAGTGACGCAAAGCTACTTTGGGAGACAAAATGAGGAAGAAGAAGTGCATAGGCAAGAGGGAAGCTTTTACCTTTGTTTTATCGTAATTATACCTATCTATCTTGTTTGTAATACTAAAGGATAGGGATTCTTCCCGATTCAAGACTATGTGTAGCTAAACATCTTTTGAGGGTGAATGATGTAATGTGATTTCGGGTTTGGATTCATGTAATCTCAGCTATTGTAGTTATTTAAATGCAAGCAATCTTTAATTTAGTGTGAGTGGCCGTTGGGGAGCTTTTAACATAAAGAGATTGACGACCTCTATCATGTTCATCTTATCGTTTCAGTGAGACTGAAAGGTAATACAAGAGGATACCTCCACTCTGTATGTGATCCCCAAATCTACTGTTACCGCTCAAGGCAAATAAGGGGTGTGCCGGTAGACTACATGAGCTATCAAACATGCATGGTCGTTTAGGCAGAGCATATTTCATGGGCCCTTGATTTAGACCTGTGACCTCAAAAGACAATCAGGCTAAGGATGGGAGCACAGTCATATCGCTTCAAAAGGAGGTTATGCGTAGGGAATTCCAGACCCAATAACATGATGTGTGTTGTACACTTACCTAAATTGCAAGAATCGTACCCTTAATTGCATGAAATCACTTCTCCTACAAGTAATCTGCTTAGCCTCTCGCGTGGGCGTGTATCACTTAGGAGTACTAAAATTAGATAGTTTGTATTCGTGTATAGTTTTTGCATTAGGATACTTTGACATTCTCTTTAATTTCAGTAGTTAGATATAGTTGTAAAGAATTCATTCGTTAGTACGTAAGATAGTCCTCGTGGGATTGATCTGGACTCATCCAGTATATTACTTGCTATGATGCGTGCACTAGTGCATGGGCAGAATTTTATAAGTGTCATTTTAGCTACAACAATGTACACAAAAGAGAAGCACCTATATGTACCAAAATATGAGGTCTTATGCAAGGAGCTCATGTGTGCGTTCTATGACACTTTGTGGGCTGGATGTCCTAGCTAAAGGAGGACTATTGCACTCTTGTATAGGTATTACTACTATCCTGGACTTGATGCTGATGTTGAGGAGTATGTGTGCACTTGTTTAGTGTGCCAAAAAGACATAGTTGAGAGGAGAAGGCCTGGCGACCTACTTGATCCTCTTTTCATTCCTTAGCGTCCATAGGAGTCCATGAGCATGGACTTTATTTCTGGTCTGAGAAGAGCCGAAGACCAAGATTCTATTTTGGTGGTGGTAGATAGATTCACCAGGTATGGGACATTCATAGCCGTTTCAAAAAATATCATAACAAACGAGGCAGCCAAAGTGTTCTTGTCACATGTGGTGAAGCTTTGGGGTGTGCCAGAGATGATTATATGTGATCAGGTTCCAAGATTTATGGGTAAGTTATGGGGTGAACTTTTTAAAATGCTTGGAACATTCTTAACCTTTCTACCACCTTTCATCCTCAAATGTATGGGCAAGCATAGTGAATTAATGCCAGCACCTTGCTGGAGGAGTACCTTAGGCAATTCATCAGTGCAAATCAGAAGAATTCACCTGAGCTTCTTGATGTGGCTCAATTCTCATATAACATGCAGAAGAGTGAAGCAACATGGCATAGCCCATTTGAACTTGCAACTGGCCTGCAGCCTTCAGTACCAACAAGCTTCATTCTAGAAAAAAACATTAAATGTCCAGCAGCCCACCACTTGTTAAAGCATTGAAATGAAAAGATAGAACTATCCCGATCATATTTGCAAGCTTCATAATGTATTTCATGTATGTAATATCAAACCTTATTTTTCTGATCCGAATGCTCAAAGAATGGGAAAGCTTAGTGGACCCCTTGATGTATGTACTACTTTCACTAAGAAAGTAGACCCTGTAATCACTCATAGAGAAGTACACCAAAGATGTAAGTCACACACCATTCAATTTCTGGTGAAATGGACAGGAGAACCAGAAAGTGAGGCTATTTGGCACGAGGCAACAGAACTTTTGTAGTTCGAAGAGGAGACTATGGCATATGAGGGGCGCATACAGATGAGGACGTCTACATTATGGCGGTGGGAGCACGTTACAGACGTGAATTGCCTATGCACACAAGCACAATGTGTTTGGAGTACGGACATGTGCAAAATGGCACAACAAGGGCGGTTGGGCACATTCATGTGCATGGACAACCGACCGACCAGCATGCGCATGCGGGGCCGCATGAACATTCATATTCTGCAGATCAGAACAAGCACTTGGGCAACATACGCGAGTGCCTAAGGGCGGGGTTGCAATTCAGTAACCAATTCAGTAACCCCACTCATTTACAGCTGCATGGGGGCATGGGGGCAGCCACGCTCGGCTCAAGCACCGACCCGCATAGAGGCATCAGGATGCAAACCATCCCACAAGGTGCAAATTAGAGAAGAAGGAGCATACTTACAGTGGGTCCAACAGCATATGATGATATGGCAGATGACATGGTAGCTGACATGGCATTTGTATGGCATGGTGCATGAGGTGGCACTTGACTGGGCGTGTGATGTGGCATGCATGAGTTAGTAAAGTTCATGGGGCAGGTGCTTAATAGATGGCACGAGTTAGTTGAGGTTTGAAGTGAAATAAACTCATTCAAACAAGGTTGAATGGGACTAGGAGGTTTTTGTTAGATCTAACCACATGGGGCAAGTGTATACTATAAATAGCTATATAGCAGAGCTTGTAATCACTTCATGTTTTCAATACAAGAATCCTTTCATCCTCATCTAGAATTTGTTCTTTGACTTTCGTTTCTACTTATCCTCTTGGCTCAAGGCATAAAGAAGTTGACTTCTTCGCCACTAACTATTCTCATGGTGATGTTCCCCTCTTCTACATCAATAATTACTCGAGTTGTAGCAAGGAAGGGTCTTTCTACGATGAGAGGCATTTTTGTGCCTTCTTCCACATCTATAGCCAGAATATCAGCTGGAAAGAAGTGTCCTTTCACTCTCACTATTACATTTTCCAGAGTTCCCCTTGGGTAAGTGATTGAACCATCAGTTAACATGATTTTCACTTCAGTAGGGGAGGTTCGCTGAGACCGAATTCCTTCAATATGCCAAAAGAAATGATATTTACACTAGCTCCCAGGATCTTTTACCTTTGGGGATCATTTCTCTCTCCAATTTCTGTACTTTTCTTCTTAACACATCTTCCAATTTGAATTATCCAACTTATACTCATCAGATTCTACGTAGGAGGGAATTTCCACTTGAAGCTTTTTAAAATATTCAGGGGGCTTCTGCTTGACCCCATCTGCTTCCCCAATCTCTCTTCCTTCATCATAGGATGGTGACCAAACCTTCTTCACTCCCCTTTCATTTTTACTTGACCAATTCAAATAGCCTTCTTCTTCAGCTTCTAGAATGGGAGGATTTGGATTTTACTCTTGCAACTTCAAGCTATCTGGAGCTTATCTTCCACACTCCATATTGGTGTTGGTTGGGACTCATAACCCAATTCTTCCTTTTTTATTCTACTTCACATAGGTCAGTGTCATCTATCTCAACCCACTCAAAGGGAGATGCTTGAGACTGACTTGCCTCATTCACTTCATCGAAAAAGGGAGTTTGGCTTTGTTCACTGGAGAGAAATCATATTCATATTCTTCTTTCGGAGTATACTCTAGATTCACTTCTTCTATCTCCATTTGAGCTGAAGTCTCCCTAGCCAATACTGCATCGCAATGCTCTACATCTTCCTTATCTTCTTGCGTCGGATTCCCCACCGTGTCACTGGGGAGAGATGCTTTCATCCTTTCATTAATGGCCTTTGCCAACTATTCCATTTGGACTTCAATATTTCTTGTGGATGCTTCATGACTTTGAACCAATTAAAGCAACAACTTGTGGAGAGTTCGGTCTCTCTGCCTTGAGGCCGATTTTGAAACCTTTCCAACTGTCCAAGAGTTTGATAATTTCCTTGAGTTGAAGCACAACACTATCTCTTCGATTTCTTCAAAGAGAGAGAGAGAGAGTGTGAGAGAGAGAGAGAGAGGAAGAGAGAGAGATTCTTCAGCCATTTCTTCCACTCTCCATGACAACGTTTTCTGCCTTAGATTGGCCCTTGCTGTCCTCTGAATTTATGAATCAAAAAGAAGAATTCGTCTCACAAACACACTTCACAAACAGAAAAACTAACTACAAACACATCAAAAACCCACAAACACACACAAACACACAACAAAAATAGAATTTACACAAAAACAATTATACTAACTAACAAAACTAACTACACTATCATGCAAATTAACTGAATTAACTACACTCAGCATGCAACTATGTTAGTCAGATTAAATTATAAACTCTAACCTAGATTACAGCTATAAAGCCCAAAGCTAATAGAAGTAACTAGTCCCCAACAACGGAGCCAAAAACGTAATTGGCGCAAACGACACTATAAATATTGAGACCAAGCGCAAGTGTACACATCGCACCAAGTAATATATTGGACGAGTCTAGATCGATCCCACGAGGACTATTACTACTTACTGGCCACTGAATTCCTATAATTATATCTAACTACTGTAATTAAAGAGAATTGTCACAAATATCCTAGTGTAAAAACTACAAAAAGATACTAACTAATTAATTACATCAGTTCCTAAAGTGATACACTCTCAGGCCAGAGAAAAACCAAATTAAGAGTCGAAGAAAATAATTAAAGACAATTGTCACAAATATCCTAGAATTCATGCAATTTAGCTGAGTGTGCTATCTATGACTCATTGTAGGGTCTAGAATCCCCTATGCGTAATCCTCTCTCGAGGCGATATGTTTGTTCCCCCCTCCTTAGCCTGATTTGCCTCCGGAGGTCACAGTCTACATTAATGGCTCATGTTACTTAGACTAAAGCGACCACGCGTATCCGGATGTTTCTTTCGAAATCCACCGCGCACCCCTCACCTGCCACTGATAGAACAGTCGATTTCAGGATCACACGAAAAGTGGTGGTATCCTTTTGTATTACCTCTTATTCTCAACGAAATGATAAGATGAACATGTGGAGGTCGTCAATTTCCTAATGTTAATAGCTCCCCAACTAATGCAGGACATAGATTAGATCCTTTTAATTAGGATCTCCATCTACAAAGTCCTACTTTATTGGGGCTATCTTTATTTGTACTTGTGTATAATAAAAAGAGTCCTAAATAAAGTGAACTATCAAGTTGAAGCAGATTTGGTTTCTAGTCACTTTAGGATTTTATTTCCTTTCTTACAGGAGACTAGTATCAATAGGAAGTGGAGTGACGTAGTGAAAGGACAAAAATTATATAGAAAAATATTTTTTTCAAGCTTCATTATTCTTCCTCTTCTGTTTGTTTTCCTTCGTCCAAGTCTTATCCCATTCTTCTCTTTGCATTCCTACGAACTCCGTTTCATGTTCGTCTTTGCAACTGCTGCATCAAGTGGTAATCATAGCGCAATCCCTTTAACCTACATAAAAAAGATGATCCATTTTTTCACTTCCGCAAACGACAACTAATATCTCAAAAAAAAAAAAATTGACAACCAGTTTGTTAAAAATAGAGGAGCTTCAAGGAGTTCTTCACAAGTTCAAGAGAGATATGGTGCAAGACTTTGATTTTGGAGGCATGAAAATATATGGGGCAAATCATGGCAAAGTTGGATGCCTTCCCTCCAACCCAATTCAAACGAACACGGATCTTGCAAAAAGTGGTAGGCATTCTGAATTTTCTAATACAAAGTTAATCCACAGGTATATATTGGTGTTGATGATCTCTCTTTTGATCATGACATTATTCCGGGTGATGCTTTGCCTAAATGATACCGCAAGAAGCAAAAAAGAGGAGTTTATCAATTTTCCTTTACCAAGGAATTCTATTTGTGAGAATGATAGTGATGAGGATGATTCGATTGAGGATGCACAAGTTAAAATATGGGAGGATGATAAATGTCTCAAAATGAGGCAGAGTCCTTATGGTGCTTTACCAGAATATAAGTTGAAGGCGGATATTCCGAATTTCAATGGAAGTTTTAAAATTGAAGATTCGTTAGATAGATTTTATGAGGTCTACGCATTTTTCAAATTTATGAAGGTTCCGGATAGCTCAAATGTCAAGTTAGTGGCTTATAAATTGAAAGGGGGAGCCGCAGCATGGTGGGAACAACTTTGTGATGATCGTCCTATCCGTACTTGGGAGAGAATGAGAAAATTGATCAGAGAGAAATTTTTACCTAGAGATTATAAGCAACAACGTTTTGTGAAGTTTCAAAATTGTCAACAAGGAGCAAAATTAGTGGAAGAGTATGTGTCCGAGTTCTATAATTTGGTTGCTCGTAATCAACTTGGTGAGTCAGAAGAACAATTGGTGACAAGGTTTACAAAAGATTTAAATAGGGTGATTCAGTATGGGATGACTCAATCGGCCTTCACTATGGTTGAGGTAATTCAGCAAGCTACTAAAATTGAAAGGCATGTTATTACTCCTTCTAGAGCACAGCCACTATGATACGCTTCCCATTTTCAAAACAACTACCGCTCCCCAAATCCTTCTTATCCTAGTCTTTACCAATGCAGCTCACCTTCTTACCATACAAATCAAGATGACTTTCTTTTTTCTCCAGTTCAACAACCCCACTCACCCAAATTTTACTTAATCTCAATCACCTCTTCCACAACAAAGTTCCCCCATACAACCACAACCTTTTCTTTCTACTACTCGTCCAACCATCAATCCCAATAACCGTTTGCTCTATCGGACAACTCCACCTTTCCCTACCTAGCAATTCCCAACCCAGCCCAAACCACATACCAATTCTTATGCCAGATTTAGAGGGGAGAAGTGCAACAAATGTCAAAAATTTGGTCATACTTCTAGTGATTGTCGCAAGATAAGTGCTCTAATTAGTAATGATCCTCTAGTTGATGATGAAGTACAAGAGGATAAAGAGCCTGAGCAGGAAGATTCCGAAGAGGTCTATAGAGTATATGCTTTGTGGGGATAATTTGTCCATTATTGCTTACTCAACCTTGTCTTTATCAGAGGTATAATATTTTCCAATCTAAGTGTGCTATTGGTGGAAAGCTTTGTGATGTGCTCATAGATAGTGGTAGCGTGGATAATTATATTGCTTCAAATTTTGTGGAAAATTTAGAATTACCGGTAACCCCACATCCACATCCTTATTTAGTTGGCCGGACTAATAGTTCATCTTCTTAGAGGATAACTCATCAGTGTCTTGTGACATTTTCTTTTCCAGGTTATGAAGACAGCTTTATGTGATGTGATAAATATGAATGCAACTCATCTACTCTTTGACAGGCCTTGGTAGTATGATATTCATGTTGTGCATAATTGTTATGACAATACCTACACTTTTTACAAGGAAGACAAAAAGGAGTGCTTCATTCAAAAAAGTTCTCTACAATTGTCAAAGCCCTGAGTGAAGCTAAAACTTGTTCATTCCTTGCAACAGACACATAATTTGAGTTCTCATGAAGACAAGAAGGCTATGGTGGAGATCCCACATTAGGTAGGACCTTTATTAGATGAGTTTAGTGCTTTATTTCCTGCTGAATTTTACCTCCTTTGCATGACATTCAACACAAAATTGATCTTCTACTGAGCGCTTCTCTTCCAAATCAAGCACATTATCAGTTAAGTCATATTGAACACGAGATCTTACAAGGACAAGTCTATGATTTATTAGAGAAAGGTTTGGTTCGACCTAGTAAAAGGCCTTGAGCTAGTCCAGCATTCTTGGTAGGAAAGAGAGATGGGGCATTGAGAATGTGCATTGATTATAGAGCTTTGAATAAAATCACCATTCCTTATAGATTTCCTATTCCATGCTTAAATGATACCATTGATTTGCTTGCCGGATCCATACTATTTACTAAAGTCGATCTTCGTAGTGGCTATTATCAAATCCGCATTCGTGGAGGTGATGAGTGGAAGATAGCATTCAAGACACATGAAGGGTTGTATGAATGGCTTGTGATGCCATTTGGGTTATCAAATGCTCCTAGAACATTCTTGAGGCTAATGAATCAGGTTCTGCAACCATTCCTTGGGCAATTTGTTATTGTTTACTTTGACGATATTTTGATTTATAGTAACAACGAAAATGATCGTCTTACACACCTTTACAAGGTGATCAAAATTCTTGCTGATTATGCTCTCTATGTGCACTTGAAGAAGTGTACTTTTCTCTCTAATAAAGTTATCTTCTTGGGTTATGCTGTCTCGGACAAAGGGATTTCAGTAGATGATTCTTCGGTGAAAGCAATTGCTGACTGGGCAACTCCTACCTATATTTCGAGATGTTAGGATTTTTCATGGATTGGCATCTTTCTATAGGCATTTTGTGAGAAAGTTTAGCACTATTGCTGCAGGTATCATGGATTGTTTAAAAGTTGAGAAATTTGTGTGGACTGAAGAGGCGGATAGGAGTTTCAATACTCTCAAAGAAAATTTGTGTAGTGGTCCAGTCCTTGCTATGCCAGATTTTCAAAAATGCTTTGAGATTCATTGTGATTCTTCCATTATTGGCATTGGTGCAGTGTTGTCATAGGATGGTCATCTGGTTGCTTATTTCAGAGAAACAAATTCTGATGCTAGGACAAAATGGTCTACTTATAAATTAGAGTTATATGGTCTTGTTCAAGCTCTAAAACAGTGGCATACTTATCTCATTCATCGTGAGTTCGTCGACCACATAGACAACCAAGCTTTAAATTTTTTGAAAACATCGTCTAATGTGAAACATAAGAGTGGGAAGTCGCTTTCGATGCATGATCGTTGCTTATCTATAATAAATAATTACTCTTTTTTGGTAAAACATAAGAGTGGGAAGTTAAACCAAGTGCTAGATGCTTTAAGTAGACGTGCTTATCTACTTGTGACCATTAGGAATGAAAATTTGGCTCTTGATTATCTCAAGGACGTTTATAATGAGGATGCTGATTTTCAAACAATATGGGAAAAATGTTGGTCTCTTACTCATGGTACTGATGATTTTCTTATTCAAGATGGTTTTCTTTTTAAAGGTTCTTTACGTCTTCACCTTATTCGTGAATTACATGGAGGAGGACTTAGTGGACACTTTGGTTGTAATAAAACTATTGCATTAGAAGAAGAGAGAGATTATTGGCCTTCTTTAAAGGATGATGTTCAAAATTTTGTTAAAAAATGTATGATCTGTCAGATGTCTAAAGATACTATTCAGAATATGGGTCTATACACACCATTTCCAGTCCCGGAATCCCCTTGGGTTGATGTTAGTTTGGATTTCATCTTGGGATTAGATTCTGTTATGGTGGTTGTTGATAGATACTCCAAGATGGCTCAATATTTTTTTGTAAAAAGACGAGGTAGTTCACCTACATGGTGTTCCAAAATCCATTATATCTGACTGTGATTCTAAATTGTTGAGTTATTTCTGGAAGTCGCTTTCGACGCGTTTGGGAACTTCTTTACGGTTTAACATTACTTCTCATCCTCAAACAGAGGGAGAAATGGAGGTTGTTAACTGATCTTTGGGTAATTTTATTAGAGCAAAGTGTATGGACAAAGAAAAACAATGGGATAATATTCTTACCCATATGGAATTTGCCTTCAACACTTCTGTCAATCGGTCTACGGGTAAGATACCTTTTTCAGATTGTATATTCTAAAGTGCCTAACCACGTTCTTGATCATGTGGTACTTCCAAAAATTCAAGGATCAGATTTGAAGGCGCTTAATATGCTGGACAAAGCTTCAGGTTCATTTTGAAGTAAAGACAAAACTTGAAGAATCTACTACCAAATATAAAGAAGCAGCAGATCAGCAAAGACGGTTTAAAGCATTTGAAGAAGGAGAGTTGGTGATGGTTCATCTTCGTAACGAGCGTTTTCCAGTGGGTACATAAAACATGACAAAAATGAAAAAATATGGTCTGTTTAAGGTGCTGAAGAAGCTAAGTGTCAATGCTTATGTGATTGACATTCCTTTGGACGTAATGAGATCATGTTATCTGAAGACCTCTAGAGGACAAGTTTTTCACAAGAAGGTATGATTGATGCAGGACATAAATTAGAACCTATTAATTAGGATCTCCTTCTCCAAGTCCTATTTTATTGGTGATATCTTTGCTTCTACTTGTGTAGAGTTAGTCCTAAATTAAGTAAACTAGCAAGTTGTAGTAGATTTGGTTTCTAGTCACTTTAGCATTTTATTTCCTTTCTTATAGGAGACTAGTATAAATAGAATTGGAGAGACGTAATGAAGGGACAGAAAAGAATATACAAATATATTTTTTTCGAGCTTCATTATTCTTCCTCTTCTCTTTGTATTCCATCGTCCAAGTTGCATCCCATTATTCTCTTCGCATCCCTACGAACTCCTTTTTGTGTTCGTCTTTACAAATTCTACATCACCAACAACTACTCACACTAAATTAAGGATTGATTGCACTAGATTAACTTAAATAGCCGAAATTACATGAATCCAAACCTGAAATCACATAACATCACTTACCCCCAAATGAAACGTAGCTACACATAGTTTGGATGAGGAAAGAATCCCTATCCCTTAACATTATTTACATAATAGATGAGATGCACACAAATAAATGAAGACAGGTGACAGACCAAGGGAAAAGACTTCCCTTTTTGCTCTTGGACTCCATCTTCTTCCTCCTTGAAGCTCCAAGTGTATCTCTACTTCAATCCTAATGCTAGCTCTACCTCTGAGTCATGGAAGCGTGATGTAATGTCACGCGGCGTAGGTCTCCTCCAATGGCGCCAAGTATTGTCCCAACACTGAGTTCAGATGTCGAGGCGCTGCACATGTGAGGTCGAGCACTCTGGCACTGAGTTCTGACGCCGAGGTGCTGGATGAACGACGCCGAGGCGCTGGATGAATGAGGATCAGCACTTCGGTGTTGGATCCTGTCACCGAGGTGCTGCATCCAGAAAACATTTGCTGCTTCCAGTGCCCCTGCACTGAGTTGGGAGTGAGGCGTTCGACTCTTAGCCATTTTTTATGCTCACAGCCCTTGTTCACTCGACGCCGCAGATTCTATCTGGCGTCAGCCACTTTGCTTCTCCTTTTTCATTCTGATGATATGACTTTTGCTCTCACGCCTTGCATTGCTGCTCCTATGCTTAGCGCCATGGCTTCTCATCTGACACCATGTGGCTCCAACCTCGGTATTGCTCCAAAATGGGGTGTTTTATGCCCAAAACGTGCAAGTTGCCTCTTTCACCTTCCATTGGTATTTTTTGAATATGAAGAACAATCCTACAAAATTAATACCAAAAGTTATTGAAATTGCAACGCAATCATATCAAAAGTTAGCCTAAAAATGCAACAAAATTTCCACTAACCAGAATACTACCTGGTAAAGTCTGGAAACTTGTTATCACTGTTGGGAATTTCATGCACCATGTCTGTAAGATTTAGAAGTTAAATCACATCAACTCTGAAGTTTGAATTGGAGGCTAAGGATCATTCTAGAATGCCGGGTGTGTAATTTCAGTAACTTCAAGTCCGATTTTGACCTTGATGCAGCCCGTATCTCTCGAAACTTAAGACAAAAAAGTTTTAAATGTCTTTTGTGGGTCCATAACATCTTGAATTATCAAAATCTGACCTCAGTGTACAGAATTAATCCCACATTATGGGTCGATGGTTACACTATTAAAAATCTCTCCATAGACGTCTTTTAATATTTAATGCCTCCATTTGTATCCTAAATAAAAGCATAAGAATAATCAGTATATTTGGGCACCAAATAAATTTAAAAGACTAAGAATTAAAGACTAATAATTTTACTTGAATATTTGAGATAAGAAAGGCAAACACAATTTCGTTTTTGACCACTTGTCAATATTTGAAAACTCATGATCAATGATAATATCCCACATGAGCAACTATTTTCTATAAAGGGCTTCATGATTTCCTCATATGCTGACTATGTTAATTACATAGTGAGCAAAGTTCTACCACAAAATCTAAGTGGTCAGCAACGGAAGAAGTTCTTCCACGATTTGAAGTTCATTGTGTGGGATGAACCATATGTCTTCAAGAGAGGACCTCATCAGATCTTGAGGTGTATCCCATAGGAAGAAATGGTGGGCATTCTGAGCAGTTTCCTTGATTCAGACTATGATGGCCATTTTGCAGGACAATGGACTGCCTCCAAGGACAAAAAATCCAGTGCTGTAGCATGGCCCGGAGGAAGCTTGTGGCCCCAGAGCGGCTAAGGAACTAGCGCCATGATGCTGGAACCAGAGCCGCGGCAATGAGAGAGAAAGTCATCAAGACTAACATTCCGGCACCACCCGATGTCATATCTTGATGTTGGAAGAGAGCTCCTGAGATTCCAGAGTTAGGGCTTGTTAAATGCCTCTTTCTGCACCCTCTATTTAGAGGATTCTTAAGAAAATTCAGTATTTGGCTCACTAAAAACGCTTTTACTATTCTCCCTAAACTGTCGTGACATCGCGATCATGTCAAGCTAAGTCACAGGGCTAGACCATTAAACCTAACTAAATTATGCAAAATTGACACTGCACAACATGGCTACAGGACCTTAGCGTCCAACATCTTGCAATGGCAGGTTATTCGCTCTAAAATTTTATTAAATCCAATTTAAAACAACTAAACAATCACACAAAATTCAAATCACCCTAACTACCATGCTACTCATTTATTTTGAACTAATTCTAAATTATTTCAAAAATATGTCCTCAGAACTAAAGATCACAGGGCCAATTTATTTAATCCAAGGAAACTAAAAAGTCCTTTCGATTCCTCCTGGATCAAAAAAGACATTTAACCATTTTGGCTTTATGACATTTACTTCAATAATTGCAAACATGCCTCCCCAAACTTATGGGGGTAATGGGAGGTCACATTTTGCACTTCAAGTGTATTCATGTTGGCATTAGCAAGATGTTTGAACTCTTCTCCAACCTTACCTATAAATATTCTTAGTGCCCAAGGTTGGTTCATGATCTGGAACGATAAATTCGTCTAATTTCTTTAGATGTCGGGAACTTTCTTCATTTGAAATTGGTTTTTCTAATTGATTTTCCGTCCAAGACTCAATGGGATCGAAGGGATAATTCTGTTGTTGTTCATAAATATCTATCCCTTCCCCCTTACATAGCTTAAATTCTACCTCAATCTCTTCTACAAAATTTGTAACCAGTTGCTTCCGCTATTCCAAATTTAGCATAGGTGAGGGAGTTAATGAGCTACTTTCTTCCTTGACTGATTGGCCATCTTCTATGGGTCCCCTATTAGTCAAACCACCCAGATGATCCACAAAATGTGATTTTGCAGAGAGAAATCAAAAGTAAGGTAAGAAGTCTTACCCTCTTCAATCTCATCCCTAAAACGTTTATATTCAAAAGTAATCATTTACGTTATTTTGTGTGGTGGTTCTACCATCATCTCATCAAAGTGGGTCTCATTACTAGGGGCTTCAATGGGCTACAAGGGTCCATGTCCATAATCTAACATGTTTTCCGCACGATTTTGGTCCCAAGGATTTCCCATAGGTTGACCAATGAAGCTACACTCTTCTTCCTCAATTAATTTATTAGCCACACTACTAGCATGAGACTCTAAATTTGCAAGAGTCTGTATGCTCTCTTTCAATAAAGCCTGAAGAGTATATTCTACTGAGGGCTCATTAACATCTATCTGGGGAGGGGATTGTGGTATTGGGTACACAAAAGATGTGTTTGATAAGTACGAAGGTTCTCCCCAAGTAAAGCCTCTATATAAACAAGTTCTATATTCTCACATGATGGTCCTATAGAGTTAGATACTTGTTGACAAAGGGCACAACTCTCTCTTGTTCTCCTCTAAAGGCATATTGGCCGGCAAGTGTCTATAAAAAAATTTGTTTATTGGACTCGCTATTGAACTCATCAGGTGGAGGGTGTGGGATTGGACAAAAATGTGGACTATTACCCCAACAGGAATTTTGTGCCTCAAAAGGGGGAGCACATAATTGATCTCTATATGGTGAGGTGATTTGTGAAATGGGAGAGAAATCTGGACGGGGTGTAGCAAACTCTTGTGGTCTTCAAAGACCCAACAGTTGGGAGGTACTCAAAGAGGTATATTGATAAGCATACTTCCACATAATATTTTCCAAAGATAGATTGATATAAATATAAGTCCATCTTTCAAACACACATGAACTTCCAAGCCAGAAAGTAAACCAATTTCCACATTAAATGTAACAAAGAGAAAAACACAAAAATAACTACAAATCAAATAAAAATAAATGTTTTCCTACGACTAGACTACAAAAATTGAGATTAAAATTAATATTAATTCACATAAGTCCACGACAATAGCACAAAATCTTGTTAGATTCTAACACACTTAACTATAGGGGATGTTTTGTACGCAAGCATATGTGTCTTAACAAGTAGTACATCTGGTAAGACCAAATCAATCCCACAGAGACTATGGTGAATTTACTAAAATTGTATACTCAATTCCTATATCTATCCAAATAATTCCCAATTTCAATCACATATGAAAATGCAATTCAACACTAAACACGAGCTTACCCAATGGAATTCGATATCATAAAGATAGAGGAGAGTGATTCTACATAACATGTGTATATTTCATACAATTCTACTACTTGAGCATTTAGTCGAACACTTAGTGGACTCTCTTGAGCGCTCTATAATTGTACTTCTCAATTAACCTACTTTATTTCTTGATTTTAGCATTTAATTGAAAAACCCATTGGACATAACTCACAAATCCACGTGTGGTAATTAGTTATTTCTAACCTCGCATTCAAATTCCCCTTTCCAAACCACTTGGATGAAAAATCACACATTGCCTAATGCTAGTCTATCCTAATTCCCCCCTCCCCCCTGGTTGGTCTAAATCGTACCTAAATAGATTTAACAACGTATATGCAAGTGCATGTGTGGTATAAAGTAATACACTGAAGAGTCCAGGTCGATCCCATAGAGAAGTGTGAATTGAACACTATAATTTTGTCCGTACAACTATATCTAGCTAAGACAATCAAGAGAGAGGTAAACCTAACTAAGTCAAATTAAACTAAACTAATCCTAATCCTACTTTGAGTCGGACTTGGAGGGACTTAATTAAGCACAAAGGGTAGTGACTATCTACTACTTTCCTCTATATACTTCCTAAAACCCTTTACTTTTGTAATTTATCAAACACGTAATGGACCAGGGAAACCAGTACGCACAACCCTCTCTTGAGGTGTTACGATCGTGCCTACCTCTTTAGCCCTATTGTCTCTCGAGGTTAAAGTACTAAATCTGAGGCCCATCAGCATAGCCACTGTGGCCACGTGTTTCAGGACGCTTCTCTCAAAGTTTACTGGTGCACCCCTCCCCTGCTGATTGAACATAGTCGATTTGGTAATAACACATTGATTGGTGGGTGTCTATCCTAGTATACTCTCTCGGTATCAAAGGGGACATCAAATAGAAATGAGAAGGTCGTCAATATTCTAACATCTTAAGCATCTCAACAGTCAATCACACTAAGGTTTGATTAGCCTAACACTAACCCACTATACTACTGCCGTCGTGTAATAGAAGCATCGAGCACACATACACATACCAATATATGTAAAATCACTACAAGCAAGAAGCAATTAATTGAAAGAAGAAACAAATTACAATCACAGCAACCCCCCAAGGGCTACTATCATCAAATGTATCAAAATATATGCAAACCTAGACTCAAATACAAGTTCTAGAACAAATACATGGATACAAAGAAAGATAAAGATAAATAATCATAGAAGAAAATCATAATAGATAGCTCCTAAGGAGGAAATTGTCCTCCCGGATCGAACCTTATCCTTTGATAGCTCCAAATCCATGCTCTTGAGCTCTTCTAGAGCCCTAGTCTCGCCCAAAGTTATGCCCAAATCGCTCTCACGCATTTTGCTTCCACTTCTGAAAGTCTTGTGCCGAAAATACCCTAAAAATGCCTTTTAAAGGCTGCTGGAAGTGTCCTGGAACCGTGGTGTCGCATGGCGCCGGGCCACTTAAAAGGTGTAGTAAGTGGCTGGGCATCGCGCAATGCATCGCACTGCCGGGTGCATTGCATGACGCCAAGACTGCGGCGCTGTGTGGTGCCAAGTGCCTTTTTCTTGGCAGCACACACTTCTTTCTTCAGGGTTGAGCATCGTGGCTCTCAGCTTGGGCGCAGAGGCCCCAATCTTTGCACTTGGGCGCCCCAGCGAGTGCCCAGCCAATGCAAGGGCGCTAATGCTTCGGGTTTTCTGGGTTGCTTTGGCTTTGCGACGCCGCGACCATTCCATGGTGTCAGGCTCCTCTTTGACACCATGTGGCGTCAACTCTTGTTCTTCAATATTTTGGGCTATTTTCTTCATTTTTGCTTTGATTAGAGCAAGATTAATTTTATTGGCCTGCTTTTAGTATTTTGCATGTTTTCCCTGCATGAGACCAACAAAACTAAGTCAAATGCAGTCAAATAACTACTCAAAGTGGCTTAAAATTATGTGAAAATGGGAGCACAATATACACTAACCATATTACCCCAAAACTTAAATTCTTATTTGTCCTCAAGCAAGGAACCCTTGACGTAGATTTTATATGATCCATCTAGCATGCTAGTGATGAAAAATCATGTAATTGAATTAAAGAAATGAAAATCGATGTTGTTCGGCCAACTACCCATCTCGATATTCCTAAGAGACTCATTCATTTACAATCTACTTGCCCCACTAATGAAATTCTATGGCCCCCACACTATTGCTCTCACGATCGAACCACGAGCCATGCACTTGAGGAAGTATTCCTAGAATTCCATAAGTTAGTCTCTCAATCCACTCTCCACTAATTGTGAAAGATTCCTCCTAAGATCGGTAGGACTTTACTTAGGTTGTAATGGGTCTAGGGAGCAAGGTAGGATAAAAATTCAATCACGAAAGGTTCATTCTCTCAAGTTCAACTGGATATTGTGCTCCCATTTTCAAAAATATTTGAGCCAGTTTGAATAATTATTAGACCTCATTTGACTTAGTTTTATTGGTCTTATATAGGGAAAAAATCCAAAATGACAAACAGAATCCAATGGAACAAATGTTACCCAAATCGATGTTAAAATGAAGAAAATAGCCCAATATTGGCAAAGTGCTGAAATTGAAGCCACATGGCACTACTGGGTTGCGTGCATTAATGCCCTGACCCTGTGCAGGGGTGCCCATATTTGCGCTCAAGTGCCCCAGCACTCAAAACCAGGGCTGGAGTGATGGCGGTACTTAAGAGCGCAAAGCGGGGCACCATAGGATCGTACAACGCAATACTCGGTGCCAAGAATTGGTGCCACAAAGGATATCTGGCGCCACACGGCACAAGGTTCAGAATGTGCCTCTTTAGTGGCCCAACGCCACTGCTACATTACTAGACGCCACGCCGCACCTGGCAAGTTACTCCACACCTATAAGAGGAGATTTTAGGGCACTTTCGATGTAAGCCTTCCAAGAACGGAAGCAAAACGTGTCAGAATGATTTGGGGGCGATTTTGGGCGAGACTAGGGCTCTAGAAGAGCTCCAAAGCATAGATTTGAAGCCGTCGAAGGAAGAGATTCAATCTAGGAGGACTTTTCCCACCAAAGGAACTATCTTTTATGCATTTCTTCTATATCTGTTTCTCTTTTTCCATCATCTTGTATATCATTTGTGCTAGAACTCGTGTTTGAGTAGAGATGTGAAGGTATCTTGATGTTTGGTGAGATATTTCTCACACCTTGTGTATGCTTTCATGCTAGAACTCGAGTTTGAATCTAGGGTTACATGTATTTTAATGTATTAGAGTTATTAGCCCTTAGGGGTTGTAGTAATTGTACTTTTGTCTCTAAATTAGATGATTTTTCCTTACTTGTGGTAGATTGGCATGTGTTGATATGTGTATGAGTGTGAGATGCATCCCTTAGTGTGATTGACTGTTGGGGTGTTTCAGATGTTAGACGATTGGAAACCCTTTAATATCCATTTGATGTCCCCGTTGAGCCCGAGAGGTTATACAGGATAAACACCTATCAATCAGCGTGTGATCTCCAAATCGACTGTGTTCAAGCAATGGCAGGTGAGGAGTGCACCGGTAGACTTTGAGAGAAGCGTCCAAACACACGTGATCACAGTAGCTACGTTGATGGGCCTCTGATTTAGTACCTTGACTATGAGAGACAATAGGCTAGGGAGGGAGGCACGGTCGTAACGCCATGAGAGAGGGTTATGCGTACTGGTTTCCCTGACCTGCTAAGTGTTTGATAAAATACCCGAATAAAGGATTTCAGCTAGTATATAGAGCATTATAGTTAATCACACCCCAAGTGCGTAATTGAGTACCCCAGGTCCAACTCGCAAAAGGATTAGGATTAGTTTAATTTAAATTACATTTAGTTTAGTTCTATCTCTCTAGATTGCCTTGGCTAGATATAGTCAGACGGACATAATTACAGTGTTCAATTCCCACTTCCTTGTGGATTCGACCTGGACTCTCCAGTGTATTACTGAGCACAATGTGGCATACGTTGCTAAATCTACTTAGGTACAATTTAGGCCAACCAAGTTTTTGGCACCGCTGCCGAGAAAATATTTGGTTGACACTATTACCAATCCGAGTTAACTGTAGTCTAGTCGTAGTTTTGTGTTTTTGTTTTGATTGGTTGGTAGTAAAAATTTTTTCCTTATTTTAAAAATTGAGATTTTGAAATTTTTTTTCTTTCTTTCTTGCATGGATGATTGGCTGTGTTTGATTAATGGATTATTATTTAAATCACACCATGTAGAAGAATGAAGATAATAATGTGCATGCTTATCCAGGTCCGTCTTCTTGCAACTCCCAACCATGTGGTCTCCCTAGACCTAAAGATCTGCTACAGGCCACCTGTATCGCTCTCCCATTGAGCGAGCTACTCCATCAAATGGAGAGCAATTTGTCGGTCCCCCATTTGATGCATAGAGTCCTAGTTGGGTTTATGCATCTGACTTTTCATGGGAGCCTATTTCAATGTACATGTCTATACCTGATCAACATAGACCACCTTTCAATCCCATCTCTTACTAAACACCACACCGTAAACCCCAAGACCTCAATGGTGAATCAAGTGAGCAAATTATCTTATAGTTACTTGAAGGTCAAATGGCATTAAGAGAGGAACAAGACAGAACCACTAAGCAAATAAATGCCCTTTTCCAAATAGAAGCTAATTTGACTGGATCACCATGTGAGGAGTTAGAACAAGTTGTAGATAGTGGTCTTATTTGGGAAGGACTTGATTGGGCATACCCATCTTGTATAAACCCAACATTTTTACCTCCTTCCCAAGTAACACCCTTTGAGCCTTCATTTGAAAAGACTCTCATGGCTTCTAGCAAAAACGAGACCAGTATCTTAACGATTTAGAGTCTCAAGTGGATAGGTTGTGTAAATTTCTCAATGGGGAAAAAGAGGAAAACATTAATGGTTAACCTATTGGAAGTCCTATGGGGAACAATATTGAGAATGGGCTCTCTTAGCCCATGGAGGCCCCTAGGACTGAGAGACAACTAGAGGCAATAATAGAACCACCATTAGAGGACCCAAGATTGATGGAGTGTGAGAGCAAGATTTGTAGGAGTGAGGTTGCAGAATTCCGGGCCTATGACCCAACATTTGATGCCTCTTCCCTATCATGTTTTTGGGAATCCCATAGTGGTTCATCATATAGTGGCTCTGCAGGAGCTGACCTAAACTTGAAAGAGAGTGACAAACTCTTTTCCTCATTAATGCTGAATTTTAAAGAGGGTAAGCAATAGGATGAAAACCTTGAAGAGGTGGAAGTAGAATTGCAAGTAAGTTTGGGGGAAGAGAGGGAATATAATGATAATATTGAGAAATATCCCTGACAGTCTTATTAGATTTGGAAGGCAAGTCAATTTGAAGAGCCAACTTCAAGAGAGAAGAGATAGACAAATGCACGCGTCGTACCGAGTAATACACTGGGGAGTCCGGGTCGATCCCACTGAGAATGAATTTTACACTATAATTATGTCTATTCATCTATACCTACCCTAGGCAATCTTGAGAGAGGTAAAACTAACTAAATGCAAATTAAACTAAACTAATCCTAATCCTACTGTGAGTCGAACTTGGGTGACTTAATTAAGCGCTAACGGTAGTGATTATCTACTACTTTGCTCTATATACTAGATAAAATCCTTTACTAGGTATTTTATTGAACACTTAGCGGATCGGGGAAACCAGGACACTCAACCCTCTCTCGAGACGTTACGACCGTACCTCCATTTTACGCCCTATTGTCTCTTGAGGTCAAGGTAATAAACCAGAGGCCCATCAATGTAGCCTCCTTGACAATGTGTTTCAGGATGCTTCTCTCGAAGTCTACCTGGGCACCCCTCACCTACTGACGGGTGTCTATCCCTATATACCCTCTTGGACTCAACGGGGACATCAAATGGATATTAGAAGGTCATCAATCTTCTAATATCTTAAGCATCCCAACAGTCAATCACACAAAGGCTTGATTATGCCTAACACTAGCCCACTATACTTCCATCGCCGAGTAACAGAAGAACCGCAAACAAATTAACATACTGATATATGTAAAATCACCACAAGCAAAGAGAAATTAACAAATAGAAGAAACAAAGTTATATCACTACAATCCCCTAAGGGGTAATATCATCAAATGTATCAAAATACATGCAAACATAGACTCAAATACGAGTTCTACCTCAAATACATGGATACAAAGAAAGTTAAAAAGAAATAGGGATAGATGAAACTCATAAAAGATAGCTCGTAAGGTGGCAATCGTCCTCCTAGATCGAATCTTCTCCTTCGGTAGCTCCAAATCTGCGTTCTTGAGCTCTTCTAGAACCCAAGTCTCGCCAAACATCACCTCCAAATCCCTCTCATGCGTTTTGCTTCCGCTCCCAGAAGGCTTGTGTCGAAAATACTATAAAACGCCTTTTATAGGCTGCTGGAAGTGTCCCAATGCCATGTGGCGTCATGTGGCCATTGCCTGGCGCTGGGCCATTTAAAAGGCGCCATAAGTGGTTGGGCGTCATGACGCCGGGTGCATTGCATGACTTCGAGTGCATTGCATGACACCAAGCGCTTTTTTCATTTAGCCACGTGCTCCTTTCTTTTGAGTCGAGCATCGCAGCAGTCTGCTCGGTCGCAGGGGCACCCATCTTCACACTTGGGCACCTCCTTAGCCTAGATGTCATTTGAGTCTCAGGTCTAAATCAGGGGCCCATGAAAGATACTCAGCCTAAAGAGGTCACGTATGTTCGGACTCTCCTTTCGAAGTCCACTGGCGCACCACTCACCTGCCCTTGCTAGTCTTGCCGCGATTTGGGGATCACACGCAGAGTGCTAGTATCCTTTCTTATTACCCATTTAGTCTCAACGAAATGGTAAAATGAAAATGTAGAAGTCGTCAATCTCTTCATGTTAAAACTCCCCAACGGCCACTCACACAAAATTAAAGATAGATTGCAATTAAATAAACTAAAATAGGTAAGATATCAAGAATCCAAAACCTGAAATCGTATTACATCACTCACACCCAAAAGAAGTTTAGCTACACATAATTTCGAATTGGGAAGAATCCCTATCTATTGATATTAAGTAGATCGAAAGAACGAAGTTAAAACATAGCAAAAGACTTCCCTTTTCCCCTTAAGCTTTTTCTTTCTTCCTCCAACGCCCAAAGAAGCTCAGCTTCACTCCCAATGCAAAGCCCACCACAGCAACGTGGAGGCGCGATACCCAAAGCCTGATTATAGCGCATATCTATAGAAGAGTCTAGAAAATTCACCCTTTTTAAGGTGCCCCAAGTGACGTGGTGCCACACTGCGTGGAACTCCATTCCTTCCTCCAACATGTCTGAGAAGATGGACATCATGCATCTCAGGAAGGTGGTTGGAGCATTAAATAATCCAAAATGCATTCTCAAGAAGGCAAATGTCTTGTATGGGCATGTTAAAGTCGTCTTCTCCTGATCTTCAGGTGCTATCCAGAATAGCCATCCAGAAAACAGAAGAATTCTTTTCCTGCTAATCTATCCTAGATTTGATCAATGAAAGGGAGTGAGAAATGATCCTTTTTGGTTGCCTTGTTGAGCTTTCTATAATCCATGCAAATTCTCCACCTAGTGACTGTCCTGGGTGGAATGAGTTAAATGTTTGTATTTGTTATTAATGTCGTCCCGCCCTTTTTTGGGACTACCATCACTTGGCTCACCCACGAGCTGTCAGAGATTGAATAGATGATTCCAGCATCCAACCATTTAATGATTTCCATCTGTACAACTTCTTTCATAATTGGGATTAGCCTGATGCTCAATAGAATTTTTGTGCCCTTCCTCCATAAATATTTTGTGCATACACATGGAAGGGCCGATTCCCTTGAGATCTGCAATAGACCATCTGATAGCTCTTGTATGTCTCCTGAGTACTCCTAGTACTTTTTCTTCCTGTTCAGTGGAAACTTGTGCTGATATTATTACAGGAGAGTTGATTCTTTTCAATGTAGGAATTTGTCAGATGATTTGGTAATGCTTTTAATTCTAGTACAGATGTTTCTTCTAAAAATGGCTTCATGAAGCTTCTTTTGTCAGGTTTCAAGTTGAGGGCTTCGTACTGGCTTTTGCCTCTCATGACTAGGGGTAGAGCATTTAGTCTTTTTACTTCCTCATCATTTTCATCATTTTCTTCTTCTTGGCTGTGAGTTATGCATGCCTCAAAGGGGCCTCAGGGAATGATCTTACAAACACTGCTTGGCTTTATCTATCCTCTTCCTACACTCCAAATTCCTTTTTGGCTTCTGTGGCAAAATATCATTGCTTGAAAGACATTGAAAGTTACTGTTTGGTCATTGACTGTCATGGTTAATTCTCCTTTTTGCACATCTATAATGGTCTCTATGTCTTCCTTTATGTCCTGGACTATGAAGTTAGATAGACAAAGGCATTAAGTGTACACAGAGACTTTCCTTGGACTTTGTTTCTAATTGTACAACAACTGGTAAAGCTTCCTGGATCTTTCATCTTGGGGGCTAGTTTTTTTTTTTAAGAAGAAAAATGATTTCTGTACTATGAGTTTTTACTTCCTGATGTGGCTGTCCTGCTGGAAGCCTAGTTGGTAGCCCAGATAAGGTCTAGTGTTTAGGCTTACCTAAAGAATAGGTAGATAGTTCCTATTTTATCTCTTATTTTGACTGCCAACCAAGATGCCATGTCACGCTGTAAACCCTCACAGGAAAAATTTGGCAGTACAGTTATCACCACTCTTTTGAAGAACTGCATTGCATTCCTCCATTAATGCAACTATCTCAAATTTGCATTGGTTGGCATGTTCTCTATTGCCTTTGCGAAAGGGATATTGATGTGTAAATGTTTCAGAATTTCAAGAAATATCTTTAATTGTTGATCCCCCTTAATATCCTTAAGTCTTTGCGGATATGGTGGAGGATGGTAAGATTGCTTCATCGTATTCCCTTCAATTGGTGCATTTTCTTCTTTCGGTGTATCAAATAGGGATTCATCAATCATGATTTCAGAGTTTTCATTTAACTTTCTCATTATTTCCTCAACACTGCAGATGGAGGTATCATGATTGGTGATCAACTTGTGTAACAGGTTTCTTCAGCCTCACATTTTTCATTACTTCCAGCATTTGGCTGCCCTTTCCCAAATTGGCTATGCTCGGAAGGCGAGGGGCATTCCATTTCTGCTGGTTACTTATGTAATAAATACTTTCTATCATTGTGGGGAATGTTGCATTTACATGTCCCATTCCCCCACAGGTCCTACAATCCTTAGCCGGTCCGTGGTTAATGTAGATAGCTAAAGCCTTTACCTTATTGTTCATGACTTCCAATTCTCCAAGGATTTGTGAGATAAAGTCCATTTCATAAACTCCCATTGCCTTTTCTGAGCTTTGATTCTGCTCAGGAGAGCTCCTAGGTCTTTCAATGTTCCATTGGTAGCTGTTGGCTGCCATATTTTCCAATAAATCATATGCCTCACGAATGAATTTTTTTAAAAGTGCACCACCTGCTACTACATCAATAATTGTTATTCTCTGATTCTGCAGCCCATTATAGAATATGTGCACTTGTTACCATTTAGGAATTGAATGGTGAGGGCATTTCCTTAATAGCACCTTGAAACGATCCCAAACTTCATAAAGAGATTCCTAATCCAATTGGGTGAACAGGTTGATGTCATTCCTCAGCTTTACTATTTTAGCAGGAGGGAAGTACTTAGCCAAAAGTTTATGTTCAAGATTATTCCATGTTGTGATAAAAACTCAAGGCAAAGAATTCAACCAATGATTTGTTGTATTCCTCAGTGAAAATGGGAATAATCTCATCCTTATAGCATCATTTAACACACCATTATGCTTGAAAGTTTCATAGATTTCCAAGAAATCTGCTAGGTGTGAATTTGGATCATCATTAGGAAATCCACTGAATTGTACTGAAGCATGTATCATTTGAATGATTGACGGCTTGCTTTCAAAAGTGTTTGCATGTATAGCCGGTCTTCAAATGCCAGAGTGTGTACCTCCAGTTTGAGCCATTTCGTCCTCTCTTCTTGATAACTTGTGCTTCCTAAGGTTCACTCTTGCTGTCATCTGAATTTCTGGATCGAATGGGATCAGAGCAAGGCCTCTATGTTCTTGGAAACACAAGAGAGAGCAAGTATAGAAATTTGGCTCATCAATCACACTTCAAAACAACAAAAATATAATTGCATACACTCAAAAACAAGCAAACACAATAACACGACAGAATTTTGACTCAATTAATTATACTAACCAACAAAATTAATTATTCTAACATGCAAAACAAATCAAATTACACAATACTAAGCATGCAACTATGTTAATCAGATTACTCTAACTACTCTAATCTAGATTACAGCTATAGAACCCAAGGCTACTAGCAATAATAGTCCCCGACAATGGCGCCAAAAACTTGCTAGGGCTAAAATGACACTTATAAAATTATGCTCGTGTGCAAGTGGACGCGTCGTACCAAGTAATATGTTAGACAAGTCCAGTTCGATCCCACGAGGACTATGCTACGTACTAGCCAATAAATTCACTACTCCTATATCTAAGTACTGAAATTACGTACTAATTGTCACAATATCCTAATATAAACACTACAAAAGAATACTATCTAATTGTAGTAGTCCTAAGTGATACATGCCCACGCTAGAGGCTAAGTAGATTAGGTGTAGAGGGGAGTGATTTCATGCGATTCACAGTAGGATTCATGTAATTTAGCTAAGTATGCAATTCACAACTTGTTAGTGGGTCTGGAATTCCCTACAGATAACCCTCTTACGAGGTGCTACGATCGTGCCCACCTCTTTAGGCTGATTCTCTTTCAAGATCATTGTTCTATATCAAGGGCCCAAATATGCTCTGCCCAAAGCGACCACGCGAGTCCGAACGTTTCGAAGTCCACTGGGGCACCCCTCACCTTCCCTTGCTGGTCTTTCTGTGATTTGGGGATCACACACAGAGTGGTGGTATCTTTTCTTATTACCTTTAAGTCGCAACGAAACGATAAGATGAACATGTAGAGGTCATCAATCTCTTCATGTTAAAGCTCCCCAATGGCCACTCACACTAAATTGAAGATAGATTGCACTTAAATACACTAATATAGTTAAGATTACATGAATCTGAAACCCAAAATCACATTACATCACTCACCCCCAAAAGAAGATTAGCTACACAATCTGGAATCGGGAAGAATCCCTATCCATTTACCTTAAAAACATGATAAATAGGAAGAAAGAAGATAAAACAGAGCCAAAAGACATACTTTTTGCCCTTGAGCTTCTCCTTGTTCCTCCATCAATGCCCAAAATGGCTCAGCTTCACTCCCAATGCTAACTCCTCCTCAGCGGGGTGGAGGCGTGATACCTAAAGTGTGGTTATAATGCATATTTATAGGGAGTCTGGAAGATTCCCCTTTTTAAGGTGCCCTTAGTGACGTGGCACCACGCGACGTGGAACTCCTCCAATGGCGCTAGATTTTGACACCGAGTTTGGCACCTCGCTTGAATACGGCATCGCGTTACGTTGTTATCCGCATCGCCAGCGCTCCGGTGATGGCTTCTGTCGTTATGGCGCTGTAAGTGCGACCATCAACGCTCCGATGTTGCCTTCAATCACCACCGCTCTGGACAACTGAGGATCAGCTCTCTGGTGTTGGATCCTGTCATCGAGGCATTGTGCCCAGAAAAGTTCTGTTACGTCTAGCGCTCTTGCGCTGAGTCTAGAGCCAAGGCGTTGGACACTTAGTCGTTTTCCTCTACTCAAAATACTCGTTCACACGGTTCAATAGCTTCGAAAGTGTCACCATGAGTCGTCACTTGCACTGCTTCTCTTCTACGTAGCGCCACAACCTCCGATTTGACAACATGTGGCACTGCCCTCTGTATTGCTCCGAATGGGGTGATTTTTAGCAGAAAACATCTAAATTGCTTCTTTCTCCTCCTAGTTGGTGTTTGTTGAATATGAATTACTTTTCTATAGAATCAACACCAAAATTTAGTGAAATTTCAACACAATTATATCAAAATATGGACTAAAAATGCAACATAATATCCACTAACCACAAACTCAACGCTAAAAATGGAATTACTGCAAGAACGCTAGTAGAAGAGTTTCCCATTTGGTTGATTTCCACCTATCGGATGGAAAAAAAATTCAAAAAAAAATGACAGCAATTCTCCATTTTACATTTTTGGCATGGATTGCAAAAATAAGTCCCTCTTTTTCTATTTATAGGCTCGGGGAGCACACTGAAGTTTTTCTCTTAAGTATTTGAACACTGTCAACGTCAAGCTTTTTTGCACGGTGACAGGCTCGTTTCCCTTAAGTGGAACATGTGCGTTATTCTATTAGACTGGTTGCAGGGGTGCCCAAAATCTAGGACAGGAGCGTTGACCTTTTACCCTTTTCTTGGACTAACTCCTGACATCATGTCCTCACTTCTTCTCCATGATCTCGAGCATCATTTGGTTTTTTTGATGTTTTTCTAGTCCTTGGGAGCAATTGTGTCCGGTCAGGGGTGTCACAAGGCTGAAGGGCAGAGATATTATAGCCTTTTGTCCAACAAGTGTGGGGCTCTACCTCAGTCTTGTCTAGGTAGATCAGCCTTGTGCAAGGCTCATCACTATTTAGTAATGGGGTTGAAGGTAGAGTAATGCCTCAAGCTGACTTGTGTGCAAGGACTAGAAGATACAACCATGGGAAAAACGACTTTGATTACCTTAGAATATGTTGAGTTACAATTTGAACCCCAATGTTGTTTCCCCTTCGCATCTCTCGGTCAAATCACAAGATGACTTTGATGATTAACCCTTAGCCCCTTACATATTTGTAGACAAACATAGCCATAAAAACACTCACTGCCAAAAAAACGGCCTTTACCGGCGGTTGTTTATAAAGTACCGCTGGTAATATTAACTTTACCGGCGGTTTTTTGTAAAGCACCGCTGGTAAAGACCGCAACTTTTCGTTGCAGTTTTTACCGCCGGTAAGTGGTCTAGTTCGGCTCAGCGGCGATTTAAACCCGCCGGGAAGCTTGTAAAAATTATTGCTTCCCGGCCCTAACTTACCCTTCTAAAAAATATTTTCAACCTTACCTCTCGCCTGTCCTCTGCGCGGAAGTTCGTCCTTTCTTCTTCCTGCCCTCTCTTCACGAACGAAGCAAGCACAGCCAGATTTCTAGCGAGGATCAAACCCACAACCGTTTCCGGCGAGGGAACGCGTCAGCCCCACTGCGGAAGGTCCTCCCCTTTCTGCAAAAATAGGTATTTCGGGTTAGGGTTTTTTTTTTCTTTGGAAGTTCCTCGCCTTTCTGCAAAAATAATGAAGTCTTTCATTGATTCATGTAATTTGGTACTGGTTTGCTACTATTTTTTATTCTTTTCATGAGAGTTCAAGAATCGTCGTAGTTTTTGTTCGGCCTTTGGATGGGTTGTTAGATGTTTGCACTATTAGAATGGGCGAAAACATGACACGATTTCCTCTCAGTTTGCCTTTTTAGCTATTTTAAATGATTCGCCTTTTGTATTGCTGCTGTCCTCAAGTCAATTTTTTACTATAAAATGTTAGTGCCGACTACATGTGTCTCTTCACTTTTTTTAGCATAAGATAAAATCTGCTAAAGTATGGATTCTTTTTTGACTATCAACATACATAATTTATTGGATTAATGCTAGTAATCTATTGAATCACGTTAAACAAACTCTATACAACTTTTTCAGAAAAGCAAACTTTATACAAAATTTTCATTTGGTAGGATAATGAAATAAATTTTTTTTTGGTAAGATAATAAAATAATTTTATTGGATTAATGCTTCATAGTGTCTTGACGTGCTTTTTATGTTTCAATAAAGTTGTGGCATGCTGTTCTTCCAGCAAGGTCTTATCTTGTCTTTTCTTCTCACTGCAGTCGTTTTTTTTTCCTTTTCTTTTTCTTATTTATTCTGCTGATGAATGAGTGTAAAACGAAAATCATCTCAACCAGTACCACTTGGTTTTCAAAGTGAATAATATTCTTAAATTCGTAGAATAGGAAAGTATACACTTTCTTAAATGTGAAGAATGGGAACTATAATAGGTAAATGATTAAAATTGGAATAGAAATCAGGCAAGGTAAATACTAAATGTTTCCTCATACAAAAAAAAATACTCAATTAAATGTACATTATTACTTCCCAGGAGATATTTAACTCTTGATAATATAGTGCCGTTTCCTTCTAAAATCATGTCATCTGTTTATAGGTAATTTGATTATTGCTCATGAATTTTATACTCTAACGAGTAATTACTAGTAAGTAAGGGACTTTTGACCCAAAGTAAATGTTTTTTTTCTTTGAAGTCGAAGTGTGTATATGCTCAGTTTGCTTCTCGGTTATGTTTATAACACGTTCGTCATATTCTGAAAATATCTCTAGAGCTGAGAATTTTTTTTTTTTTTTGGGTGGGTTTTTGGTTTCACTTCACTAGCTTGGTGGTTCACAAAGAGCACACTTTTCATGGAAAGGTTTGGAAGAATTTGTATCATGTATGTTATATGTTTGACATATTGAACTACATGAAGCACACTAAGTTGTTAAATAGTTTCTGATATTTTAACTAATCATGATTACTTAATAAGCATTCATTGAAGAGGTGACACATTGACACCCGATATTTGTCGTGAAAATTATTGGCTAGGTTGTTCACAATATTAAGGAACATCAAGGACATGAGTAGGCGATTGATCGCATGTCAAAGGTCATCTTGGGGCAAGTTTCTTCCTTTGGTTTAAAGGTACTTATTAATTCATTTGGATATAATAGAATCTTAATTACTAGGTGATGAGAACAGCAGTGGCTTATCTATACCTCGATCTTTTCCATTAATGTTTTTGATATCAACACTACAAAGTTGATTGTATTTAAACCTCAAGATCCTAGCTATCTGGAAATTAGTTAGATGTTACGATAATATGATGAGGACAATGCCACTTAGGATCACAACAAAGTATAGATGATAAATTTAGATCCTTGCACTCAGCTGTTTTCTCTTTTTCTTTCCCTCTACCCACTCTTACACTTTAACTAAGTATGAGAGAGGAAGGAGAGAGAGGAGAGAGAATAACATTAAAAAATCTGATTATCATGTATGGAATAGGATTGAAATCATAATCCATTAATAATTTTTACAACTTGTCTTTGTGTTTTATTGCAAAAATGGACTATCTCAATGACAGGAGCTGGATGTACCGGTACGCCGCCAAGGTTGACCGGTGCCAGCCCGAATTTTCAGATGGGATTGTTTTCTTCACGGAGTTTGCCAAACAAAGGTTGGGTGTCCAAGAAAGTGGCCAGTTAAGATGCCCATGTGCCAAGTGTAAGAACAAGAATTTTTTTAATTGCGACACAGTAATGTATCATATAGCAAGGGAGGGATTTGTTGCTCGATACCATACTTGGCATTTTCACGGTGAGGAAGGCACTGAGCAACAGCCAAATGCTTCCATTGAGACCGGACACGGGCCAGAGATGTCAAGGTTGTTAAATGACGCATTCATGCGGGATGCTGAAAAGGCAGGGGAAAACACAGAGGGTGAATGTGAAGATTTGGAAATACGTAGGTTTGAGCAATTAATGGATGCGGTGAAACAGCCATTGTATGGAGGTTGGGAAAAGTATTCAAAGCTTTCTTTCATGGTCCACTTGTTCCAAATTAAATGTTTGAACAAATGGAGTAACAAATCTTTCTCCGATGTGGTTGTGCTTTTCAAGGACGTTCTTCCCCCGGATAACACAGTTCCCAAAAATTGGTATGAGTCAAAGAGATTAATGGCAGACTTGGGGTTAGATTGCAAGAAAATTCATGCATGCCCGAATGATTGCATACTGTACAGAAATGAAAATAGAGATTTAGACAGCTGCCCAAGGTGTAAGACGTTAAGGTGGACTGAGAAAAAAGGTAGTGGGAAGAGAAAACATTTGATACCAGCAAAGGTTGTCCGACATTTTCCGTTGGTTCCAAGACTGCAAAGGTTGTTTATGTCCGAGAAAACAGCATCATTGATGACATGGCATGGGTCAGCTCCAGTGGATGTAGAAGAGAGAATGAGTCATCCTAGGGACTCTGTGGCATGGAAACACTTTCAGTGCCACAGAACATCCGTCTTTCAGTGCCGATTCACGGTATCTTAGACTTGGATTGGCTAGCGATGGTTTCAGTCCTTTTAAGGTTGGAACTGGTTCAAGCCGTAGTACATGGCCTGTCATCATTTCCATTTACAATTTGCCCCCTTGGTTTGCAATGAAAGAGAGTTATTTTGTCATGACACTTCTCATTGATGGACCAAAATCGCCAGGTAATGACATTGATGTTTATCTCCAACCAGTGGTTGATGAGTTGAAATTGTTATGGGCAGAAGGGGTCAAGATGTACGATGTTGAAACACGCTCATTTTTTCAGATGCGCGCAGCAGTCCTGTGGACTATATCAGACTTCCCAGCATATGGCATGTTGTCCATCACAATTTGTTGAACCATTAATCATAATAGAGAACTCGGAGACACAGGATCCAGACCTCGACGATGATGAGACACTCCCACTAGAGGAGACGGAGCCACCTGAAGAACCACCATCGACTCCTACACAGGCAGGTAGAGGTCCTGCCAAAGCGACCTCACTCATGCCCAATTTAGGGGAGAAACATGTAGTCGTGTTCAAAAATGGTCAAATGACTAATGTGGAAGCGGGAAACTTTTCACGCATGGTTGGCTCCGACTGCCGTCAAGAACGGTATTTTGTTTTGCATAAAATGTGGAGGGCCCAATGTGACAGGTTTGATCAGTGGTTCGAGGCAATGTCGGTACATATCCAACCTAGCTAATTGAAATTATCTCTTTCCATATAGATATGTCACTCTATTGGCACTCTAATTTGATCAATGCTTTTTATTTGTAGTGTAGCAATCGTACAAGTGGGTTGATGATGATGGAACAACAGAGCTAAGTAGCACGGAGGCAAAAAAATTCCTTAAGTCCATTCTTCAAAAATTAATTAGGGATAATCGGTGCTACTTGAGGAGAGACTACGTTGAAGGCAGGAACCCGGAAGAGTATGCAACTACTCCCATCCCGACCATTACTCAAGATTCGTGGGATCTTTTACTGGCTTATTGGGAGCAAGAACAAGTGAAGGAAATGTCGAAGAAGAACAAGATCAATCGGTCTAAGCAAAACATCGTTCACACTCTCGGGACCAGGTCATTGCCTCGGTACTATGAGCAACAGGTAAGTATTCATCCTCTCATTTTTGTAATTTTCATAAGTACACGAAGACAGTTTATTAATGGATTAATGTTTTTGAAAACAGAAAAATGAACAAGGGGATTCTTTTAGTCTGTTTCATGGTTACGTTGGGGCGCACAGGAAAAAGGATGGGACGTTTCCTACTGATGGCACACGAGAAAAATGTGTAAGTTTCTAAGTTGACATAATTCTTAAGTTACTATATAAGATAGGAGACTAATATATTTCTATAATGTGTTTTGCAGGAACATTTACGCGCAGAAGCCATCGCTCGCCAGGTCTCTGAATCGAGAGACCCTAAAGATTTGAGATCCGTATTGGATCATCTGCATGGTGGACATCACAGTGGATACAAGAGAGGTTTTGGCCATGGTTATGTACATGATCGGGCGGCGGGTCGGCCACGCAGGTCAGCGTCCATTCAAGAAGCTGCATCACTGAGGGAGGAAGTGACGGACTTGAAGAACAAAGAGGCTGCCACACAGAGGGAGTTAGCGATTATGAGAGAGCAAATCGCCATTTTGACGCAATCACATCAACATCAACATCGTGGTATATTATACTTTTGTTGTTAACTAATTAAGGTGGGTGATGATCGTTATTTTCAATTATATATTAATTAATTTTTTAATTTATTGATGCAGGCAATGATAATGAAAATGCCAATCCTAATGGAGAGCATTGAGTTGGGGACTCAGGAAAATAGAATGGTTGAGTAACAATTTCCTTTGATATTCGTTCTTTGTAATGATACATTACTCAGTGTAGTTAAGTTCAATTACATTATCGTTCTTCGAGTAACCATTAACTTTTGTTCAACGCGATATTTAATTTTAGTATATTAATTTGTGCAACTTTAGTCATCTAAATTTTTGTATTAGTGGAATGAATGAAACAGGATGTGTAATGAATGATGATGCATCCAAACAGGGAAAAATAACATTTAAAAATAATTTTTTTTAAAATTAACGATTTTTACCGGCGGTTTTAAAACCGCCAGTAAAGTACTTCGGTAAAGATTTCCCGGCGTTTTATTTTTCGCCGGTAATTTATACGTATTTTATACCTGGGGTCAAAACCGCCGGTAAATTACCGGCGCTATTTTGCGCGTTATGACCGCCGGTACAACTTTACCGTCGCTCCATTTACCAGCGATAATGTTTCCTCCGGTAAGTACTTTACCGGCGGTTTTGGGGCCTTTACCGGCGGTGTTTAACCGCCGGTAAAGGCCGCTTTTTTGGCAGTGACTCTAGGGGGTAAGGCACGTATCCTAAAGCTAATATGATTTTGGGGTGTTAATATAGAAACTTCTACAAACTTCACTGCCTCTCCAGTGCTCTTTTTGGTCACCAAGACATGCCTATCGTGACTCCTGCAATGTGGCAAGTGGTTCCCATCTTCAGCATCTTATAGATCAACAAGGCATACCATCAGATATCCAAAATTCGCCTACTTTGTCGCATCATGGCCCATGGGGATTACACATGCTGATTCATGCGCGCTTGTGCTTGGGTGCATCAGCTGCTCAGTGAGCTAGACTGGGTCCGTGACTCTAAGTGTTGCGGATTTATCAAGCGCCGGCTTGCAGCTCTTCATGGTGTCTTCAATGGGTCTGAGTCTAAATGTGCATTTGATCTGGGCTCCCACCAGCAAGTAGTCTTTCGACGCCGGGCTACTCCAGTCGTTCTCTTGCGTCTGCGCTTCATGTTGGGGACCTCGGGACACGGCAAAGGGGTCCTGAAGTGCGCCGGTCAAGTGCCTCAGCGCCGAATTTACATGCTCTTGCGTGGGACACAACCAGATTCACCACTTCTCTAGTCTGGCTGACGTCAGAACTTTGCAATTTACCATGGCACACCATTTTACTTTCCAATGTTGTGTACTATGTTCACGATCGTGTGGCGTCATCCCTTGCTGCCTTCTTCTTCAAGGGGCTTTTTGGTTCATTTTTCGCATAAAGGTTTTCTTCCAGTAGCCTTCTTGGCATTTTCAATGATTTCCTGCACAAAAACATGAAATTTGGGTGTATTAGCCACGAAAAATAGCCAAATTAGGTATGAAAAACGTGATACGAATTTGACTAATCAGATTGAAGGCACGAGACTGACTCTGAGGTGAGACTAGGGAAGATTTGCAATATCGACGGTGTCAGGAGGGGTCTGGTTCTGTCTTGGAAACCAGTGGTGTCCACAATTGTCCAGTGGTGTCTTGTAGTGTCTAGTGATGTCTTGTGGAGTCCAGTGGTGTCTTGTGGTGTCCAGTGGTGTCGAGATCGAGAGAGATCGAGAGAGATCGACAGAGATCGACAGAGATCGATCGAGATCGAGAGAGATCGATCGAGATCGAAAGAGATCGACAGAGATCGATCGAGATCGAGAGAGATCGAGAGCGATCGAGAGAGATCGAGAGAGATCGAGAGAGATCGAGAGAGATCGAGAGCGATCGAGAGAGATCGACAGAGATCGACAGAGATCGACAGAGATCGACAGAGATCGACAGAGATCGACAGAGATCGAGAGAGATCGAGAGAGATCGATCGAGAGATAGAGATCGATCGAGAGATAGAGATCGATCGAGAGATAGAGATCGATCGAGAGAAAGAGATCGATCGAGAGAAAGAGATCGATCGAGAGAGAGAGATCGATCGAGAGAGAGAGATCGATCGAGAGAGAGAGATCGATCGAGAGAGAGATCGAGAGAGAGAGAGATCGATCGAGAGAGAGAGATCGAGAGAGAGAGAGATCGAGAGAGATCGAGATCGATCGAGAGAGATCGATCGAGAGAGAGAGAGATCGATCGAGAGAGAGAGAGAGAGAGAGAGAGAGAGAGAGAGAGAGAGAGAGAGAGAGAGAGAGAGAGAGAGAGAGAGAGAGAGATCGATCGAGAGAGAGATCGAGAGAGAGAGAGAGAGAGAGAGAGAGAGAGAGATCGATCGAGAGAGAGATCGAGAGAGAGAGAGAGAGAGAGAGATCGAGAGAGAGAGAGAGAGAGAGAGAGAGAGAGAGAGAGAGAGAGAGAGAGAGAGAGATGAGAGATGAGATCGATCGAGAGATAGAGATCGATCGAGAGATAGAGATCGATCGAGAGATAGAGATCGATCGAGAGATAGAGATCGATCGAGAGATAGAGATCGATCGAGAGATAGAGATCGATCGAGAGATAGAGATCGATCGAGAGATAGAGATCGATCGACAGATAGAGTTCGATCGACAGATAGAGATCGATCGAGAGATAGAGACCGATCGAGAGATAGAGACCGATCGAGAGATAGAGACCGATCGAGAGAGAGATCGATCGAGAGATGAGAGAGATCGAGAGAGAGAGAGAGAGAGAGAGAGAGAGAGAGAGAGAGAGATCGAGAGAGAGAGAGAGAGAGAGAGAGAGAGAGAGAGAGAGAGAGAGAGAGAGAGAGAGAGAGAGATCGAGAGAGAGAGAGAGAGAGAGAGAGAGAGAGAGAGAGAGAGAGAGAGATCGATCGAGATGATAGAGATCGATCGAGCTCGATCGAGAGATAGAGATGGATCGAGATCGATCGAGCTCGATCGAGAGATAGAGATGGATCGAGATCGATCGAGCTCGATCGAGAGATAGAGATTGATCGAGATCGATCGAGAGATAGAGATCGATCGAGAGATACAGATCGATCGAGAGATAGAGATCGATCGAGAGATACAGATCGATCGAGAGATAGAGATCGATCGAGAGATAGAGATCGATCAAGAGAGAGAGATCGATCGATCGAGAGAGAGATCGATCGAGAGATAGAGATCGATCGATGAGATCGAGATCGATCGAGAGAGAGATCGATCGAGAGATGAGAGATCGATCGAGAGATGAGATCGATCGAGAGATGAGAGATCGATCGAGAGATGAGATCGATCGAGAGATGAGAGATCGATCGAGAGATGAGATCGATCGAGAGATAGATAGAGATCGATCGAGAGAGAGATCGATCGAGAGAGATGAGATCGATCGAGAGAGAGAGATCGATCGAGAGAGAGAGATCGATCGAGAGATAGAGATCGATCGAGAGATAGAGATCGATCGAGAGATAGAGATCGATCGAGAGAGAGAGATCGATCGAGAGAGAGAGATCGATCGAGAGATAGAGATCGATCGAGAGATAGAGATCGATCGAGAGATAGAGATCGATCGAGAGATAGAGATCGATCGAGAGATGGAGATCGATCGAAGATGGAGATCGATAGAGAGATGGAGATGGATCGAGAGATGGAGATGGATCGAGAGATGGAGATGGATCGAGAGATGGAGATGGATCGAGAGATAGAGATCGATCGAGAGATAGAGATCGATCGAGAGATAGAGATCGATCGAGAGAGAGAGATCGATCGAGAGATAGAGATCGATCGAGAGAGAGAGATCGAGAGAGAGAGAGAGAGAGAGAGAGAGAGAGAGAGAGAGAGAGAGAGAGAGAGAGAGAGAGAGAGAGAGAGAGAGAGAGAGAGAGAGAGAGAGAGAGAGAGAGAGAGAGAGAGAGAGAGAGAGATCGATCGAGAGATCGAGAGATCGATCGAGAGATCGAGAGATCGATCGAGAGATGAGAGATCGATCGAGAGATGAGATCGATCGAGAGATGAGATCGATCGAGAGATGAGATCGATCGAGAGATGAGATCGATCGAGAGAGAGATCGATCGAGAGATCGAGATCGAGATCGAGAGATGAGATCGATCGAGATGAGAGAGATCGATCGAGAGATGAGATCGATCGAGAGATAGAGATCGATCGAGAGATGAGATCGATCGAGAGATAGAGATCGATCGAGAGATAGAGATCGATCGAGTGATAGAGATCGATCGAGAGATAGAGATCGATCGAGAGATAGAGACTGATCGAGAGAGATAGAGAGAGAGATCGAGCGAAAGAGAGAGAGAGAGAGAGAGAACCTGTCAGCACGCAAGAACAAGGATAGAGAGAAAGAGAGCACCTGTAACCACGCAAGAACGAGGATAGAGAGAGAGAGAACCTGTCACTACGTAAGAACGAGGAAAGAGAGAAAGAGAGCACCTGTCACCACGCAAGAACGAGGATTGAGAGGAGAACAGAAACCCATCATATTTTTTTCTTTATTCCTATCCGGCACCACATACCCTAATAGGACTCAAACAAATTTTCAGAACCTCGTACTATAGCCCAGGCCTTTGTGAAAGTGAGGTCCAAACCACAAAATCCCTGAATAAGTTGCATTGCTGCAAAAAAGAGCGATGGCGAGAGAGGAGATGGAGGTGAGACGACGCTACGCTACAGGAATGACCTAACTCCTGCCTCTAGGGTTGTCACCGAGGGGTGGATCTCTCAATCGGCGGGAATCCCAGAACGGTGCGGAAGGAGAGTAGAGAATTGTCGAACGTAGAGCAAAGAGGGGTGATAACTCACCGGGTAGGGTTAAGGCTCTCAGAAGATGCAGCTTCGGAGAATCTTCCCTTTCTGTGGAGCACGAAGTAGGCAGGAGGTGCTGTCGACTCCTCCTGACAACAGGAGAGAAACACAGATACCTACTCAGCAAAAGCATTTGTATTGGTTCTAAAAAAAACAGTTATAACAATCTACCTTATACAAGCATGAACAACTGTCAGGATAGAATGACCAAAAATCATTTGTTACAGGTCTAGTTATAACAACCAGGCTCATGATTATGGGGAATACAGATAAGGAAGTATGACCACAGAACATAACAAGGGCAGGAAAGATGTCCTTCTCTACATGAATATTAACAAAAGAACAATCACCATAATAGTCAGTGCTGCTCATCCTTGAAAATTGATCTTCGTTGCAAGTATTTGTTCCTCCAAGTCAATCTGCAAATCAGCGAGTCGATTATGAAAATTTCGACAAGATGAGCCTCCAAAAACTAAAGACTAGAAATCTCATAGTACTGCTAAGAAGGCAACTTCTCATGCTTAGCATATTTAGACTCTTTGTCTCTCCCACATTTCAGTAATGAATTGTGAATAAAAGTTGTTAACTTTCCTTCTCTAAGCTCAACTCCTTTAGAGTCTACATTATATCAGCACTCAAAGACAGAAATGCAACACGTTTTCTTACTCAAAGACCAATTGAAGTGCAAACTTGCTCAATCTGAAATGCAAACTTGGTATATAGGGTGTGTTTCCCATTGGAATTTATTCAATAGGAAAATCCTATATTAATCCTATATCACATTCTGAACCTCAGGAAGATGAAATAAAAAGTCAAAATCCAAAAATTTTCAAGTTTTCCCAGATTTGAGCTTTGCTCAAAGCAAGAACCTGATGATTGGAGTCCTTATTAGAAGAAGGGCGTTCATCAAACAAATTCTGATCACTCTGAGATTCACGCCTCTGTATTCTCATTTGGGCCTCAATAATTTTCAGTTCTTCCTGAATCATTACAAAAAAAAAAGAACCAATTTGCCTTCAATTTAAAAAAAACTGATAACACTGAAAACAATTAAAGACTTATATATTGAAATAAAAGATAATAACACATACTGCAAGCTCTTTCTTTTCACTTCATTTGCAGGAAGCACTCTACATCGGAAAAATAATAGCCAAAATTAGATTAAGAGTTTAGACCGTATTGAGAACCAACAAACAACTAAAAAAATTGAGAAGGGAAAGAAACTTGCCTGTGCAGACTCTTTTTTGCAGCATATTGAGCGATTTAAGATCGGGTAATACTGGAACAAAAACAGAGGCAAAAGATGTCCTTATATCAGAATGTCGAATTGTGAAATAAAGTCGAACTTTGAACCATGTATATTAAAAAGGCGGACCAACCGTTTAGAAAAAAAAATGAACGAACTTTGCAAAAGAAAGTAACTTGCCATAAAAATAGAGTCTTTATTGATCATCCAATACATCGGAAACTTTAAGTCATAAAACAGAATGAATTACAATAGTTTAAAAGGGAAAGATGGAAGCCCCTGAAGAGAAGAGATCAAGTTTTCAAACAGCATCGTGCGTAAAAACTGAAGAAGGAAAAAGAAAACGCAATAGAAGATCAAGATTAAGGAGAACACTGATAAAAAGTAGGCGACAAGAATGTTTTTAGTATTAGACAAAGAGAATTACAAAAAAACCGATGGGGTGTTCTTCTAGATCAGGACTACATTCTTCCACGCCGTCAAAGCAAGGCGCGAGCTTCTGAGACAAAGTCTTCTTGCGAAGCTCGGTCACGGGAACGCCGGAGCTCGGTCGCAAGAAGCTAGCGGAATGCTGAGAGGGGTAAAAAATTTGCCGGTGGGAGGAGAAACTTTTTATGCAAGTGACGGGCGTAACGGGCGGGACTTAGGAAAATTTGGGAAATCAGGAATAATATACCGAGATGGGCTTCACTAGCCCATCTGTCACTGGTTTAAGACTGAGGCCCAACTGTTGGATACCAGTCTGCCGGCGGTTGGATTATATAGTTGTATATTGGACCGGCACACGGGGCAGATCCGCCGGCCGATCTCCTTCCACTGGCTGATCAATAACCCACCACCGGCAGAAGGCAATATTCTACTAGTAATTCAAGAATCAGTGCACTTCCGAATTAATCATGCATCATTCAAACTATAAACTATAAGTAACTGCTAAGAATTTCTATATTATCATCCATAACTACTATTAAATTAAAAATTTAAGATATTTTAGGGGAAAATATTCATAATATCTAAGGTTGGTGGACTGCGTATCCAAGTGGGGACAAGCCAAATCATATATGGGCATCAATCCTAAAATTTAAAACTTCACTGTAATATCAATACAAAACTAATATATAAGCCTTGCATTTCATAGAATTATATGTTTACAGGGGGTTAGTTCAAAGAGAAAGTGATGTTTCTGGAGAATTTAAAGTAACTGATATTAAATTCTGAGTAAATAAAGATCCTGACTTCATTTTTTTTATATTAGGTGTGGTGAGAGAATTCAGGAGAATTCAAAATTCCACCTATTTAGGAGTGACAAAAAATTCTCACTCAAAACAACAAATTACAAAGAGAGTAAGAATTTTATGTTACTCCTAAATTTAGGGAGAATCCCCGTTTCATAACCAACTATATTTCTGTAACCCAAAAATATTTTTTTTCTGAGATATTCATGTCTCTGACACTAATATCCCCCCGTGCACTAACCCCCCCTTAATTAACAATTTCCTCCCAATTCCAATGATCTCTCCTTTGATCCTCCCTGCAGCACAGGATTTCTAACTAGCGTTAAGAAACCGTGGTTGAATCTGAAATGGTTATTATATCTAAATAGTGCCACGCGTACCGAATCCAAAGTAAGCTAATAAATACTACTTTTCGGTTAGATTTTAAGCTTCAAAGGCTCCACGAATCTTAGCCAAAATACATAATTTGAATTGTCCCACTAAAATATAACTTTTAAGAGTGCCATGCTTAGGTGCACTGGTTAAATATTAATAGAAAAGTAAGTTCATTAGAAAAGAACAGAAGATTTTCACCAACCTATATGAAACTGCCTTTGCAAGCTACGCCATACGCACCCACGACTGCGACAGTTAGCTTATCTCGGAACAAAACAGAAACTGAAAGCACCTTCTCATCTTCCTCCACAGAACAGACTCCGGTACATTCCATAACCAGGTGCAGCAACCCCTGTTTGCTTTGTGTCTAAGCGTCTTCGCCTCCAACAGCCACCACCAACTCCATGCTGTTTAAGTTTCTGCAGACTGATCGAGGTGCTACGATAAGGAGAATATCACATGGTTAAGCTTCTTGACGGTAATGGAAGACATGAATCTCCCAGAAATGTTTGCTCGAATGGCGTCCCCAAAGGTAAGCAAATATTATGATCTATGATCTGTCATTTGTGTCTTAGATAGTTTATCTGTTAATCGAATATTCCTCATGGGTTTTGCATATTTAGTTGTACCTAAGCTAATATAATGAAGAATAACTATGTAGTGTTCAATTATTCCCTCTATGAATTAAATGACAGAAGCATGCATTTTGTTATTTTCTTCATGACTCAACTGTCAGATGCATCAGAGGGATTAACTTTTTTCAATGGATGTCCGTATTGTACATTCTCGCACTACGATAAGCTTTTTAATGACTTTTTAGGCTAAACGTTAATCCAGAATACACAAATGCCAGGAAAAATGTCTGTTAATTTGTTTGGGACGCATCCCCGTGAATGTGAACTCGCAATTTTTATATTTTAGCAGATTTCAACTCGCAGTTTTCAGAAATTTGGCAGAAGGAAGACCTTGAAACAAAACTGCTAATAAGTATCAGGATTCTGTCGTCCAATTGAATAACTCTGACGAGTAAGAAATATATAGCTCGTTTTGTGGATTTATGATATATAGTTTTGTTTGTACGGTATTTGAGCAAGTAAAAGCTGAGTTATGTATATATGCTAGCTCCTGTACGTTCAAAAAATTGAGCTGCAAAAGGCTTCTAATTTCTAAAGCTGTCACAGTTTCTACGTACATATAAGTGGCTGAAATCACTAGATCAAAGCGATAGTACTGTTAAACACTTAAAAATAATCTGTAGCTAGTGATTATGTCCTGCCCCATTATTTCATGTACCAGTATGTATCCACATTGTCTCATTCCGATATTTCAAATCTAAATGTACCTGCATGGAGCGCAAGGATAGTTTTTACAGAGATTTTCATATTATACGTTCCTCATTTTTATATTTTGGTGTTATAAATCCTTTCCAGAGACAGAAGCCAACTAACGCACTGCAGAAAAAGACACAGCTTGAGAAAGAAGTAAATCCACGACCAAACTCATCTTCTATTCCTATTCTTTTTAATCTTCATATGTATTCTTCCATATTCATTGTCATTAGTAAAGCTGCACGTACCTTACTTATATATGCCTTTTAAGAAGAGCCCTACTTATGTTTATACGATGTTAGTTGTTCAGCTAAATTAAGTGATCCAATTTATCTGTATTAACTTATGACTTTTCTTTTTAAGTTGGCAATATTCACACAGTGCTTAATTACATTAATTTAAATTTATTTCATTCCGCAAGTTTGTGGATGTCGTACGTTCATACATTTTCAACATGATCTAAAGTTGAACAATACATGATTAACTTACAATCTTACTTAATCTCTTATTGATAAAAAAAAATTCCAAAACAATTCACACATAGACACGGTATATAATTGATTGCCTTGATAAATCATAGACCACAATTATTATAATTAATTTTTTATAAGCTTGATTCTTTTCCTGGTATATACACTTATGATAGAAGCTACTAGTTTTAATAAATCTTGTACTTGAGAGCACGAAAAGAAAGATTCAATTGCAAGTAGTTCCTACTTTATCTTGCGGCGGATTAAGGGTGAAAATCTGAAAAAGAAATCATTAGAGGTGTAGTAGTTACAACGAACACTGCGTTAAAGTTAGGTGTATATGATCATTTGCTTGTGAAGTCTATAACACGTACTTCCCTTTCTTATATATATATATATATAATAACAATGAAAGCCTAGTGAGATAAATTATGTTTAATTGGAAGCTTCTCTTTATTTGTTACTTTTTCTCATAGCGATGTTTTTGTATTTTTATAATTTTTATAATAGTCATATTTTTAATCTTGCCTTTTACTTTTTAAAACTTCTTGAGTGGATTTCATTAACGTAACCATCATTTATTTCCTATATTTTTACCCATTACTTCCAGATAAAATCGTCCCGATTTTTGCTTTATAATGGTAAGTGACACCAGATCTACTCTGTTTCTTAATTAGGTCGCAAAGCTTCAGAATATTCTTGACCATGAGGAAAAGATAAGCGTCTATCTGAAGAATGCAGTTCATGATTTGGGCGGCAACGCCTCGAACATCCCTTCCTTCCTCCCTCCTAAGGTTTGACAGAATAAAATGAATGCAGATTATCAAGATTCTGCAGTCCCTGGCTTTAATTACTTACTCTCTTCTATGACTCAGATGAAAGAGCTTCTCGCAGAGCTGGCTATGGTAGAGAGCGAGATAGCTCGCCTTGAAGGCGAAGTTTCCTACCTCCAGAAGGGCTTGGGTCGAGATGAGGAAGTGGCAGAACTAGCAGCTAGTAATTGGAAGCAAAACCAGATGGGTGGTCGCCTAAGCAACGTCTCAACATCATCGGAACAATATCCCACGATTCAACCGAGACATCCAACGCCGAGACCACAGGGTGGGCACCTTCGACTGGCGGCCTCAGAAGCCAGAGCCATGTACTTTATCAACCAAGCCATTAAAGGTGACTACCCCGTGAGCGGTTTCACCAAAAATGACAAGAATGGGGGCTCCGATGACCAGCAAGTCAAAAATAATCAGCTGGAGAGCGGCTCGAGGAGGACGAGTGGGATACTCGCGGAGAGAGCGTTGACAACTCAGAAGCTTCCACGCAAGCCAGTCAAGTCCTCCTATAAGGTGAGCCACCAAATTAGCGTTTCTGTAATACGTACATATCCAGTGCGGCAGTACTAATGTAGTTAGAACTTTCTTCTGTTCCAGCCATCTCGTGAAGACGATACAAAGACGACCTTCAACATGGTTTTCAGCTCTTTGTTGTCGGATCCAAGTTCACCGGGAGACAGCACCCAGAAGTGGCAGCCTAACAAGCTGTCAGAGACCATCATGAAGTGCCTCATCTGCATTTTTACCCGATTGATAAGGACAACGAGAGCGATATCGCTGGAGGTGGAGAAATCTGGAGTTATCACCAGATCTTCTGCCCAGTACTCTTCTCCCATCTGCAGAAGTTTCAGATCGGAGAACAGCTCAAGCTCAAATTCGGGTCTTTTGGTCCCTAAGGATCATTTCGGCCAGCATGATCCTTACGGCATTTTTGTAGTCGAGGACTCACTTCCAAGGGACATTGGCCCCTACAAGAACTATGTCAAATTCACCTCAAGTTCTTTTGATGCGAAGAGCATTTCTAGTTGCGTTCCTCTTCTAAGAAAGCTCAGGTTTGTTCACTAGGTCCACGTTAATTTAGATTAATTCAAAGCTGCATATATACACACTAATTACCTATGAACTAATTGTGCACAACCAAAGTTTTTGTATGTTGCCATTAGAATACATGTAAATCTAAAATGGTTTACAAACATTCTTTACCTGTTTCAGATAGCGAAATAACTATAAATAAGACCATAATTACAAAGCTAAATACTTTATTAACTTGCACAGATGCTATGGGCAGAAACATTAATACAATAAAAATTTTCGTAATGTTGCTAGGAAATTCTTTGAACTGACTTTTAATTATAGACAATTATTGTTTGGAACATCAGGGGTTTGATGAGGAATCTCCATGATGTGGATCTGAGATATTTGACATACCAGCAAAAACTGGCATTCTGGATCAACATGTACAATGCTTGTATCATGCATGTACAGTATGGCCAATTTGTTCTCTTCTCGTAAAACCTTTTAATGATTTTATCTGCTTTCACAATCTTACAATTCCATTCATCGCACGCTGTTTTTTTTTGTTTTTTTTAATTTGGCAGGGTTTTCTCCAGTTTGGATTGCCGTCTAGCCCAGACAAAACAATTCCCGTGACGAACAAGGTGCAGTAACAAAACACTATGTCACTTTAGTTGTTAATTCCCATCAGAGTTGAATATTAGGATAGAAACATCACTCCAAGTTTTGCATATATAATTAAGGCAAGATAACAAAAGTTTTTGTGCCTCAGTATCTGATCTCCCCAATTTTTCGAAGTATTAATGAGTGCAGAGGTAGATTGTTTGCATCCTAGCTACATATCTCTAGATGTTTTACAGAAGCAAGTGTTTTCTCTTGGTGATATCAGTAACATTTTTCATGTTCAGGCCGTTCTCAGTATTGGTGGCAACAATCTAAATGCCCTAGCCATTGAGCGTTTTATTCTAAGACACAGAAATCACATGAAAGAAGTAAGTACGCAGTTCAAATAATCCTTGTTCCAAAACGTACGGTGACTATTGATCTTACCCTAGTGTTAACCCTCTATCACAATTTCTACAGATACAGTGGAAAGGCGAAAAAGAGGATATAGAAGACGTAGTCCGTCGTGTATATGGTCTTGCGCACCCTGAACCCAATGTCACTTTTGCGCTTTCATGCGGCACAAGATCTTCACCTGCTGTAAGTAGAAAGGAAAATAAAAATTGAGTTAAAACTATATTAGTGGTCACTTTTCTTCTTTTTAACATCTCACTTTTTTTTTATTTTGATTTTTAACGAATTGATGTGTTTAGGTTCGCATATATACGGCAGATGGCATCTCCAACGAGCTAGAGAAGTCAAAGCTAGAGTACCTACAAGCTTCCATTATTGTGAAAAGCACCAAAATTGTTGTGTTGCCAAGGCTTTTGACAGAGTTCGGTAAAGATACAGACTCTTTGCTGGAATGGGTGTGTGATCAGTTACCGACTTCTTGTACTTTAAGGAAGTCTATGGTGGAATGTTATAGGCGCCAAGGCAATGGGAAGATTAGAAGTTCTGCAGAAATAATGCCCTATGAGTCTGATTTTCAATACCTGTTGGTTGTATGAGTCTAATAATTATTTAGTAATTTTACGGATCAAAGACTAAGGGAAAGTTAACGTTGTAAGGAATTCATGAATTGACACTCAAAGACAGGATTTATGTATGAAATAGAAAAAGGTATCTTTATGCAATATTGGCGGTAAATCTAATTGCAATGTATGGATAAACAAATGTTGAATACTCTCTCTCTCTCTCTCTCTCTCTCTCTCTCTCTATCTGTCTATCTGCTCCGTCCATCCGTCTATCCGTCCATCCGTCCATCCGTCTATCCGTCCATCCGGTCTGTCAGGTCCATCCGGTCTGTCAGTCTATCAGTCTGTCAGGTCCATCCGTCTGTCAGGTCTATCCGGTCTGTCAGTCTCTCAGTCATCCGCCCCATCCAGGTCCATCCGGTCTGTCCGGTCTATCAGTCTATCCGGTCTATCCGTCTATCCGGTCTCCGTCAGGTCTGTCAGGTCTGTCCGTCTATCCGTCTATCCGTCTATCCGTCTATCCGTCTATCCATCTATCAGTCTATCCGTCTATCCCTCTATCCGTATATTTGTCTATCTGTCTATTTGTCTATTGTCTATCCGCCTATTCATCTATCCATCCATCCATCCATCCGTCCATCCGTCTATCCATCTATCCGTCTATCCGTGTATCCATCTATCCGTCTATCCTTGTATTCGTCTATTCGTCTATCCATCTATCAGTCTATCCGGATATCCGTCTATCCATCTATCTGTCTATCCGTCTATATGTCGATTTGTCTATTTGTCTATTCCTCTATCCCTCTATCTGTCCTCTATCTATATCGTGCGTCTGTCAGGTCTGTCCGGTCTGTCCATCTATCCGGTCTGTCATCCGGTCTATCGGTCTGTTAGTCAATCAGGTCTGTCCATCCGTCTCTGTCAGGTCTATCCGGTCTGTCAGGTCTGTCAGGTCTGTCCATCTGTCCGGTCTGTCATCTGTCAGTCTGTCCGTCTGTCAGGTCTGTCAGGTCTGTCCGTCTGTCCATCTGTCCAGGTCTGTCAGGTCTGTCCAGTCTGTCATCTGGTCTATCCGTCTGTCAGGTCTATCCGTCTATCAGGTCTGTCAGTCTGTCATCTGTCAGTCTGTCTATCCGTCTATCCGTCTATCCGTCTATCCGTCTATCCGTCTATCCGTCTATCGTCAATCCGTCTATCCGTCTATCCGTCTATCCGTCTAGCCTTCTATCCGTCTATCCGTCTATCCATCTATCTATCTATCCGTCTATCCGTCTATCCGTCTATTTATCTATCCGATATCCGTTTCTCCGTTTGTCAGTTTATCCGTCTCTCTGTCTATCGTCTATCTGTTTGTCCGTCTATTTTTCTGTCGTCTATCCATTTTTCTGTCTATCTATTTGCCAATCTATTTGTCTATCTGTCTATCTTTCTATCCATCTATCTGTCCATCTCTCTATTTTTCTAGTTGTCTATCTTTCTATGGCTCTATCAGTCCATTTGTCTATCTTTCTAAAATCCTATCTGTCTATCTTTCGATCTGTCTATCTATCTATCTGTCTATCTATCTATCTGTCTATCTGTCAATCTGTCTATCTGTCTATCCGTATATCTATCTATTTGTTTATTACTCCATTTGTCTATCTATCTATTTGTTTATTACTCCATCTGTCTATCTCTCTCTCTCTCTCTCTCTCTCTCTCTCTCTCTCTCTCTCTCTCTCTCTCTCTCTATCTATCTATCTATCTATCTATCTCTATGTCTTGGTGCTGCCGCGTCAACGTACTTAGAGAAAAAAGTATAAGCCCTCGGTTCCATTCGACGCCGCATAGCGTCGAATTGAACCCGGGCATCAGAATAGAGTCTTGCAAAACCCTATCACCAAAATTGTCCCAAATCCATTTTAGAGCTCGATTGAAGCAAAAATTTTGTGATTTTACCTTCAGAACTGTCAAAATTCGAGATCGTAAGGGTTTTTTTTTCATTGCCCCTTGACTTCTCACATTATGGAAGTCGTTTTGGGCGAGGTTCAGTTTGGTCGTAGCTATATTAGAGCTCCTAACTCAATTATCGGTGCTCGATCAGGTTAGTGATCTCCTCTCCCTTCATTTGTGCTAATATCGAAGTTAAAAATGGTGAGGATAAATTCCTTGGCTCAAAAGAAAAAGGGGAAGAGGTCGACAAGGGAAGATGACTAGAGATAAGTCTCAAAAGAGACGGCAAAAGGGCTAGAATTGTTAAGATAAGGAGGGCTTTAATCCCAGAGAGAGGATTTGCATTGGAAGATGAGGAAGAGGTATTCTGGGCAGTTTTATTGGTCTGAGGATGGGGAAGGTTTTGCCTTCAACCCAAACCTGCAGTAGTCAGCCTAGCAGAGGCTTTCTACGCCAATCAGACAATGTGTTAAACAGAGGAGGTCGATGGGACAGTGCACCGAGTATGCATTGTCCATTGCAAAAAAAAATTGTTTTGATAGAGAAGTCATACATTACTAATTCGGAGAGCCTTGCATGGAAGATTAGTTGGCTGAACTGAAAAGCTTAGTGCAGGCTGAGGAATTGGTTGATTTCTTATGTGCTCACCCGATGAGATGGGTAAAGTCTGCAGATGGGAGTATCAACATTTTATTATTGCCGGGCTATCGATGGAAGCGAAGACGTGGTTCTATATTGTTAGTGCCCGTCTCCTGCCATCTACCAACACATCTGATGTTACTCTGGATCGGGCTTATTTGGTTTAGGCAATTATGATGGGTGTGCCAATTGATTTCGACAGAACAATTCATGAAGAGATAATCAGATGTGGAGCTTCAGTAGAACTGGGACTATATTTTCCATCCTCGATCACAGCCCTTTGAAGAGCCAATAAAGTGATGCACTCATCAAAAGCTCTTTGTGTGGGACCAGAGGAACTGATAAATGAAGAATACATTGAGCGATTAATTCAGAAGGACCATTAGAGGGGCACACTGCCACCCCACCAAGAACCACCTCAGTCGACAGTTCAAGAACAGTTGATTCATATGCAAGAGGTTATCACCAAAGGTGTTGTCTTACAATGTAGGCTACATACCAGAGGTGCACAGGTTCAGATTTCCTTTCATCTGAGAAGCTTCTCCGTTTATCACCCTCCGGAGCTGAATCTCTCGCAGGAGGAGGAGCCCATAGATGCCAGTGAGGGTGAGTCGAGTGAGTGCTGTAGAGAGTCATCAGTTTTGTAGCACCTAGGAAGCCGTTTGTATTTTGATGTAGCCCAAGGTGAATATAGGTCATTGTTTGTAAAGTGTCAGTTTGGACTACAAATATGAACTTGTTTGATGCACTCTCTAGATTATTGAATGAATGAAAGGCTATCTCACTCATGGTTATTTGTTGTCAATGCTTCTATCTCCAATTGAATTCTGTTAGTATCTTGTAGTTTTGATCTCTTGAACAAATGATATTACTGAACCTTTCAGTTTTGCATTGCTAATAACACACCGAGCACCAAAGTAGAGCAAAAACGAAGAGCCATATGCAAAGCACAACCAGAGAGTCCTGTAATACACTTTGTATTTTTTTATTTTCAATTCAAACATTGAGGACAATGTTTCATTTAAGTTTGGGGGTGGGAATAGCATGTTAAGAATTTAACTAATTCAATTCTATATTGTATGATTGAGCTTTTTGCAATGTGAAATGACGAATAATTATTTTTCCAATTCTCCTTTACATTACTAAAATTGAGTATTCCAATTGATGGCCATTAGTTTTATGCTTGTATTAAAGATTCTAGCTATCCTCAAATTTTTTTATTAAGCCACATGCTTTTCTGCTAATATAGCTATCTCATTAGTGCTTGGTATGTGGATTGAATGGTGGTTGTGCACTGAGTTTTTATTCTAGGATGCTAGATCTAATTTTGACTAAAGCTCAAGGCGAAATAGATAGAGAATTGAATCTGAAGAGATGAACGAGGCCATGTTTGGACCTTTTCGACCTTTGAATTCACCCAACTCACCCAAAATTTGGGCCATTGCAAACTGAATTTTTTTATAAATCAACCATTTTTCGACTCACCTCATTAGCTTATTTTTGTATTTAACTTTCTTCTTACATGGCCCATCATTCAAATTGCATGACTAAATCTGGTTGGAGTTGAAACTCCTATGGAGCAATCAGTAGAATCAACTAGGTGGCGGAGAGTGATAAAGAAAACAAAAAGAATCACTTGCAAAAGAAATTATATTTGTAAAGTCAGTCAACATCAAAGGATAACTGATCCAATTTCATAAAGAATGAATTTTCAAAATAAAAGGAGATGTGAAAAATGGCTAGCAATTTGCCAAAGCCTAAGTTTGGGGGAGTAATTATGTATTAGTAGGGAAACTTCAACTCAATTCAGTCTGATTAAATTTTGCGAGCTGAATTATTAACGTTTCATGTTTAACGTTTTTGACTTACTCTAGTCCATAGCCCCATTACATCCGATAAAAGTTCTAAGGATCTTAGGATCATCTCTCTACGATTAAGGGACAATGAGTTTTTAAATTAGCTTATGGAATCGTAGTAGTAAATTCTTTTGTGCATGGAAAGTGGATTGATGGAGAGATCTACTTATGAGAGAAAGTGTAGAAGTAGTTAAGTGTAGCGCAATTAAAAGTTTTTAGGTGAGTTAAGTGTAGAAGTAGTTAAGTGTAAAAGTAGCCCCATTCAGAGGCAGTCACAGGATGTGACGCTGCATGGCACCAAGACCGGAGCCACGGTGTCACATTAACAAAGAAAATAACAGTAGCCGACGCCGTACGATGACAACACCAGTGCCACGGCTTGTCAAGGGTTTTTACAGAAGAAAACAGCTGAGTGTTTAGCGCACGATCATCCAGATCAGCACAGGGGTGCTGGGAGGATTTTGATTTCATGGTTAAGAGCCCTGGCACACAGTTGAGCCCTCCCGGAAGATAGGTACTAACGTAGGGGCTCTAGCAGCCACACTACATGACAAGAATTGATGCCAAGACACCGTGGGGCGTCACTCATGGGCCAAGACCTGGCGCCACAGTTGGTGCACAGGGCCACTTAAGTTACAAGTTCCCTAGGAGGCGAAACACACTTACCAGAACTGATAACTTGTGGTGATACATGCACTTGAGTACAGGCGACTTTTAAGAAGATCAGTTTGCCCCCAACAAGGGCAAGCAAGGATTTAAGTTTGGGGATAATTGATTTGCCAATCTCATGTTGGTTTTACCCATATCTTTTTAATGATTTTGACTGACATTTGCCGACATGAAATTGACTAATCAATTACCCCAAAACTTAAATCCTTGTTTGTCCTCAAGCAAGAGCCTTTATTCACATGAAAGTATGATTCATGCTACACGCATGTGATCGTACTTGGTGCTTATAGATAAGGATAAATTAGAAATTCAAATTGCCTAGCCATTATACTCCGTAGCTTAACTAAGGGATTCTTCCTCTCTCACTTTGATAGCCTCTCATTTGTTAATTAGTTTATGGTTCCCATGATTAGTGTGTCATCCAGCAATCCATTTCCATGCACTATAGAGTCTTAGTCCAGGGTTCCATAAGCTCATCCTGAGCTCTTCTCTCCACTAATTGTGAGAGATGGCCCCTTGGATCTTTAAGTCTTCCCTTAGGTTGTAATGGGGCTAGAGACCTGGATAGGATATCAGGATATAATGGAGGCTCATCTCTTTTGCAAAATCCTGATTTCTCCTCGGAATTTGGCTCTCTCTAGAACTCTTCCCAAAACTTGAATTTTGAATTCTTCTTCATTTCAGTATAGCCACTTATTTGTTTCTTTCTCAAGCCTTTGGCTTGTCTTTTTGTGTCAGCGATCTAGCGGATTTTCCGTTTTGAGCTAGTTTTTGTATGCTTGCAACTTCTCTTCTTTGTTTTGTCTTCTCCTTGATTTTTTTCTTTTCCTTTTTATTCCTTTTTTCACTTTTCTTTTTTTCTTTTCTTTTCGTCATTCACCTATCAATTTGAAGAAAGACTCCCAGCAAGAGCCCCCTCCCCATTCAGATATATCATGGCAGATGCAAAAGATAGGTGAATGAAAAGAACATGTTACAATCAAATAGGCTTCTCGGCTAAACAGTGCGGTTTAAAAAACTTAGTGGTCAATGTGGGCTCAAAATTTGGTTGACTATGGTATGCACAAGGGTCAAAATAGGCTTCTCTGTCTTTGTCTCGGACTCTCTCTCTCTCTCTCTCTCTCTCTCTCTCTCTCTCTCTCTCTCCTCTCTATAGAATCTATCTCTCTCTCTCCTCACTGTGGAATGTTTATTTCTGTATCTCTTTCTCTCCCTCTCTATAAAATGGCTCTCTCCTCTCCTCTCTTTGGAATGTCTCTCTCTCTCCCTCGCTATCCAATCTCTGTCTCACTCTCCTCTTTGTTGAATCTCTCTGTCTCTCACTTGCTATACAAT